>CALNVZ010003429.1:34017798-34039994 GCA_940671915.1 Paracentrotus lividus
CTTCATACCATATCATCATCATCACCACCATCATCATCCTCCTCATCTTCATCATCACCATCACCACCATCATTACCATCAACACCACTACCTTCATACCATATCATCATCATTGTCACCATCATCACCACCAGCATTACCATCACCACCACCATCATCATCATCACCACCACCACCACCATCATTACCATCACCACCACTACCTTCATACCATATCATCATCATCGTCATCATCATCATCATCATCACCACCATCATTACCATCACCACCACCATCATCACCACCACCACCATCATCATCATCACCACCATCATCATCATCTTCATCACCACCATCACCATCATTAGCATCACCACCACTACCTTCATACCATATCATCATCATCATCATCATCATCATCATCATCATCACCACCATCGATCATTGTCATGATCATGGGCATCATTTTCATCAGTATTTCAGTCAACTTCATGTCGACTTGGGGAGAGGGTTAGGGAATTTCGTAATTCTAAAGCAGTCAATATGCGAGATGGAACGAGATAGAGTAATGGCAAGTGTGATCCTACTGGGAGTTTCTGGGCAGGCAAAGAAGACAACAGTGCACAGTGAATTATACATGTTATGTGGGATATATTTATATTCAGGTCTCATACTCTCTGTAATTATTGTCGTTCACCTATCATCCTCCGCTCTCCCTCTCTCGAAAGGTACCATGGCAAAGCAAGACGGCGCAAAGGGTTCCGAGGGGACTCCAAAGGGGCAGGGCTCCCTCTTTTGTTTGCACCCGGACAGGACATTTGAAGAGTGTGTGAAGAACGTAGGTTAATTTCCCTTAATCCATTGAACGTGTTCAGGAAAGTTGATGAAGTTTATCGTCTATATCGTTTTTGCTAATTCATGCAAATTTCCTGAGCCCCAAAACTATGAATCATATTAAACTCATACATAGTAATATGTAAATTAAATTTCATACAAAAAAGAGGGGAGCAGTTGGGGTTAGGATTAGGAAGAGGGACAGTATTTGTTGTTTGTTTTGAAGATAAAGTTGTATGTTTAATGAGTAGATCCATCCGAAAAAAGAAAAAAAAAAAATGTTTGATGCATGCTGGTTGCACCACATTGATCTGCTCCTGAATTAAGAGCATTATCTGATATGATTGGTCTGTTTTTGTGTTGATTATTTTATTTAACATAAATCAAACTCCTCTGTCAATTAAATAAAATAACTTTTTTTTTCTTTCGCTATTAATAATGACAGGTGGACATTTCGAACGGATTGGCTTGGTCTGGGGATAGGAAGACTATGTATTACATCGATTCATTAACCTTTGGAGTTGATGCCTTTGACTACAATATCGACACTGGTGAAATAGGTATGACTACAGCACTTTTTTTTACAAACATAAAATTCAATTCAAATCTATTAGGCCTAACTCACGAAAACCTAAAGAACGACATTTACAAGGCATGTTCAAAATTGATTTTCTTTTTATTCGATAACCTTAATCATAGGCCTATCTCAAGATCAACAACACCAAATACGATTTAAAAAAATATGCATAAGAGAGTCTGTTTTTCCTGCTATATGGAAATAACAAACACGACGAGATTGTGATAAATCTTCAGAATAATGAGAATAATAAGAAAACGCTTTCCACTATTTGTCTTGTACCATTTTGTTTGATACAGACTTGTATAATGAATGGTCACTGACAGTTTTTTTTTTATTAATTAAAAAAAATAAATAAATATACCATTCATTAATTTGTCCATTCTAAATCATTGAAGGATAATAATTTGCCCACCTAATATTAAGCCCATGCCTCTCTATTTCCTATTGAATTCATATTCTCCAAAAAATATGCAGCAAACAAGCGTCAGGTAGTCAAAATTCTCAATTCAGATGGCATTCCTGACGGGATGTGTATTGATAGTGAAGATATGCTGTGGGTCGCCCTCTTCGATGGATCAGCTGTTAATAGATATAACCCTATGACAGGTAAGATTTAAAGATCCATCTCGTATATGCCTCCACCTTAAAAATACTATGAACCAATAAATTGACCTCTGTGACCCTTGACCTTTGAACGACATTCTCCAAACCTTCAGATATCTTTCATATAATTATGTCATATGGTGATACATGCTATCCGCACGTTTGAAGTGATTATTTCGAGTAGTTCTTGACTTATTGTGATAAAGAGTTTAATACATCTTTGACCTCCATGACCCGTGGACTTTGACCTTCATGACCCGTGGACTTTGACCTTCATGACCCGTGGACTTTGGCCTCTGTACATCAAAATCAATTTATAACGTCTTCGATTAGAGAAACATATTATCCTAAAGATTAGAATATTTATTTCAAGGGGAACTTAAAAATATCCTTAAAACAACATGGAATTTCATAAGTTAACCTCTGTGACCATTGACATTCGACCTACGACCTCCAAAATCTAATTAGGTCGTCTTCCTATAGTGATTCACAGTATTTTATAATGTGATAATCTGATTTTTTTTCTGCCAGGTGAGAAACTTCGAACTATCAAATTTCCGACGAAAAACATCACTAGCTGTTGCTGGGGCGGGGCCAATCATGACGAACTGTACGTGACGTGTGCAAAACATTTCCTCAGTGAAGAGGAACTTAAAGTTCAGGATACTGCTGGATCTATTTTCCGGGTGACGGACCTTGGGGTCATGGGGGTCAAGTGTGACGTGTACAAAGACCCTTAAGGGTGATCAGTGATACCATTGGCCCAAATTCATGACGTATTACAGCAGATCTGTGGGGTGTAACACAAAGACTTACGATTGATAAAAAGTTACGATTGATTTTTTCTTGGTATCCTCATTATGGACAGAATGCTCCAAAGTTGATGATCTTAATCGTAACCCTAGCCCTAACCCTAGGGGAGACCGGGTATGGAAGTTACACAGGTCAGTTGTTACAGTTCTCAGTGTGCTAAGTTGGAACAAGAGAGTTCGTGCTAACTGGCATCTATATACAGCCTACACATAGCTGTGATGAATTGCCGGTCGTGAGGTTTCTCCGTTGTTTTATTAAAAAGTAAATCAACAAAAACCATTTTTTACAGTTCCAAGTGAATTTTTGACAAAAATTAAAATTTGTAATAGTTCTTACAACTGAAGGCACATGATGATAGTCTGGTATTGTGAATATAGTACATGTATGTCACTTATATACCCCTGAGCCATGCCCTTCAATTCTGCCTAATGGCTTTGCTACAGTTGATTTTATTTGTAAAATCACCCATGGGTATGGTTGTTACAACAACCTACCTCATGTCGATGTAACAACCTACCCCAATTACATTACACATGTAAAGTAATTTTGTTTCAATTTTCAGGGGTTAATATTTTGATATTTCTATTATTACTTTAGTCAATGCTAGAGCTCTACTTGATCTACTGTTAACGATACCAAGAAACTGGAAAGTTGAAACAAAAGTATGGTATAAGAGATTTACACATTTTAGCAAATTACCCCGTATGTTTACATAGTAACAATCGACCCCGTATGATGTAACAACCTACCCCGTATACGGGGTAGGTTGTTACAAAAAAATGTCTTCATTAATTAAGCTGTAGTTAATTAATGTCTACATGTTTTCAAGTTTTATGTGCCTCAGGTTTTAGCCAACATAATAGGCTAACTACAGACCCAAAATGGAGTGTGTGAGTACTTTCATTAGAATTATCTGGCCCAAAATGTGAATTTTGTAACGTCCATACCCGGTCTCCCCTACTCTTAATTCTATCCAAATCCTAATCCATGTCTGTACCAAGTTTCCAAATAAGGCTACCGAGAAAAAAAAATCAATCGTTACTTTTTATCAGTCGTAAGATTTTGTGTTACATCCCACTGGAGCACACCCATCAGCATTAGACCGAAAAGTGTTAATAATTTATGTGAAGAAATGCAGCTGAAATGTATTCTGTATCATCAAGTCAATAGGTCCTATGGAAACACTCCTATCATTTTGGTCTTGATCAGAAAAAGCTGGAAATTCATATTTTTTAGTAGTTATCTGTGACGTTATGTTGACATTATAGCGAGATAACATTTTAAAAGAAAGGCTACGGAATTCTTCAATATTTATGTTGTAAAATCTTTATAAAAATGGTTTATGTAATTGAAATACAAGGCAAGAACGGGATGTTGACTCTACAGGGTGACCCAGAAAAAAGGAAACCCAAGTTTGATCATCAATAATTTAAAAAATATTACCATGGTGATTATAATAATTATATCACTGGAAAGTGCAACTCATTACCATTTTAATGATACCCCGCTCAGCTCACCAATGTCACGCATCACTGAACCTCATTGTTTTGAATATGTCTTGCAAAATTGTGAGTGGTTCACTTTCACGCTCATTTAGATGGGTTGCTGCAATGTGCCTAAAAAGGGAACCCAACTTTTATCATCAATCATTTTAAAAACATGACAGTAGTGATTATGACGTCTATATCACTGGAAAGTGCCACTCATTATCATTGTATTGATATCTCTTTCAGCTCACCAATGTCACGCATCACTGAACCCCATTGTTCTGAAAATATCTTGCAAAATTGTGATTGATGCACTGTCATGCTTCTTACATTATCCATGGGGAACTGAAGGTTCTCTGGGTTGCCGTGACCAGTAACATGTTGCAATTACCTTGATGGTAAGATTAAAGGACTAAATAAGTAAAAATTTCCAACCCATTTATCAAACTCATTTATTTTAAGTCACTGGAATGCTTTACTTAGATTTGTTAAGAATCTTTGAAGCAACTCATCTCAAGGAGCATGAAAGAGAACCTATCACAATTTTGCGAGACAATTTTCAAAACAATGGGGTTCAGTGATGCATGATATTGGTGAGCTGAGAGAGGTATCATTAGAATGGTAATGAGTTGTACTTTCCAGTGAGATTAAATCCTTAATCACCACTGAAATATTCTTGAAGTTATTGATGATCAAAGTTGGGTTTTCTTTCCAGGCACATTCACACAAACCATCTTAAGGTGCATGAAAGTGAACCACGCACAATTTTACAAGACCTTTTCAAAACAATGGGGTTTATTGATGCGTGACATTGGTGAGGTGAGTGAGGTATCATTAGAATGGCAATGAGTTGCACTTTACAGTGATATAAATTTCATAATCACCATTGGAATATTTTTGAAATTATTGTTGATCAAAGTTGGGTTTCCTTTTTTCGGAAACACCCTGTATACTGCCTCGATTTACTTCACTATCGAAAAATAAAAAAAAAATAAATAAACGAAATAAATGAATGAATAAACACTCTGAAAACCTATGGCGAATCTGGAGGGAGATGGGGAAGATTGGATGTACAAAAAAGACTGCTTAGGCTCATGAAGACCACAGTGAGTTAAATTTTGAAAGCACCCCCCAAAAAAACAAACAAACAAACAAACAAACACACACACACACACAAATAAAAAAGAATAAGAAAAAAAAAAAAAAAGAGAGAAAGATGAAGAAGAGAGATAAAAAATAAAAATATATAGTGCTCATCTATACTGTAGATACTGAAGTGGTGGGGAAAGAAGTGCACTACACGCATGTTTCTGCCAGATTTTGCCAAAATGTTGTGTTCATATGCTACCATTTATATACCTACCCAATATTATCTGTACTGAATAGGATACATTTTTAAAGTTTTAATTAACTTCTTGTGATCCTACCACATTTTTATATTGTAATTTAAATTGTCTCATAGTGTTTATTTTTCCAAATGTTTTTTCCATTTTCTTTTATGTTATGTTATTGTGACATTCTATTATATATGTATTTCAAATGTATACTTCTTTCATGTTATGTTTTTTATGAAAATGTGGAAAATAAACTTGAAAAATATCAATACAATCCAAAGTGACACAATAGATCGAAAGTAATATACAAGTAAACATGTATCACAGAGTAAACTGTTCTTATATAAAAAAAATGTCTTCTGTCTTTTCATAGATCGGTAGGTCAAGCATAGGAAGAAATTTTTAAATGTCAAACAATAAAGTGATAAAATGTATGTTAGCAGCATCAACAATGATGAAATAAAATTGCATTCATTTAATTTGCTTTGTGTTTCTCCAGTCATGTGCCACAATCTGTTTTTTATTGTTTGCTTATTTGTTTGTTTGTTTTTGTTTTTTGAAAAAGCGTACTAAGTATTTGAAACCAGCATAATAAGACCCAAACCGGGATATAATCTGTTTGATAATTATTGATTATTGACCGTTTAGATTGACTACAAATCACAAGTAGCATTCACACAAACACATACACACCCTCACACACATCCACGACGTACGCACACACACTTACCCACACACACACACACACACACACGCCACACACACACACACACCCACACACACACACACACACACACACCCACACACACACACACACACACACACACACACACACACACACAACACACACACACACACACACAACCTACACCTTCTCCATAGCTTTAATAGAGCTCTCCCTCTCCATCGTATCTTCTCATAAAACACGCACACACCCAAACACACACCCACCCTAAACCTTACCTAAACATGTCTACATACATAATTTTTCTTTCTTTTTTCTCTCACCATTCTCCCTTGTGCCTGAAGTCTGTCGAGAATTGTAAGCAGATGATCCCCCCTCCCCCCCCAAAAAAAAAAAAAATTGCTTCTGTGAATATGTGAACATAATAATGGATTTCATTGATAGATAAATATTCTCATGCAAACTTGCGGTGATCCACATTTTATCAAATGCATTCAAATAACAATTCAGCATTTGCTATTAGCTAGATTATTGACATCAATAGTATAAGATAGAAATCTGAAGGGTATAATTCACAAGCTATACCTATTACATTATATGCTCCTTTCTCTATACAGTGTGTCCCACAAAAAATGCTAATGGCAATTTAGATGGGTATAATATTAAAGTTACAAAATTATATTGTTTACATCTTTACACCCGTGAACTACAATTCATTTTCTACAACTGGATGACATTTTATGTGATATGGTCCAAGAATCACAAATATCTGAGCATTTTGCCATTACACATCAGGAAACCTCTCCATCCAAGTTTGTAGTGAGTAGTAACGGATGTGTCGAATAAGATTAATAAAACCAAGTTTGATCATTAATACTTTGAAAAATATTTCAGTAGTGATGATGAAATTTATATCACCGTAAAGTGCAACTCATTACCATTCTAATGATATGTCTCTCATCTCTCCAATATCATGTACCACTGAACCCCATTGTTTTAAATATGCCTTGCAAAATTGTGAGTGGTTCACCTTCACGCTCATTGATGATCAAAATTGGGTTTCCTTTTAGGCAACTTTGAATAACGCATCTCAAGGAGCTTGAAAGTGAACACTCACAATTTTGCAAGACCTTTTCAGAACAATAGGTCTCAGCGATGCGTGGTATTGGTGAGCTGTGGGACATCGTATCAGGACATCTCCCCCGGAGGACAACTCCCCCGGGACAACTCCCGGAGGACAGCTCCCCCGGAGGACAGCTCCCCCGCAGGACATCTCCCCCGGAGGACAGGTCCCCCAAGGACGACAACTCCGGAGGACATCTCCCCCGATGAAAACTCCCCACCGGAGGACCAAGTCCCCCGGAGGAACACTCCCCCGATGAAAAACTCCCCCGGAGGACAATCCCCGGAGGACAAGTCCCCCGAGGAACAACTCTCTGAGAGCAACTCCCCCGGAAGGACGAATCCCCCGGAGGACAACTCCCCCCGCAGCACAACACCCCAGACAAGTCCCCGGAGGACAACTCCCCCGGAGGACAACTCCCCCGGAGGACAACTCCCCTGGAGGACACTCCCCCGGAGGACAACTCCCCCGGAGGCAACTCCCCCGAGGACGACCATCCCCCGGAGACAACTCCCCCGAGGATGAATCCCCCGGAGGACAACTACCCCAGGACAATCCCCCGGAGGACAACTCAACCATTCCGGAGAACAGATCCACATGCAGTCGTTATTTTTGCTCCATTTTTTTTTTTTTCTAATAATTTTTAAAATTTTTTTAAATTAAAAAAAAAACCGAAATAGCCATTCATGGAAATACAAAATCTTTGGCAATTTTTTTTTCTTTTCCGCGAAGGGTTAAGTTTGCCAGCTGTAGAGCGTGCTGCTATTGGAAACCGAATTTATACCGTCAAAAGAGAGAGAGAGAGATATCAACTTCAATCTATCACCCATAGGAAGATACTGATTAGATTTAGAGTATGTAGGTCAATGGTCAACCCGTAACTAGGATTTGCGGGGGTTCGAAATCTGAAAAAAATGAACCTTTTGAAGGATTGATTCTTGAGCGCAAAAGCGCGAGCCAAAATGTTTGACTAAAAATGACCCGAAGCAGTATATTGTACTTTTATTGTCTATTTTGTTGTTGTTGTTCTTTCAAACGGTGACGATCATCTTTCTTAAAAAAAAAGAAAAGAAAAAGAAAAAGAAAAAAGAAGAAAAAAAATAAAGGAAGGATTTCAAGCGTGAATGTCAAGTGGAAAATTTTATATCACACCTCTTCAATTATACCGACAAAAATCGGTACATAATTGATACAAGGGTTTGTTGTTTTTGTTTGGCTTGTTAGTAAATGTTTTAACAATTATAAAAATGTTTTTATCGGAATAGTTGACGGAATACTGAAAAACTGGTTGATATACCGAGATGTTTTAATTTTCACTACTTCGTGAGATATTTTCATACCAACATCTAGTTGCAATAACACCTCTTTTTGATAGCGATGACACGGCATGAATGCAAAGCTGTGCAAGTGCAATACTTATGAACACACACCATCAGATATAACAATTGTCTGTAAAATCTAAACCAATGACAATGATTGTATTACATTATTCCCTGAAAAATGAACAAAACAAGTGATGATGTTGAAATGAGTTTTGTGAATTTCTTTTGTGATAAATAAAAATTGTGTTCTCGTTACTTTGAACTTTTGCGCTCATTCTTATTATGTTTAGGTGTGA
This sequence comes from Paracentrotus lividus, assembly GCA_940671915.1. Lineage (NCBI taxonomy): Eukaryota > Metazoa > Echinodermata > Echinoidea > Camarodonta > Echinidae > Paracentrotus > Paracentrotus lividus. The sequence continues at coordinate 34,026,856 of CALNVZ010003429.1, forward strand.
ATTAATTATTATTAAAGCTTAATTATCGTGGCTCACCCCCCCTCCCTTGCTGAAGACGACTAGAGATATGTAGGCCAACTCGCCCTCCTGCTCTTTTGTACTCCTGTAGCTTCGTATTTAAGTTCCCCATTTAGCATCCTTCCCTTTTTCAATATTTCTTTATATCTTGCACTTCATTAATTTTCCTTTTCTGATGGTCACATTTCGTGGTTTACCTCGAATTTGCCAAACCTAAACAACCTTTTGAGGAAGGAGTAGCCATTCATAGATTGGAAGGGGTGGTCAGTGGCGTATCTAGGGTCAAGTGCGCCCGGGGCAATTGTTGACTTTGCGCCCCCCCGGTCTACTCCAATTTTGCTCAACGATTTGTTTTAGTTTATTGTACAGTGGCTCATATACATGTCCCCAGACCTGGGGATGATTTGCTGTCCATACATACATGTAGCTTATCAATTTTTTTTTAATTTCCTCTCAAATATTTAATTTAATGCGAGCGCGAAGGCGCGAGCGGAAAATTTTGAGTTCGTGCATTACTCGAATCTTGCATTTAAGAATCATTGATACAGATTTCGTTATCAACGAAGGTACAATAATTAAAAAAAAATGCCTTACCTTCAGGGTGTCAAAAGGCCTATTGCACAAAATGTTTTGGGAATTGTAGACCTATGCATCGGATTTCGTTTTTTTTTTTAGTAGGAAAATAATAATTTTAAACCTTTTTTGTTGGTCCTCCTCAAATGATTTTGAAACATATATATAATGCGAGCGCGAAGCGCGAGCGAAAATTCTAGAGCTCTGAGCTTGAATGAACTTTGCAAGGAACAGGTCTTGAGACCGAATGGTCATAAAATACGGAAACAAAGACAATTGACAATGAGGGGACAAAAAGGGAATAATTAGGCAGCGAGAAAAAGTATGGAACAAATCTATTTTGAGGGACCTTCATGTTTATCTGAAGCGGGGGGGGGGGGGCAAATTGATCATGAAATTTGAGGTGCCATATTGATCTTAAACTATTTAAAGGGACCTCTAAATTAAATTGAAACTCAGGGATGTCAAATTGGTCTTAAAATTAGGATTAGGAGTGTACACACCGGGGGCACACAATTGATCTTAACATTTATAAAAGGACGCTAATTGAAGTTAAGGGCGCCGATTTGATCTTTAATATACAGGGGGCGCAAAATTGACGAAACTAAGATAGAAGGTACTAAAACCTAAAAAAATTACTAGAAACTTTTGGGCGCCAAAAGTTAAACTAGTGGTGCTATGTAGGGGGCGCCAAATTAATAATGGGAGGAAACATGACCCCAATATCGACTGTGGATCACCGATCTCCTTTTTCTTCCTCTCCTTCTTCTTTCCTTTCTTTTCTTCTTCTTCTTTTTTTTTTTCCTTTCCTTTTTTTCGCCCCCTGAAGCTCCGCCCGGGGCACGTGCCCCCTTGCCCCCTAGATACGCACTGGGGGTGGTTCCAATGGATGATTAGCAATTAAAAAACCATTCCCATCCTCGCTTGTCATTACAGAAGGTTACTCATGCGAAAAGTAATGTAATAATTGTAACAGAAAGAAAAACCAAGGGTTGGCATAAAATCAATAGTTATAAAGCATTTAAAGTGAGGGAGATGTCATCCGGGGAGTTGTCCTTGGGGGAGCCTATCCTCCGGGGAGATGTCCTCCGGGGGAGTTGTCCTCCAGGGGAGTTGTCCTGCGGGGGAGTTGTCCTCCGGGGAGCTGTCCTCGGGGGTGTTGTCCTCCGGGGGAGTTGTCCTCAGGGTTTTGTCCTCCGGGGAGTTGTTCTCCAGGGGAGTTGTCCAGGGGGAGGTTGTCCTCCGTGGAGTTGTCCCTGGGGAAGCTGTCCTCCGGGACTCGTCCTTGGGGGGACCTGTCCCCCGGGGGAGATGTCCATGCGGGGGAAGCTGTCCTCCGGGGGAGTTGTCCTCCGGGGGAGCTGTCCTCCGGGAGTTGTCCCCGGGGGAGTTGTCCTCCGGGGGAGATGTCCTAGAACCGTGGGACATATCATTAAAATGGCAATGAGTTGCACTTTACAGTGATATAAATTTCATAATCACTACTAAAATATTCTTCAAAATATCAATGATCAAACTTGGGTTTCTTTTACTCGATATACCCGGTACTACTTAATATAAAACTTGGATGGAGAGGCTTCCTGATGTGTGATGAAAAAATGATCATATCTTTGTGATTATTGGACCATATCACATAAAATTTCATCCAGTTGCAGAAAATGAATTGCAGTTTACAGGTGTAGAGATTTAAATAATATAATATAGTAATTTTGATATTATAACCATCTAGAGTGCCATTAGCATTTTTTGTGGGACACACTGTATAATGTGTAAAGGACAAAAATTGATTCTAACAACCAATCCATATCTATCTGTACATATATCTTCATTCTCGGAAATACAAAAGATATATACCAAGGGCGAATGCGCATTCTATAGGGTCCATTAGCCTAATTCCTCACCCATAGGGTTATGTGTTAAAATTGAAAATGCAAAAAATCTTCAAAAATGACTGTTTATAATGAGAATATTCAAACTTATGCTACAAGTAGGTAGTAATGTTATCTGTACCTCATCAAAATATAAAGTGACATTCTTCGGCTCATTTTTTATTAAATCAGCCTGGAATGAGACTATAGCAGATTTAGTGCCATCACGACTTCCGGTTTCTGGTTCTTACACCATGAAATAAGTTCTCCATAAAATTCAACTGGCACTCATTCCAGCTCTCAAATAGGACTCATCTGAAGCAGTAATGATTACTCTTTATAAAAGTATAAAAGAATTTCTTCCAATATCTATCATTGATTTTATATGAATATTTTTCCAAACCATTACATCATCATTGATACGCGCTTGGGGTATTTCCCGGATTTGATTATGCTAATTAGTGTAATGCAGCCTGCAAGCGCTATTCAAAGTAGACGACTCTATTATGTGTAGATATATGTATTGCTTATATCGTAGTTACAGGTCAATGATCCAGAACTACTATTTCAAACAATCGTTTTTCCCTGATGAACTGTATAAATCAGCTGTATATTAGTGTGAGATCCTTTGCAGTTTCATTTGCAAGTCATTTTAATGTTTGGCAACATCTATATATATGTTGTACTTGATCACACGAATCAGAAAATATATGTCGCCAATTTTTTAATTTCCTTTTTGTGACCCAAAATGAAGGTAAAAGGTCAGGCTTCATTAACATAAACATAATTTGGTTCAAATTGTGTCAAATTTGGTATCAAATTGTTGGTAATTTAATAACTAGCAATTAAGTCAATTATCATTTTTTTTTTGTTCTGCAAATTAGTTTAATTATGCATAATAAAATTCATAATAGGCCTACAGTCACGTTGAACGGCGATCAGACACAACATGTCCATAGACAATATTAATAAAAACTAATCAAGATTCTGGTGACCCTTATGACCTTTAAATTAGGTCAAGGGTCAATTCATATGATGATTAACAACCTGGAAATGTCATTAAATTGGCAAAACCGAATTTTCTATGAACTTTGACCTTATTTCTAGGTCAAATGTGTCAACTAAGAATATGACCCTTTTTTTGGTTGATGGCATCAAGGTAAACATATTCATGTTACTTGCCAACAAAGTTAAAGGCCCGGTCCGACTGGCGGGAGGATTAATTGCGCATGAGTTACGTATACAAATTTCGATCATCCGCAACAAAAAACAAAAACAAAACAAACAATCCGCAATTCATACGCAAATCAACCTAAAAAGCCAGTGGGACCGCGCCTTAAGTTTATACGACCATCAAAAGTGCAAACAATACATAGTTTCTACTATTTCCAGGTTTTTTAGCGTAATGTTATTTGAACTTTGACTTAACTTGAGGTCATACATGTATGTGTCAATGAAAGACTTAACATTGGCCGCTCTCTTCAATTTCCTACACCATGGGGTCACTACCAAAAGTATATCTTCGAGTGTTTATTATCTGAGTTAAACTAAAATATATATCAATTGGTTTGTCTGCAGCTGTGGTAATTAGATATTAATGTACTCGATTCATTGTAATTCTTGTTAACATATTTCTTGGCAGAGCCGATTGTTGAGAACCATCGTATATACAATTTGTCTACGCATGACCAACTTAATTCTACACCTGTATATGAACGCGGTGATGATTTTTCAAAAAAATTTTGCCGTTGAAATGCAATAGACGTTGACGTTTGCATTTTTTGGTTATTGATGCCCCAGTGCCTTTAATAAGCTCTCATGCACTGGTCTTCACTAGTCTGGTTAGTGATTCGTATTTACAGACTTGTGTACTGGTAAATCTGATATGCTTCTCGCGTCTTTGACTGATGACTAGCATTAACAACCTAAAAAAGGAGGGACTGAGATTCGAACCTTGGGCCGATCAGGATCAGTTTGTATAGGCGAGTACAGAGACCTACGGACCTAGGATGATACCAACTCTTGATACTTCGTTTATAGTTTGTAATTTCAAACAGTAAGGACATGTGTGACGACATTTCGTAACGTTACGTTATTGCACAGTTTCATCAGGTAACTATAAATTATTGATTATAGATATTAAGAGTTTCATTCTAAAAGGGATTAAATCCACTTTTGTAACTTCAGAGTAAGTGGCATTTCTTTGCCAGATTTTGTACAGGCGTCTATGGAAATTTGAAATTAAGAATTGCAATATCTGAAAGTTACAATAAAAATTTAGATAATTACTTTGTTCTAAGTTATGAATGATCGAGAAAAAGGATGTGATATTAATAACTCAATTTCATCAATAGTGGATTTAGTCCCTTTTGGAATGAAACTTTATATTTTAAAAACTATTGTGAATATTATTTTTTAGCGTTTCTCAAATTACAATTTACATTTAATAAAAAAATGTTCATCTGCAGGACCGTCTTGCATAAAATTCGGATTCCAAATGCAACTCACATTTCACGCAAGTTTAAATGAAACACCAGACATTTTTTTTTGGCATTAGAGTTGCGATTAATAGTTGAGCTAAACTTTTGGGAGTTCGCAATATTATGACTTACAATCCTTTCTTGTCAGGGGAATGAGGTATCAAAAGCTATAAAAATTTCAAATCATGGCTTTAGCACTGTAATTAGAAAACTTGCTCTGTCTTTAGTGACTTTGTGGAGGCTTGAAGAACCAAGTTGTATGGCCGGTACATGCCATTGATTTTTCACTAATTATTGTCTTAAATGAAGCAAAATAATCAGAATCAGAATAATCAAAATGCATTTCAGAAGCATCACGTTTCACAAATTTGAGTAAAGTTACCGGAATAGATGTACCAGCCCCCTTTCTTTCCATTATGGACTGCAGTATTAGATTAAAAGCTTACCCGTTTGCATAAATTATGTGAGTATTCGGTTAAAGACATTTTGTAAACATATTTAGCATTAAACTTTTACAATTGTGACATACCCTTGTGGACATAATTATTTAAAACGACAACACGTCTCTAAAAATTGCCGAAACACAGAATAATTGCCACTATATATTTATTATTGACTTAGTATGACAGACCTGGTAATTTCTACCTCCATACCTAGTACCTATTATAAAGATTATACGTATGTTGTTCTTTTGTAGTCTGTTTCTTTTGAGCACCTAGAGACATGGAATTATGGCAATGTGTTATGCGCTATATAAAATTTTGTTATTACTATTATACGGATTATTTCACAATGCTTCAATGAGTAGGCCTACACTCGAAACGATTTTGAAACTGCTCACTGCTGACTATTTGTACTTTTGACGCTTGACGGCTTCACTTCGTTTAAGCTTGAAAGAAGCAGAACTTCTTGTGCTCAGAAAGGGCATTTATCTCTATAGGAATGACCCATATTTATGATAACCCGATTCCAGATCTACAGTGCGTATCAAAAAAAGGCAATTCATTTTAAGGGGCCCATATTCGAAGCTCATTTTTTGTTCATTTGTAACATAGAATAGGATTGCGTGCGATGGTGTGTGACTGCTTTGAAAGCACCCACTCAGTCTTTAATCCTTTGACAAAAACTTGGATTTTGCACATAAAAGTTGGATCATTACGATAAATCGAGAATATTTACTCATACTATTTAAACATGAAGTCCGTAAGTCAATAAATGCGAAACACGGCTTATGAAAATGCTTCTTGTTACTTGCTAACGGCATTAAGGACAGGTACGCCACTGTAGGCCTATAACATGGCATAAGAATAACATCCATAATATTTGAAAGGCTCAATAAGACATGCGTAAATTTAGGACGCCGACATCATTATTAAATGCATACAATTAAACAATTAATATTGAAAAACATGATTGTTTTTACTTTTAGGCGACTTACAGGAGAGAGTTAAGGATGTCGGTTACAGAGGCTTCGATGAGCCCGGACAAGTGGCGCTATGTAGTTGTTTTAGCGAAGTTTATGGTCCATGTTCTTCATCCTGGCATTCCAAAATCATTATCCGTCCTGCTTCCATCACTGGTCTATCAGATGGACCTGGACTACACAACCGCTGGGTTCCTGATTACACTAGAATACTCCGTTTACATGATGGGCTGTAAGTATCCCATGTTACGACCGCATGATGTAACAAAAATGTATTTTTTTCCCGTCTGGGACCAACCTTTGATATCACCATCCGAAAGAAGTGACTGGGATTTGAACATATCGGTCCGATCCGCATCGATTTGTAGGCTAATAATCTATTTCCACAATGCAATCCATTCAAATGTCTTCAGTTATAATTCTCTACATAGGCCTACAAACTGATAAGAATTGGACCGAGGTTCAAATCCCAGTCACGGCTTTCGGGTAGTGACGTAAAATGTTGGTCTCCATGGTCTCAGACGAAAATAATGCGTCTCTGCAACGATAGGCCTACCGGTCGTAATATTCCATATGTATCCTGCATGGTTTTCCTTGACGATGCAATGGTCACAACCTGTCGAGTGCGTGTCAATGTTATTCACGCGAGGGTCAGACAGGAAGCATCCCGCGGCTGCCGACTTCTGTAATTCTTTGCGTTTTATCATCATGACCAGAGGTGCATGGCCGTCACGCAATCAGTAGTGACGATGTCATTACCTCAAGGAAAGAAGTCATATATTCAATTATATTGAACACTTTCCTGGTGACTTTAGTGTTTATTCTTGGGAAGTGTAATCATGGAATTATTTTTTTCCTTTTCTGTAGAAATTAAAAGTAGGTGAAGAGTTTTCAGTATGTTTGCTTTTTTATGCTAGCGTCACGCTGTCTCGAAGTTGAGTAACGATGGACCCACGAATGATAATTATATTAGGGTTCTCGCGAAGTCAGCCGATGCCCACAGATGATGATGCACGATTGCGACTTTCTATTCTTTAGCGGGATGACACTTTGTATTATTATGTAATATCCCAGAGATGAATAGCATTCTCTACTGATTTATGCCGGTGCGAAGGACACATGAAGGGTACACGAATGGCCAGCTGGTTTCGTGATCAGAGCAATTAAATTTAACAATTTCCATGACCATGAGTCCATCCTTGCTCAATTTCGGGAAAGTGCGATCCGGGCTTGACAATACTATACGGTGGCTACACGATGGCATTGAGAGGGCCTCAAGAAGTCGTGTTGCCTTCGCATTGCCTTCGTAGGGCAAAAATGCCCGATGCTACGATGTTCTAACGAAGCAAACCTTCGCATAGTCCATCGGGGTTTTTTGGCTGCCAAAGATTTTGACGAGGCATCGGAAGTTGCTGCTGAAGCCTGAAAAAACTCCACCGATGGTCATGTTTTTTTTTTATATCATTTATAAAATTGCAAAGAATGTACTCTGAACAATTCTAAAAAGGCCCGATGGTTCCCGATGATTTCGCGATAAGAGCAAAACTTGAAATGTTCCATGTTTGTGTATCCATCGCTTCTCAACTGCGGGACTGTGTAACGCGGGCTTTAGCGATTTCCTGATTGGGTATCGGGCATTAATTATGTAGGCCCTATAGTGTATGCCTCATATGCATACAATCATTGGAGTGTACATGAGGAAGATATGCAATGAGATTGTTTGTATTGTAAAATAATTTTGCTTTTCAACGCTTATGGTTTAATTAGGTCCGATCAGTAGTTACCTGGCTCATAAATTTGGCCCTCGTCTGGTAGCTACGGTTGGCGGTTTTTTGACTGGATTCTCACTCACTGCAGGAGCGTTCAGCCCGTCAGCAATATTTCTCGGCTGTTCATTCTTCTTTACAGGTAGTAATGATTTATTTATGATGTTTTTGTGCTCCTAAGTCCAGGAAAATACAAATTCGCGTCTCGGAGAACACTGTAAATGTTTTACGTAAGTCCAACTGATTTCAGATGACCGAATTCACAGCTTTTTGAGTAGGCCTAAAAATGATACCTACTCACCCACCACTGAGGGCTGTGTGGACTGCGTATCTGCGGCAGCCCGTAGGCCTACACAAGAACGAAGGAACCGCCCGGGGCCACGGACTGATGGGTACACCTTACAGCTATAAGATCTAAGTTAGATATTAAGTTCTTCATTTGAAAGCTGCTTTAAACAAACACCGTCGCACTAATCCTCACAACTTTCTTCGAATCTGAGCTGATTCTGCAAGCATTTACAGGCGCGGATCCAGGGGGGGGGGGGCGGAAGGTGCTGGCGCACCCCGTTAAAATCTTAATATAACCTTTATTTTTATTTTAAGGTACCTTTTCGCCCCCGTAAAAGTTCGTCTCTGGATCCCCGCCTGATTTAACTCGTCAAAATCTACCCCTTTCAAGGTTTAGACCAAGAGATTGAAGAGAACTTCCTCGAACGTCGCCACAATATTTGTTTACAAAATCCTATCATACAAATGTCAAAATATGTACAGAACCTCAGTTCTCCGGTTCCCCTGGTAGCTAGCTCAATAGAGTTACTTTAGAGCATGCGCAGTTCTGCCCATGGTTAAAAAAAAAATATATACGGAGCTGTGACAGAGATTTGTTTTTTCCTCGTGAAATTATATCTAATCACGTGATCGCCAATTAACGAATGAATTATCATTATAGCACCAAAAAGTCTGAAAAAAAAAATCATGATTGAGTGAGCCTTGTCTACCTTTATCAAGGACACGAAAATGAGGCTGTGCAGGAATTCAAGCTTCACCATGATATGGTCAGCCATTAGGGCTATAATTAATAAAAGCATAGATCAGCTATTATACTTGATAATATAAACTGAAAAACAGATATCAACATCCATATCATGTGAAAATAATTAAGTATCGATGCATCGGTATCGGTTAATTTTTGTCTTTTTTAGCTAGTTTGTGCCATTATTGATCCTGGCCCTAATGCTCATCCATATGTAAAGCGCGAAACGCAATTACCAACCTAACTATTTTAATGTGATTCCTTCAATTATTAAAACTGCTTGTTACGCCTTGTTTTTTTTTAATATTATACTGTTGATTTTCTCCAAGGCCTTTTCGCTTCAGCACCCAGGCAGGTATCAGGTGAAACTCTCTACCAACACTTTGGGGAACAGTATGGGTTAGCTGTGCCAGTTACTCAATTGGGAGCCTTAATGGGTAGTTTACTACTCCCATGCCTTACAGTGACCTGTCTTCACACTTATGGAATGAGGTGCACCATATTGTTTTTAGGAGCCATAATGTTTCACGCGTTACCAATTGGAGCCGCCATGCGTTCACCACTTTCGTTCCGCCAAACTGAATCAAAATACAATAGCTCAAATTCAAAGACTGATAATTACGATGAGGTGCGAGAACTTGATAAAGGAAACTACTTTGACGATTATCATCAATCATCATCCCAATTTAATGAAGATCATTATCATAGAAAGAAGGTTGTTGCACATGACACGGGACATGTTGGAGTGCATCGAATTGGGATCGAACATGCTTGCAATCAAAATGAAGAGAAAAAAATCACACAGGTCGAGATTGAACAAAACATGGAATCCAACCGTTTAGACTCACTTTCCAAAAGCGTTCAAAAATTGTATAGTGTCTGCTTCAACAAGAATGTATGCATTTTTACGTTCATTCTGCTTCCCTGTCAAATTTTGTTCGATGTTAGTTACTGTGGCTGGGCACTATTGTCATTCTCCTATGGCCTTTCAGTGGGGATGCCTGCAGAAAAGGCCGTGTACCTTCTAATAATGGGATCTGTTGGAGGTTTTATCGGTCGGTTGGTACTCATAGCTGTCCTTTACAAACATCCACTCTTAACTCCTCACATGTTTGCCGCTAACACCGGAATAGCATCGGTCGCACTTCTCACCCATCCATTCGATTCATCATTAATTTATCTGTCCATATGTTCTGGTGTTGCTGGATTTGGATTCTACAGTTCTTATTCGTGTTTATACGGTGTCATCGCTCTGAAAGTGACCAAAGAAAACTTTCCAAAAGTCATCGCATACTCCATGATGCTTACTGGAATATCATTTCTTTTGTCTGGAATACTTACAGGTAGGTAGAGTGTAAAGTAGATAATTTGCTATTCTTACTTACTTAGGCCTATATTGTCCCACAGGCAGAGTAGTCCTAAGCCAGTGTCTTTAGATTTTTCCACAAGCGACCTTTCCCAATGATCCTTTTAGTCTCTGGGTCTCCTCTGTAATCAATTTACAAGTCAAGAAAAGTGCGACATCCTTCACGGTGATTGGTCAATGCAAAAAAGTCGTTTGTCGTGCTGGGAGAAATCACTCACTGAGCGATTTTGATTTTGGGCAAAAACTGTCGTGCACGACATTTCGTAAACGACAAAGGCAGTTTGAACGATGCCATAAGATTTGCATTAGAGCGATTTTTCAGAAAAGTCGTGGTGTCGTTTTGTCGTGTCGTTTGTCGTGTTTGGTGTGCAGAGGCCTTTATAAGGACTTATACCGACCACAGTGAGCTAAGAGCATTCGCATTCAAATTGACTCTGATCGGATCCAAGCTAAATTCTTGAAGGATGAATATGAATGATTGAAACATCTGTAAAAAAACTTATTAACCAACAGTTCAACCGGTTAACCAATTTTATTGATGAACCCACAGTATTATCAAATGCCGAGTCCATAATAATGTCCCATATGCCTTCTAAACATATATCAGCCTCTAAGATTAGTGTCACTACCGATTGGCGACTCGTCTGATTTCTCCATTTTTCTTTCAGGTTTCTTGTATGATCAGTGTGGGTCATACCAGGTAACATTCCGAATCTTGGGGATCATATTGATCGTGGTCTGTGTGATATTTCTACCTACCATCTGCCTTGATCAACGCCAGAGCAAGAGCGGTTCATAGATTGCGGGAGAGGCACTTCGGCCAGGTTGCACTGTAAACTTACGACTTGAGACTCATGGACTGACCGACTTTGGATCTCAAATAACAAAGCGCATTGCAATTATACGCGCTTATAAAGTCAATCGCAAGTCGTAAGTCATATGGTATGCGGTGCCCCTTAAACTGTCAAGGTATTTACAGACTCTGCCAATTAACGTCATAGATCTGTTAGCAATGATGTCTACAAGTGCGTTTACATGATCTAAGACCAACCGATCAACAATTGTCTTCAAATAGCTGTTGAAGCCACACGAATGATAACATTTCTCGAACATGTGGATATTGTGGAGTGAACTATTCAACTTTTCTTGTATACCCTTTCGATGACACCAATACTTTACACATACATAAAGTTTATGGGTTTATATATAATTATGGTGAATGGTGAACACAAATATCAATGGAGAAGAGTTGTACTCCCGTCTCCCTGTCTGTACTACATTGTGATACAAGTCATGTAGACATACGCATTGCTCGAAAAAGAAGAAGCGGTTTGTTAGGCTGTTGCCATGGTAGGGAACTTTCCGAGTCGTGCAAAATGAATTTATTGGTATATAATAATTACGCAATTACAAATAATAGCCACCTCGGGCACCAGCAATCAAAAGACCAGTTTACTAAGTTATTATAATTTAACCATGTATCTTTCATGGCGACATAGTAAGGCGCCCTCTCCAAACAAAGTACGTCACTTTCCCGCAGCTTCCTGATCCAACGCGAGAAACTATCGGCTTTCTGCTTTAACGTGTTTAAACCGTATTAAGATTTCGGGATTCTATTCAAAAGTCGATAAATCGTCTTTTGGTACAAAAGACGCGGGAAACTGACGCACTTTGTTTGGAGAAGGCGCCTAACAATGTAGGGGAGACCGGGGACAATTATAACACTTTTTTTCTTCCAAATTTGACTTATCAACTTTATTATAACTAAATACTTGCTTAAAACCAAATAAAACGAAATTTGGATATCTTAGCTCGACATATGAATAGGTTTGGTTTAACTATTTATTTTGAAGCCATTATCATTTCAAAACACGAGGTCGAGTGTTACAATTGCCCCTAAACCAGGGGCACTTGTAACAGACGTACGGGGCAAATGTAACACATGAAATTGTAACATTTTGCTTTTCTTTATCAAAGCTATGCACTTGACAGATCCAAGATTTAAACAACATTAACCACATCAGCTAACTATTATAAAACATGACCATGCTTGAATTAAGTTACATTATATTTTCCACTTGTTATATACATGGCATGGGATTATTGCAGAAGTTTACGTGCTCTGTACGGGCGATAAAAGCGCGCTGAATTGTCCCGGGGCTAGGTCCGGGGCAAAAGTATTTCCTTATGCCTCGATCACAGTTCGTGGCCGGGGACCCGTACGGCGAGGGAATCAGTCGTTTTGATAATTTCTCTACAGTGCGGTTCCAATTTTTTTTTCGCACGAGATTTACCCTCAGAGCGACTTGGATAGAGACCACTATTGTATCATATCTCCTTTCCCCAAAAGCTTCTATTCCGGGGTCCGTACGGTGAGTAGAAAAAGACAATTTAAACTTTACGTGCGGTTCCCGGCCGACTCCCTTACGATTTTATGTGCACATCGGAACGTTTTCCAGTAGTTATGCTTTAAATGTGGGGGAACCGGGAAGATCGAGAGTGTGCTCTCGATTTTCCCGGCGTTTTTCTCAACCCGGTAGGCCGTAGAAAACCCTTGGAGTCACCAATGGGACCCGAGCGGGTTTCTGTCGGTAGTCGTATAGGTTTCTGCC
>CALNVZ010003429.1:34040019-34065972 GCA_940671915.1 Paracentrotus lividus
GTATCCGAGTCGCGGGACAAAGTGAGATACCACCTTTATGGTGGGAAAATAGAACATGCTACGAATGTGTGTGTTTTTTTCTGTCGTGGAGACGTGTCTGATGATACATAAAAACAATTATCGGAGACGTCTCCGAGTTTCGAGTCTCAGAAACATCTCCGCGACGTCAGATACCACCTATACGTCCATAATTTCTACAGAGTAGAAAAACACATTATCATTTTCAACTGAGAATGTAAACTAATGTTTTCTTTCAAGACTACTGAATTATTAATGGCACTTGCCATAAAAATACGCCCACTCGATTTCCTTTTTTGGCATATATTAGTGTGTTGCTATGTGAGAAAGAAACGTGTTTGTCAGTCATAGCAACAAATAGTTATGCAAATTGGATTCAAAATACTAAACGAGTAGTTCATTCAGGCAATTGGTTCCGCCTGAATCTGAAACCTTTGTCCGTTGTCATTGTGCTATGTCAGCAATAACCTGGAACCGCTAAGCTTCTCAAAGAAAAGATAATCCGCGCTTTGATAATATACCTCGTTAAGCATGGATTACCTTTGTCAACACATAAAAGAATTTCCCGCTCCATTTCAATATAGCGAGCATACATACATACAACATTGTACAAAAAAATACACACAAAAAGAATGGAAACAAATTCCACCATTCTTCAAAGGTGCATATTATTTATAATTATTTGATAGATGTAGGGATTTCGAGGCCGAGTGATATTGTTATGAACATTGACGTTTTATTGTTTATGTGTATGGCTCTGTAAAGAGTTGAATATTTAAATAGTGGAAAATTTATATTTTACCCCTTCCCTTATTACAACTTTTGCCCCTCCCAAATAAGAAAAAAAAAAAAAAAAAAAAAAAAAAAAAAAATAGTAATAAGAAAAAGATTGATGCGCATGCACCTAACGTGAGACTTTTGCGCATGCTTGTAGCGTGATATCGGAATCAAATTCAACGTTTCATTGCTTTTGGCCAAATATGGGCACTTCACATTTGTGAAAGAAAAAATTCGTGGAGCTATTTAGGAGATTAATTCAAAGAATAAAACTCCCTTTCCACCTCCCTGGTTAATTGTTCCCATCCAGGCCACTGAATTGTTAATGAATGGGACGTGATATTTGAAAATGCATGACAAGCGACAATGCACAACACTCGCAGTCAAAGGATAAAGCGGCTACAACAATCATTGTTGCGTCATTATTTCAATGGATTTCCGGTTTTATCTAGTGCATTTCAGTGCACTAGAAACTTCCAGCTGTACGGAAGTTGTACACGTTTGGGAGGTTTTTTTCGTCCTGGGAGTTTTTTTCTCGTACGGTGCTATTGTTCGATTCTATTGTCAATTGCCGTACAACTCTAAACCCGTAACAGAATACGGGCCTATTGGTTTATGGTGAATGGTGAACACAAATATCAATGGAGAAGAGTTGTACTCCCGTCTCCTGTCTGTACTAACATTGTGATACAAGTCATGTAGACATCCGCATTGCTCGAAAAAGAAGAAGCGGTTTGTTAGGCTGTTGCCATGGTAGGGAACTTTCCGAGTCGTGCAAAATGAATTTATTGGTATATAAAATTACAAATAATAGCCACCTCGGGCACCAGCAATCAAAAGACCAGTTTACTAAGTTATTATAATGTAACCATGCATAGGCTTCGGAAGATTTTCAGGATTGGGGGGGGGGGGGGGCTCAATTTTTCACTAACTATTTTGGTGATTTTTTTTTTAATTACCCCCCTCAAACATACGTTTACAGAGTTTTTGAAAATTGCCGAAGTCTTCTTTTAATTTTAATTAATTTTTTTTTTGTATAAAAAAAATAAAAAATATTTTTTCTACTTGTCATACTAAGATGATTATCATCTTAAAATTCTAATAAAAAAAAAAAATCTTAGATCTGTTGAAAATTTTGATATATCAAACTAAAAACAGTTCGTGTTTTTTTTAGTTACTAGAAGATAAAGAAGATATCATCAAACGATGCGAGCGGGAAACGCGAGCCGATTTTTTCTATATATCCACCTGAAAACAGTGCATTTTAAGCGCATTTTTTTCTCGCTAAGCTTATAAAGAACATATTTATCTCATTAAACAATGCGAGCGCGAAGCGCGAGCTGAAAATTTTGATATATCAACCTGAAAACAGTGCATTTTGAGCATTTTTTCGATATGTGTACAAAGAAGATATGTCATTAAACAATGCGAGCGCGAAGCGCGAGCTCAACATTTTTTTTGTATAGCAACCTGAAAGTGTGCATTTTAAGCGCTTTTTGTGCTATCGTTATAAAGAAGATATTTTCTCATTAAACAATGCGAGCGCGAAGCGCGAGCTGAAAATTTTTGATATATCAACCTGAAACAGTGCATTTTGAGCGTTTTATCGCTATGTTTACAAAAAAGATAATTATCTCATTAAACAATGCAAGCGCGAAGCGCGAGCTTAAATTTTTTGATATAGCAACCTGAAAAGTGTGCATTTTAAGCGCTTTTTGTGTTATGTTTACAAAGAAGATATTTATCTCATTCAACAATGCGAGCGCGAAGCGCGAGCTCAAAATTTTGATATGGCAACCTGAAAAGTGTGATTTTAAGCGCTTTTTATGCTATGGATATAAAGAAATATTTATCTCTTTAAAAAAGCGAGGCGCGAAGCGCGAGCTGAAAATTTTTGATATAGCAACCTGAAAAGTGTGCATTTTAAGCGTTTTTTCCGCTATGGTTATAAAGAAGATATTTATCTCATTAGAGAATGCGAGCGCGAAGCGCGAGCTGAAATTTTTTATATATCAACCTTAAAACAGTGCATTTTGAGCGTGTTTTCGCTATATGTTTACAAAGAAGATATTCACCTCATTAAACAATGCGAGCGCGAAGCGCGAGCTCAAAATTTTTGATATAGCAACCTGAAAAGTGTGCATTTTAAGCGCTTTTTATGCTATGGTTATAAAGAAGATATTTATCTATTAAACAATGCGAGCGCGAAGCGTTAGCTGAATTTTTTTGATATATTAACCTTAAAAAGGTGCATTCTAAGCGCTTTTTGTTAAAAATAACTAGACATCCGAGTTAAAATTTGTAAAAAGAGAACTGATACATGAGCGTTTCAAAACAAATTGGGAGCAGAGAGGGGGCTCAATGATATCGACCCACCCAAAACCACTCGGGAGGGAGGAGGGCTTATTGTTTGAGCCCCAACCAATATATTAGGGACCCTTTGTCTTCTGGAAAAAAAAAAGGTTAAACAGAAATACATGCGAACCGATCTGGCGAGCGAGCAGCATGAGCAAAAAGTTTGACAAGAAAAAAATTGAAATATGAGCATTTCAGAACAAATTATGAGCAGAAGGGGACTCAAACATATCAAAGCCCCTCTCAGCGGTGAGGTGGGGGGGGGGGTTCAATGCTTGAGCTACAACCTAGATAGTAGTTCCTATGTTCCTATTAAAAAAAAACTAACTGCGAGCGCGTAGCGCGAGCTAAAAAAATTGTCAATAGTGACTGAAATATAAACTTTTCATTTAAAAATTTGGTGGGGAGCCCAATGATATCCTCAGTAAGATTATGGGAGGGCTTAATGATGTCTGAGTCCCCCACAAAAAAAACAACAAAATAATAATGATACAAATTTTGGGTTTTATAAGGTCGATCGCCGAATCTGTACGGCATCAAAAATTGGGGGGGGGGGGCTCACGATATCTGAGCCCCCCCCCGGTTCCGAAGCCCATGTAACCATGTATCTTTCATGGCGACATAGTAAGGCGCCCTCTTCCAAACAAAGTAACGTCAGTTTCCCGCAGCTTCCTGATCCAACGAGAGAAACTATCGGCTTTCTGCTTTTAACGTGTTTAAACCGTATTAAGATTTCGGGATTCTATTCAAAAGTCGATAAATCGTCTTTTGGTACAAATGACGCGGGAAACTGACACACTTTGTTTGGAGAAGGCGCCTAACAATGTAGGGGAGACCGGGGACAATTATAACACTTTTTTCTTCTTCCAAATTTGACTTATCAACTTTATTATAACTAAATACTTGCTTAAAACCAAATAAAACGAAATTTGGATATCTTAGCTCGACATATGAATAGGTTTGGGTTAGGTAAAACTATTTATTTTGAAGCCATTATCATTTCAAAACACGAGGTCGAGTGTTACAATTGCCCCTAAACCAGGGGCACTTGTAACAGACGTACGGGGCAATTGTAACACATGAAATTGTAACATTTTGCTTTTCTTTATCAAAGCTATGCACTTGACAGATCCAAGATTTAAAGAACATTAACCACATCAGCTAACTATTATAAAACATGACCATGCTTGAATTGAGTTACATTATATTTTCCACTTGTTATATACATGGCATGGGATTATTGCAGAAGTTTACGTGCTCTGTACGGGCGATGACAGCGCGCTGAATTGTCCCGGGGCTAGGTACGGAGCAAAAGTATTTCCTTATGCCTCGATCACAGTTCGTGGCCGGGGACCCGTACGGCGAGGGAATCAGTCGTTTTGATAATTTCTCTACAGTGCGGTTCCATTTTTTTTTTCGCACGAGATTTACCCTCAGAGCGACTTGGATAGAGACCACTATTGTATCATATCTCCTTTCCCCAAAAGCTTCTATTCCGGGGTCCGTACGGTGAGTAGAAAAAGACACTTTAAACTTTACGTGCGGTTCCCGACCGACTCCCTTATGATTTTATGTGCACATCGGAACGTTTTCCAGTAGTTATGCTTTAAATGTGGGGGAACCGGGAAGATCGAGAGTGTGCTCTCGATTTTCCCGGCGTTTTTCTCAACCCGGTAGGCCGTAGAAAACCCTTGGAGTCACCAATGGGACCCGAGCGGGTTTCTACCGGTAGCCGTATAGGTTTCTGCCGGTATCCGAGCGGGCTCCGCCCGTGTTTTTCAGTGAGTCCTGCAAATAAAATATTGACAGGCCTTTTACAATACGGTTCCCGTGCGACTTTCCTTCGACCACCGCTAGGGCCCCTTAAAGGTTCTTGATGAGACTATACGAGAAGGCTATACTGTCTAGGGTCAGATCTCAAACTCTGGCCTGAAATATACTTTTGTTTATTTATACATATATTTGGGGGGGGGGGGGCTGTCGCAGGAAAGACCACTTTGGTAGATGTTTATCTAGGACTAAGCATCTCATATCATTTCCCAATACATGGACCATCAATATCAATTTCAAATGAGTGTAATTTCTTTCCTAATGGGTGTAATGCATGGGTGTGCAAAATGAAAATAATATTTTGATCAAAATTCGTCTCTGAACTATCGGTTTTATCGATTGATTTTATTTATTCATGTAAGATCTATCCATTTAGAGCTTCAAAAAAAGAAAAGAAAAAAAAGAATGCTTGGGAGTCGAACTCAAGTCCTCTGGATGAGAGTCTGATCCTCATACCACTTGACTAGTATTACTGATACCGACAACTTGATTTTTAATTCAAATGGACCAAACTAGGATATATTAGTGCACGTTCAAGGCTTATTTTTAGTAATTAATTTGTAAACGGTTCGGAAAATAAAAATCGCGTGCAGCTCAAACAGAATTTATCAAAACGACTGACACAGTACGCCGTCGGGTCCCGCGGGTGGTACTGTGATCGCCCCATAAACTGCATTGTTACTATTGCCCCTGTGGTGGGCGACCATATTTGGAGATATTTTTTTCTATCTTAGCTTAGGTATTCATCGTTGAAACGTTAGGAAAATATGGCCTAAGAACATAATTTCTAAATATATAAAAATGACAGCCGTAGCTCATCCACATATTTGTTTAGAAGAAAAACAATGGGTAATCATGGTAATGTGAAATATTACTTTCCTACTCAAAAAACGATTTTTCTGCTGTAGAAAGTTTCACGAACCGTTAAATCTGCTAATACTCAAACAGCATGAGGAGCGATAAAGTGCGCATGCTCTGTACAAATTTTAAGTTTGTAGCGTGTTTCTGCTGGGGATGGGAGCCTCTGTTACAATTGCCCCGTGTTACAATTGTCCGCGGTCTCCCCTATTCAAACAACCAGTAATAAAAGAATTAACTACAATACATTGAATCCAGTTTGCATACATTAGTTGTTGCTCTGTCAGGCAAAATTTCAGGTTGTCAAGAACAACCTTTATGTAAAAAGTATGCATAAAATTTGAATATAAATAAACTGGTCTATTGATGACAGATAGGGATGCCCATCATGCCCATGATACCAGCAAACTTAAGGAGATAGTCCCATGTAGGTTATTCTAATTGGTTTGCTGCTGCTTAGATTTCAAATATGAAAGCGAGAAAAATAGATTTCATACTTAAAATATGATTAGAAATCAACAGAAGTCACTGATCTGCAAGATTGCCCACTGAAAAATAGTTGGTTGCCATAGGAATAAAGTATCCAATACACATACAAAGGGTGTTTTTATTTAAAGATTTCTAAAATGTGTGTGATGAGTTTTAAGTGCACATCTGTGTGTATAAAAACAAATAATGTATAAGGGAAAAGTTTAATACGCAAGGTTTTCTTTTGAAAATCTAAAAAAATGAAAAAGCCTAAACCATCTAAAACAATCCAACTATAGCTCCTAAATACATATTCATGTCTAAGTTAGACAATAATTTTGTGAACCTTGCACAGCCATTGTAATACGATGGTCATATTTCTATAGCGCTATCGGTTACGTTTGCAAACATTTTTGCTAAAACATAGCCCTTTATACCTCCTTTGGTCTAATTAATGACTTTTATTTTGCTGATACTTTCTTGATGAACTTGCTTGCCATCTCTTAATGGATTGCTGGACCATGTCAATGGTATTTCTTCTTGATTGATGTTAAATGCTTCTGCTACACTGCCTCCGAACCACAGGACCAGATCCTTGACGATTGTGAAACCTATCCCTATCAAGGGTAAGATTTCCTCTTCATCTGTGTACAAATCAGTAGCTACTATCACTCCCGCTGTCTCCTTACTGTAGTATAAAACGTTCGCTGTTTGAAGAAATGTACAAACATAAAATAATAATATTCATCGAATTGAAGAGAGGTTTAATAGACAAAGGCAAATAGGGCTTACGTAGTTATCAACGTAGACTTTGGCCCTTTTTGAAATTGAGTTAGGTTTACTTTAGAAAAAGCAACATTTTAATTCAATTAAAAAAAAAACTATTATCGGATAAGACATCATCCACAAAATATTATAAAGAAATTAGTAATGGATATGCCGTATACGAAAAAAAGGAGGAAACAAAACTGCTTACCAGAGATCGACAAGAAAATGGTGATGAAAATTGGTATTGTCAAATGAAATGGCTGAAATAAGCACCGAACTAGTACGAAAATGCAACAGTCTTTATTTCAAACAAAATCATAAATTCTAGAATTAATTAACATAAATTATAAATTGATATTTTATTGGTTTTACACATATTAAGATACATAAAAATGTAAATTCACCTATAGAGTCCATGTAGATGTCACTAGGAAAACCAGCACAATCGAAATGTCTCGTAAAAGTGTTGCCACAACTTGAAATCCAACACGTTCCTCCATTGAACACGGAAGCGTATACCTCTCTGTGGGTAAATAAATAAATAAATAAAAAATACATCTAATAAAAGACTTTCCATCACATAAAAAAGAGAAACTGGAAGAATTCCGCACGAAAACGTGAGCGCTACTTATTCATGCGACGGTCACAACTCGTAGGCTACGGGGCACGTGTCATCAACGTAGCCTGCGTTGCATGTACCATGCACGCACAGGTCCTGGGTCAACTTCTGCGACTCCTGCGTATCTGTAGTAAGGGTATTGTAAAAACTTCCTGTATGTCGTACATGCATTGTACCTGCAAGATACCTCCGCTGCACGAATTTTCTACGAAATCCATCGTATGGAGTTGCACGTCGAAGATACGGCGAGTTGTAACCGCTGCATTAGGGTGTTCCGGGAGGATCGCATGTATAAGTAAAGAGAAAAAAAATACTCCCGTCTCACTATCTGTACTTCATTCATATGAATTAAAATGATTAATTTCTAACAAAATACTGTTTATAAAGCCCTATACAGATGAACTGAAAAACAATTTCCCATATAATGTACCTAAAAATTCCATTCAAGGGAAAAAAGAATACTATATTTCTTAAGCCCGTCTCACACTGTGCGATTTGCTGCGATGCGATTTTTGGAACAAATGGCATTTTTCCTTAAATGTGACATATTCCAACATTCAAAATTATCTTATGAGATGCAGAAAATATATAGGAACAATGGAAGCGAATTTTTTTCCCAATGCGATCCGTTAATTGGGAGTAAATGTCAAACTAGCTTAAAATCGCAAGATCGCTGTGACGTCACTGCGATATAGAAACAATTTGATTTTATACAGAGAAGGGGGTTCGTATAGCCGTGAATTACAATTTTATCATTCACAGGAATACCAAGAACTTTGGACAGCATTAATTTCCTTGTTTGAATGTCCATATCAAATAATATAACAGATTTCTTAAAAATCGCATCGCAGCAAATCGCACAGTGTGAGACGGGCTTTAGTAGTGCATAAGGACTTTTTTAATGTTTGGGATTGTGCTATACAAGAAACGTTAATTATTATTATTATCATCATTATTTTAAACGAATCTTCCAGTAAAAAAAAAAAAAAAAAAAAATGTGCGTCTATGGAATCTTGAATCTTGAATTGTTGCACCCGAAAAAGCGACGTTCACAGCTGTCCAGGGTGGGGTACTATTTGACAGTGTGTGAGTGCTTGATGAGTGCAAGTATATGAAGCCACACATTGTGCAGAAGAAAAACATGTAGACTGGAGAGTACAAAGTAGTAGGGTGCATCTGGTTAAGAAACAGTAATGCCGGCTTCATGGCTTCCCTCCCTACAGGGTGCTGGTGGATACGCCCATCATGGCTATGATGGACGGGACTGCAGCTGCATTCCGAAAACCAGCAATCGAGCTATGTGTTACAGCTACTGCTGGGAGCCTGTTCCATATAGGAATTACTCGGGGGAAAAAGCTGTACTTGTAGCAGTCCACTCTGCACGGAAGCCTGTGAAAAATGAATTGGGTGTGCAGTGTGTCCACGTAGCTCTCTCTGGTGTAAGACAGGGTGGATACCAGGTGTAAATGGGATGTTAACCATTTTCTTATGGACTTAGAAGAACATTTAACACTGGGTAAATATTCTTCGTTCCAGACTATTCAAAGACAGCAAAGAGAGATCATGTTTGTAACACTTTATGTTCTTCTGAAGTCTTGGGTGACAAAACGTGCTGTCTGCCGTTGGATTCCTTCCACTAGGTTGATGTTACACCGTTTGTGTGGGTTCCATGCACAAGAGGAGAATTCAAGCTGGGCCGAACTAGGGTCTTATAGGCGGTTTCTCTCACTTTCTTGCTACAGGAGCCAATATTCCTCCTCAAGATGCCCATGGTTTTGGATGCTTTCGGAACCATGGGCATCTTGAGAAGGAATCTTATAAATAAGATACCCCTGCCCGATCGAATAAAAAGAAATTGTCGTAATACTTACCCTGTGATACGGTGTATAGCAATGGCTACTGTTTCATCCTTAAGTCTACAAGTTGGCCATGACCCTTGAATGTAATTGATATCATTCGTAAAATCAAATACCACGACGCCACCTTCAGTTGCAAAATAGAGACATCGAGTCGAGTTAAAATCGTAAAGTTCCATGTCCCTAATTTCGACTAAAGAGGTAAAAAAAGAAAAAAGAATAAACAACAATTTTCAATCAAATAGTAAGTCCTCCCTCAAAAAATCCAACAATTTTATTTTAGACATATGTAAGTTGAATATGTATATATATGTCTAAAATAAAATAGTTGGATATTTATCAAGTTCCGAAAAAGTGCTGGATGATTCAAGTTGAAGCAGAGCGTTATATGTATATATATATATATATATATATATATATAGTCTACAATCTAATGTACAATCTACTAGATTATAAGCACGACAAATACTAAATTATCCCGAGTGCAGATTCGTTTCTCCGAGGCCGCAGGCCGAGGTGAAATAGATATGCACGTGGATAATTGAGTATTTGAAGTTCATATAGTTCAGTGATGTTGCAAGATGGAGCGTTCACTATTTTATATATAATATTGTTATGTATTACTATTACATATATCCACTTCCTGTGACTTCCTGTTACTTCCTGTACCCTTTCAGTTCATCACCTCTTTACCCACTCCCTCAATAATATCAACTCTTCAATAACATAAGTAGCGTTCACACGTAGGCCTTAACTCCAAGTTAACTCCAAGTTATCCTTAAGAACATAGTCTTAAGGATAACTTGGAGTTTACTTAGAGTTAAGGCCGTGTGAACGATCTTGGTGTTTATGTTCTCGAGGACAACTTGGTGTTTATGTTCTCGACAGATCTTAGGGTTAAGACTCTTAACTCCAAGTAAACTCCAAGCGGTGGTGGTCCCCGATCGCGCGTTTGACCTGTGGACGGGATTTCAGCTTAGAGTTAGTGTTCTCGAGGACAAGAGTGACCCCTTGCATAGGTTAAACTTCCGGCCCCACTGGAGCGACGTAGGGGAAATGAATTGCGCGCGCTACCTACAAACTTGTACTTCCGGTCCTCGAGCCGCTCGCTTGTCCTCGAGGACACTGTTCTCGAGGACAAGCACCCGTGTGAACGTAACTCGGGAACAAGCCGTCCTGTTTAAATTCTTAAGGATACGTTCTCGAGGACTAAAACCCGCATGGTCCCGTGTGAACATAACTATATATTAAGAAGTCCTTCAAGAACATCCAAGAACACAACCCCTTTATTATCATTAGCCCTAATCACTGACCAACAGCCACCGCAAAGTGTCACAAGTATGATCATACAACCCCAGTCAGTTGCATGGACATTCCACACCCTACAGAGTGATATTGGCATGGACAGCTTTGACCAATCAGAACACAGCATTTATATCACCCATTCTCATATCGGTAACTCCCCAAACTAGATATATATAAATGAAAGTCTCTGAACAAGCGAAGGGACTTCACATGACAATTTCCAATACTTTCAGGACTTCAACTTTGACTCGACCTTATATTCATAACTACTTCAACTGAACAAGAAAAATTCTTGTAGCATTTTTCATGTATTGTTGAACACTCAAAATAAAATAAATAAAGTTAAATGTATGAACTTGTACCTCTTCGCTTGATTTCATCGACTCTTCTAATTACTAAATATTATTAACGATCCCAACACGACATGGTGGAGAACCACGGTTTTTCCTTTGGAAGGATTATAAATTTCACTGTTTTCACCAAACTCGAAAACTCATTTACCATCAAAATGAGTTTCAAGATTTGAACAGTTTCTGATATATCGTCGACATCGCCTTCGTTATTATAAGTTTTCAGTTAAACTTCACCTTTTGTCGACAAATTTTTTTGTCTGTGAGCCTCAACTTTGTGAACTTCATCTTCGTGACCATCGTTTCTTCAACAACCAACCTGGTTCTTGCTTTCATTTCTGGTAAACGTAACCCTGCATTTTCTCTCATCTCTACTTCCATTATCGTCAACGTCATCATCATCTCATCATCATATTCATCATCTCTATGTCATCGTTGCTGACTTCATCGCTGTCTTCATTGCCGTATTCATCGTTGTCATCGTCATCTTCTTCATCATTGCTGTGGACATCGCTGTCTTCGTTGCTGTTTTCATCATCACCTTCGTCATTATTCTAGACTTCATCACCGCCCTGGCTTTCTTTGAACTAAATCCCGCTATTTTCTCTTCTGAAGATAATATTTGAATCGGAACTCCAAGAATTTGAAGTGACCGAATAATTGACTTTGACTCTTTATTACATAAATTTATGCTGGCCCTTTTCTTGTTTTTTTTCCATAAATTTAATTATCACCTCTTTGTGTAAAGTTCTCTTAATTTTGGACCCAACCATTGCTGTTTGGTAAGTGAAACCAAATTTTTACTGTTCCACTTGTGAGAGAGTGAGAGTATGAGTGATTCATTTTGTTAATTTTGTTTATTCATTTTGATTGTGTTGCGTTCATGTTCTATAATCGATAATGGCTTATATTTGTATGAACTGTGTAACCAGTTATTTGACATTTTCATAAATTATACTCTACTTGTTATAACTGCCAACAATAACTATGACCCTGATACACCCACAATGATGGATCATGCTCTCATTCCACAGAAACCCCAAATATGACCTTTCCCCCCTTAATACCAGACAAACCCCACCTGTCATGAATGTCCTTAAACATTAAAGCCATGACTCATAAAATGACAATTACCAAATGCACTGGACCATTGATATTCTAATCTCTATGAATTGTCATTATCTACACAACTATACATTTTCATGTCTTGATCTTTAAGGAAATATGATAAACTACTTTATTTTAAAGGGAATAATATTTTACATTATACAGTTTTGTTATTGACGAGTCAAAATTCACTCGCTGTAACATATGTGGTGCCTGCCAAACATTGCATATAGGCATGACTATCAAAAAAGAAAAGTTGCAGATTTTCTTATCGAAATAGCATGTGACCATAGCTTGGGAATAATTGAGATTATAATGAAATTGTAGAAGTAAACAGCAGAATAAGTATTATCAAGGAAGATGCTCTTCAATGGTTATTAATATGTGTGATTCAGTCAAATTGATATATATGTCATCATAAAACAGTTAAACTGTTTAGCGAGGCAAAATTTTCCAGTTTGAATAATACTGGATGTGCACTTCCGTGTATAAAAATATTCAGCGTCATGCGCTCGATGATGGGTATTACAAAGCCTTGTCTATGATATACAATAATTAAAACAGGATTGAAAGTACTTGTAAAGGCTGTTAAAAAGATGATATGTAGCTTAAAATGACTGTTTTACATAATGTTATAATGCGTGGGACATTTTCATTGATGATATTATGCTGTAATCCCAGTTAGTACATTGTTCAACTTTATTGGTATTTAAATTTCTAAACATTATTTTAAAAACTCTATGTAATTATGATACATTGCTTTCTTTTCGGAGCAAATTTGGAGTGAAACTCATATTTGGTTATAGTGCGTAATCCTATGTTTAAGCTTCAGAATAAGAAGTACAAAAATGTTTAAATTATAAATGGCATAGATGCACATCTCCTTATGATGAGGACGCCCGCAGCTCTAGTACGATTGGTGTGTATGCTATTATTAAAGAGTAAAGCAACCCTTTTGGTCACATCAAACTGTGACTCGCCCAAACTGCAATATCACGAGTAAAATAAATTTGTTTTGTTTCAATATCGGATTTCAACAATATGCATGTTAATGATGATAAAACCGCATAGCAAATTAGATTTTGGTGGAGTATCAACTTGTTAACAAGGTATATACTGACAAACAAGAATACAATATATAGCCCTTAAACTGAAACAATAACTTTTGTGATAAATAGCTAAAGTGATCATTTTAACAAGCCTGGAAGTACTTGTTCATTTTGTTCTTTTTAACATGAGTGGAAAGAATATTAGGATGAAAGAATTGATAGTTAAAGTTCTAGTGTAATGCTTCATCGACTATGAAGTGCATAAAGGCCGACTGCCTCTTTAAACATAGCAAATTGTCATTCATTTTGTTTTGATTTAACATGAGTGGAAAGATTTTCTACAACAGAAAGGATTGATAGTTAAGTTCTATGTAAATGCTTCATCGACTATGAAGTACATAAAGGCTGACTGCCTCTTTAAACATAGCAAAATTTGTCATTCTCTTGGATAAACCTGTTAACTTTCCCATTTTTTTTCATGTTGATAAAGTGCTTTGTTAGCATACAGTCTTCTTATGGTTTTTAAATTTAATCGTAATCACTTCTACTTATTTGTGTTTCAGTTTCTATACGAGGAATATACATTACTTTGAGTTATTGATTTCATTATTATACTGATATTTGTGTTTACTCGTTCTGATATGTTATGACTTTACAAATTACTTATTCTGTTTGCTTAAGCTAGTTAGATGTATTAGTTCATGTAGGAAGCTAGTTTCTTTTAGTTCTTCTATTAATCAAACCTTTGTTATATTCATATGTTTTTGTTCATCTTTATATTTAGTTGTATAATCATTTTGAAAGCTATAGTTTTTGTGCTTTTAGGCATTTGTGTATGAGAGAGTGAAAGAGCCTGTGGACAGCATTTAAATTGAACACCGGTTTCACATCCTATTATATATTTCACTTCTAATTATAATTTCACAGCCCATTATATTCTTCACATTAATGTCAAACCATTTTAAAAGAGGGAAGACGCTCATTTTCCAAAGAAAGGGGATGTTATTTTATTACTATTACATATATCCACTTCCTGTGACTTCCTGTTACTTCCTGTACCCTTTCAGTCATTCACTTTACCCACTCCTCAATAATATCAACTCTTCAATAACATATTTAGAGAGTCTTCAAGAACATCCAAGAAACACCAACCTTTATTATCATTTAGCCCCTAATCACTGACCACCAGTGCAAGTGTCAAGTTCACAGCATAGTGCAAAGTATCATACAACCCCAGTCAGTTGCATTGGAATTCCACACCCTACAGAGTGATTTGGCATGGACAGCTTTTGACCAATCAGAACACAGCATTTATATACCATTCTTCTTATCGGTAACTCCCAAACTAGATATATATAATGAAAGTCTCTGAACAAGCGAAGGGGACTTTCAATGACATTTCCAATACTTTTCAGGACTTCAACTTTGGACTCGACCTTATATTCATTACTTCAACTGAACAAGAAATAATTCTTGTAGCATTTCATGTATTGTTGAACATCAATAAATAATAAGTTAAATGTATGAACTTGTACCTCTTCGCTTTGATTTTCATCGACTCTTCTAATTACTAAATATTATTTAACGATCCCAACACGACAATATATATATATATTATATATCCGTAAGTTAGACCATGGAAGTCCAAAAGTGCTCTACGTGGAACTCCTGTATGCGACAATGCGGTCCATCATCTCCCAGCACAACAAGAAAATCCTGACACCCCCCTCTGAAACACCCGGAAAAGAATGCAACTGCCGCCGTAAACCTGAATGCCCCCTCAACGGTAAATGCCTGAGCACATCAATAATCTACAAAGCAACCGTCAAACTGATAAGCAGATGGAGTACATCGGTCTCACGGAAGGCACGTTCAAATCCAGATACGCCAACCGCAAGCACTCACTGACCCACAGATCCAATGCAAACGCAACCCAACTTCAAAGTAGCGTTGGCAACTCAAGGACACCACACGAACTTAACATCGATTGGAGCATCGTCCAACATGCCAAACCCTACAACAACTGACTAAAAAGTGTCACCTATGCCTTACTGAGAAACTGTGCATTGCATGTGCGGACCCCAAAGTATCACTCACAAAAAGAACTGAGCTGTGTGTCTACATGCCGACACAGAAATAAGTTCAAATTAAAGCTTTCTGTCCGCAAAAGATAGGTTGATTTCCCGCACAGCAAGTGCACGTTTACATTATTGTTATGTCTTGTAGTAAATCAAATAGTTGATGGAACCGTTTATTGAATCGATTATTCACTTTGCTTTTTTGTCAACTGAAGTTAGCTACATTTTATCTAGTTCTATTTTTATTCTGTAATCGATCTTAGACGTGGGTTTTTTAGTAACTGTTTTATTCTCCTTTCAAACTATTAATGTTTTTCTCTTCCAACGAATCTTCACCAACTGATGATTTTCCGGCAAGAAACTGACAGTTGAGTGTGGGCACTAGGGAAACTCCGTCTTTCCTGAAATATATATATATTATATTTTTTTTTCGTCTGTTTCAGAAACGGATTTTGAATACATCTTTTTGTCACACCATGAGCACTGACGAAGAGTGTGACTTCGGCCTTTCAATTTTTGAGAACTATGCTCCTTATTATAAAATCTATGATTTTATGTTTTTTGGCATTCTTTTTTATCAACTGTGTTATTCATGTATTATACAGATGCCAAGCAGACAATTTTGTTCATTCTTTTTAGGTATTTTTACTGCTACTTCTTGACTGTCGGCGGTGAGGCCCTTTTCAGATATTCCTGGTTTGGAGTCGGAAGATCCGCCATTGTCATCTTGCAGTCATGACTACGCGTCTTTGGATGCGTTATATTCTTCGCGCCATCTCCATCTTCAGCGCGATGATTTCTTTTGAAAGGTGAGTTTCACAATCCGTCTGCCTCATGAACAGTCGTGTTTTCGTCTGTTTCGAAACGGATTTTGAATACATCTTTTGTCACACCATGAGCACTGACGAAGAGTGTGACTACGCCTTTCAATTTTGAGAGCTAGCTCCTTATTATAAAATCTATGTTTTATGTTTTTTGGCATTCTTTTTTATCAACTGTGTTATTCATGTATTATACAGATGCCAAGCAGACAATTTTGTTCAATTATATATATATATATATATATATATATATATATATAATATATATATATATGTTATATATATATATATTATATAATATATTATATATATATATATAATGAAAATAACATGAGGGAGGAATTTTGGTTATTGGAACAGCCGAAAAGTTGGTAAAGCCTTTATCAAAGGCGATAACATTAAGTAATTTACGTCTACCCTGGTTGACAAAATGGCCCCATAGACAACTCTGGGTTGACAACAAACTAAAATCTAACGTTAGATATGATATTGACAGTTGGAATTGTTGTCTACCCTGGGTTGACCAAATAACATCATAGACAACCCTGGGTTGACCAAATGGCATCATAGATCATGACAACCATGGGTTGACCAAATGGGCATCATAGACAACCCTGGGTTGAACAACAAACGAAAATCTAGAAGATGCTTGTGTATTTTGACAGTTGGCATTGGTGTCTACCCTGGGTTGACCAAATGGCATATAGACAATCCTGGGTTGAACAACAAACTAAAATCTAACGTTAGATGTGATATTGACGGTTGGCATTGTTGTCTACCCTGGGTTGAGCCAAATGCATCATAGACAACCCTGGGTTGACCAAATGGCATCATAGACAACTGGGTTGACAACAAACGAAAATCTAGAAGATACTTGTAATATTGACAGTTGGCATTGGTGTCTACCCTGGGTTGACCAGATGGCATCATAGACAACCCTGGGTTGACAACAAACTAAATCTAACGTTAGATGTGATATTGACAGTTGGCATTGTTGTCTACTCTGGGTTGACCAAATGGCATCATAGACAACCCTGGGTTGACCAAATGGCATCACAGACAACCCTGGGTTGACAACAAACGAAAATCTAGAAGATGCTTGTGATATTGACAGTTGGCATTGGTGTCTACCCTGGGTTGACCAAATGGCATCATAGACAATCCTGGGTTGACAAACAAACTAAAATCTAACGTTAGATGTGATATTGACAATTGGCATTGTTGTCTACCTGGTTGACCAAATGGCATCATAGACAACCCTGGGTTGACCAAATGGCATCATAGACAACCCTGGGTTGACAACAACGAAAATCTAGAAGATACTTGTGATATTGACAGTTGGCATTGGTGTCTACCCTGGGTTGACCAAATGGCATCATAGACAACCCTCGGGTTGACAACAACACTAAAATCTTCACGTTAGATGCTGATATTGACAGTGCATTGTTGTCTACATCTGGGTTTGACCTAAACATGGCACTCATAGACACCCTGGGTTGTACACAAACGAAATCCAAGATGAGATGCTTGTGATATTGAGCAGTTGGCAATTCGGCTGTCTACCCTGGTTGACCGAAATGGCATCATCAGACCCTCTGGTTTTGAACAAACTAAAATGTCATCCTTAGAGCAGTGTGCATTTTTTGTTTCACGTAAGTTAAAGATAACTTTCATATGTCCATTCAGATTCAGTCGATGGCTTGCTTAAAAAAAAAATCCAGTTCTGGAAAACTAAGTTAGATGCAGGTACACAGCGCAGTACACCACGGCCACATTCTGCACAACACACTCAGTCAGCGAGCTCGCAAGCTCAGCTAACTAGCTAGACTACGGTACGCGTACACTAGCAAAGAACCTGCGTAGCAACTATCTCGCTGCTAGCGGGAGCATGCAACCCATCTAGCTCCTTGCTGGAATTAGTCTACAATGTACGTATAATAAGCGCGCAATTTCCATCGCTACCTATAGCCTCTTGAATAAGGCTATATCGTTTACGAATACTTTTTCGGCTGTTCTAATAACCGAATACCCTGCGCCTAATTGCTATTTTCGTATTAATGACATGAAGCGAAGAGGGCATGAGAACATTGAATTAGACATTCAAAGCAACTGAAAAATTCATTTCAACTAAAGTTCTTGTCATCTTGTACAGCCACATCAAATAATAGATCTACGCAGGATTCAATATTCATTTTGCACCTGCTTATGGAACGCCATGAATGAGGCAAAATTAACGATGTAATAAATAAATCAACAGAGTCCAAGATAAACCAAAAGTTAGACAAAAAAAAAATTAATATTATGCAAAAATGTTATGTTTCAATATTTGTTTTCATATAATTTATTTATGCTTTGACTATAATTTATTTTTGTCTTTGTTTGCCGATCGATTCCATCATTTATTTTTACTCCTTCATGGCGTTCCATAACCAGATGCAAAATGAATAGTGAATTCCTGCGCAGGCTAAATTTTATGTCCTTTACAAAAGTGGGCATTACTCAATGAAGCATCTGTTATTTTCGGAATTTTTTGTGTCATAATGATAGATGAGGATATGAGCCTTATATACATATAAATCTTTCCCCCAAGAATCATATATTTTTCTATTTGGTAGCTATTTAAAAAGTGTATAGTTCTTTTTGGGACGCACTGTATATATATATATATATATACGGTTTTCATTCAAATTGTATTTCTTTTTAGTTATATATATATAAATATATATAGTAAATAGTGGTAGAAAAATACGCGTCGTCATTGGATAGATCAGTACCACGTGACCTACTTTCAAAAAGTTATATTGTACATATGTACAATATAACTTTCGGTTTTGTAGGGTAAAGCCCGTGTTAAATGAATGGGGAGAGTATCGATTCTATCGATTGCCTTGTTGCGCGAGCGCGTAATAACAGTAAAATGTTGCTCACAACAGGTTATAACAATGGATACGCGGAGCAACAAAATACGTCACAATAGCTAATGATTTGCACCAAAAATTTGGCAAAGATATAACCAGATGAGGCAAGGTCAAAGATCTAGGGGTCTATTTACTATAATAAATAGTGAACGCTCCATCTTGCAACATTACTGGACTATATGAACTCCAAATACTAAATTATCCCTCGTGCAGATCTATTTCACCTCGGCCTGCGGCCTCGGAGAAACAAATCTGCACTCGGGATAATTTAGTATTTGTCGTACCTATAATCCAGTATATTGCGCGATAGATTGTACACTATTTATATAATATATCCATATAAACTTAGATGACATGCAGGTCCATGAAGATGTCTCTTTTGTATAAATGTATATTTCATACAATATCTAATCATCTGCCTTACCTGAAGTAAACTGAGCGACCTCTTTCACATCGTCTAGATTAGCGCCTCGAACACGAGCTTGGTAGATCATCCTATGATAAGAGTTCGCCCAGAATATGGTTCGAGTGTTGGGGTCGAAAGCGAAGGCAGTAACGAGGTCGGTGTTCTCTAGAAGAATCCTTGTTAGGTGAGTGTACACCCCTTTATCGTGATACGGATAAAAAGCAAGACCCAGATAGAAGCCGGCATTTGATGAGCCGTCAATAAGAATTAGTATTTCACCTGTTAACACAAATATGAAAAAATAAATTGATTATCCTTACTTTTTTAATTACCTTATAGAATATAGAATATTCGGGAAATATACAGCTTTCAGCTTCAGCGCTACTTTCTATAGTTTAATCACATACGACCATGTATAATACGGAAAGATAACTCCTTGAGAAATGTCTCAAGATGCAAGATTCACGCCATTAAACATGATTAAGTTTCAATAATATTTCTTTTAATCATGAACAAATGCAGAAATATCATTTACCTTTACATTCTACAAAAAAAAAAGAGAGATATATCGAAAATAATCAGAAACAGAAATTCCTAAAACGGTGATTTGACTTTATTTCTGCTGATATAACCAAATCCTCCTTATTTTTTAGGAATGCATTTATAGATAAAATTGTGAACTTATGAGTTAATGTATGAAAGAAGCAACAAATACCTATCGGAGAGGGTGGTACACACAAATTTATATTCGGCCCATCCGACGAAACGTCTGATGTTCCAAAGAAGTCGTCTGATGTCATGCTTGATGGAATTCCCCGGATAAGAATACCATCAGACATTCTGAACAAGGGACATGGTGGCTTCCCAGTAGATGTATCACATGCTATGGTGTGCAAGTTGCCCAATACTAAATAAAAAAAACCCAAAAATAATAATACAAAATATACATATCGCTATCTTTTTTTTCCCCGTCTGGGAATGGAGTTCCTTTTTTAAGTATAGGATTTCCCAGTCAAATGCGGAAGTTTTTCATACGATTTGATGTTCAGGTTATTCAACATTTACGGAGTTCCAATACTCTTTTCTGCAATAAAATGTGAAGTTTGTCATTCAATTTCCGATAAAGTGCAGTATATTTCGTAAAACGGTCATTCAATTTAGTAGAGACGTTGATATGATTGCGCAATATCGCCATGAATATTGTCATAAGCAATCAAATTCGTAACTCGACTGGAATGCGTGCTTTCCCGCATTCTAATCCGCGCATGGGCAATCAAGTTTGACATTAGTTCATTCAAGCTGGTAATTTAGCAAACCGTTTTAACTTCTGGTTACTTCAAAAATTAAACGTTTAAAATAACAATGTTGTTTAACTTAATCAAATATAAAAAAAAACACGTTTTCTTTTACAATCTTGTAACATTCATGGCTTTAGGTGGCTTAAAGCTTTCGAATTGGGTTCATGATGACGACAATCATGCTGGGGACGTCATTTTCTCCGGTTCCCTTTTCATCTGCCCCCTATACCGCACCCCCATTCATAATTCATGACTACATGTATGAATTCAATAAAATTTTACAAGATACAAGATAAAAGATACAAGATTCTTTATTGGTCCATGCAAATACATAGAAATGTGACTTTCAATGGCTTTTTCAACAAGTTACAGACATATAAATAATTTTTAAATTTTTGGGTTTTGTATTAAAAAAAATATTGCTATTATTACACACACTGTATAGATGCCGTACTTAACTACAAAATGGTAAGGTAAAAATGAAACAACAGGTGTACTTACTAGTCCAGGAACTCCAGAGAATAATCCTTGTCCATAGAATCTGAGTAGAGAAATGTTTTTACTGGATATGATATCATGTGATTGACATTAGGTTATAACGCATTTAATTACAAATAAAAGTGAAAGTCTTTTCAATTTCAAGCAAAGAAAAGGACATGGTAATAATCACAAGCGTAAGTCCTTAACGGCTAAACGAAGAAATGATAATAATAATAATAATAATGGTTTTATTTATTCAAAAATCAAAGTCGTAGCCACATGGCTAAATTGCATATGATTTTGTACAAAGTTCGAATACGTAAGATATAATAGTAGATAATGAGCATAAAGTATTCTAGTAAATAAATAGTCAATTCGGTAGCTTGGTACAGACTAACAACATAATTAATTAGAAGACTAACAACATATTAATTAGACGAACAAAATCTAACTGAGAAAAGATTGAGAAGAGAACTACTGAAGTAGGACAGAAGGCAGAGGAACAAAAGAGAGGTCGAGGAGAATTAAAAATAAGTTGAAAGAAAGAAAACAGCAGAGTAATAAAGAGAGATGAGAGTAGAAACAATTATAAATTAGATGAAGTTACATGAAGTATAACAATAACATGAAGTATAACAATAACATCATGAAGTATAACAATTATGAATGTATTTCCAATTGCAGTAATACGATACAGGGATAAATTCCAGTTATTTTTTTAATTTTATCTTTTTTATTTAAATTTATTATTATTATTATTTTTTTTTTTTTTTTTTTTTTGGGGGGGGGGGATGATGTTTCTTGTTATTTAGAAAAAAAAGAACGATAATAATTATTGAGCATCAGCCAACGCTAAGGATCCTGAGTAAAGCAAAACGAAGGGAGAGAAGGGACTACGTCTTTAATTTGTAAATGTGCAGTCGAACCACTAGTACCTGGTGATCTTTTTCTTTTTGCTACTCTAATCAGCTAGACCATGATAACAGTGACGTCGGTCATCTTTATGGTTATGTTATAAAGTGTGTAAAAGGAATAAACGCTTTTACTTACCATAGCTATTCAATATTTCATAGATTGTCTAAGTAACAAAGTCTACGATGTGTGGCTCAGTGGATAGAGCGTCCACTTATATTCAGGAGGCCGTGGGTTCAAACCCCGGCCGCGTCATACCAAAGACGTTAAAATATGGGAGTTCCTGCTACCCAGTTTGGCGTTCAACAAAAAGGTAGAAAGCAATGAAAACAATGATTATCTGGCGCTACTCAGTAGCTACCGCATCCACGATCGATTTGGAAAATGAATTTTCGTTTCGGATAATAAAATTTGGAACTTTGAAGTCCCCGTCACCTTATTATGGTTTTTACTTGCAAGCAGGGTTCGTAGTTTTTATCTTGAAATAACTGTCAGACACTTTTACACTGGGCTTTGGTATTACTCACGCTGGTGATATGTCGGTGATTAAGAGGAGCTTATAGCCAATATTGCTAAACTTTTCACAATAATTTTACGATTGTGGAATCAACAGGATCATAACTTTTAATGGCTTTGTCGAGACTATCTGAATATTATTAATTCATGAACGTATCGCTAATTCGTAGAATCCCGAGTAATTATTTATTGTCTCATGGCCCCTATAAACATGATAAACAGTGCATAGGCCTATGAATCCAAAGATAAGTCGTGAAGGTTACATGGTTTTATCCATTACGTCAAACAACAGTTGGTCAAAGTATAAGATTGTCTAATACCACATGGGTTAAACCTATTTGGTCTACTATAATATTTTGGCCTTATTTCCCTTTGGTCTAAGACATGATTGGTCTTATTCTCATTTGTTCTAACTTCTAACGACCACTCGCAATAGCCAATTCGTCTGATTAAATTTTCGTCTAACGCCCTAATAAATTTCTGGTCTATTACATGATTTGACTAAGTGATGCTAGACCAAGTAGAAATAGGACGAAATTCAAACAATAATTAGAAATGAGACGAAATGGAATTAGACTGTGGGGTGAGACCAAAGGGGCATTAGTCAAAGTGGGGTTAGATGAAATGAAAAGTTGCCGGTTGAGACACGTAAGCAAAGT
Source organism: Paracentrotus lividus (assembly GCA_940671915.1). Taxonomy (NCBI): domain Eukaryota; kingdom Metazoa; phylum Echinodermata; class Echinoidea; order Camarodonta; family Echinidae; genus Paracentrotus; species Paracentrotus lividus. The sequence continues at coordinate 34,063,468 of CALNVZ010003429.1, forward strand.
ACAAGTCCACATTTGAACCTTATTAAAACCAATAAAAAAAATCTTTCTCAAACCGCAGGCTTCGTTTTCCCCACGATTTCCAACTATATTGCATGATAATTAAATTTTTAAATAGACCTTCACGATTGAAATTTGAGTGTAAGGTATTACGGAAAACACTAAAACGTGACTTCCGAGCGGGTTCACGGTAGTCTTGGGCGATCGAATGTTTTATAGAAGTTACTTCAGCATTCAGATAACGAACTGACTAAGGAGGAGTGTTAGTATAGAAAACAATAAACCGTGACTTTGGCGAGGATTTCTGTATCAAATATTCAACTGAATCTTGCTTTGTAAAGGTTATTTTACCATAACGTCTGAGGATCGTGCTTTTAGTGATTGGCTAGATCAGTATCATGTGACTCACTGCCGGGGGAGGTGGGGGGTCACTTAATGACAAAAGTGCTTCCTATTTGCGTCCACACAACCTGAAAATAATCTTAACTAGCTATCATACTAAGTCAAATTTGCACCCCTATCGAGATCAGACTGGCAGGAAATTTTTTTCTAAATGGCATAAAAACTGTGAAATCTTATACCAGAAACAGCGAATTACGCTGAAAACACCCCACAAGCGGAAGGATGAAAACAGACCCTTCTTGATGATTTTAATGGACGCGCATGCGTAGTTCATTATGTGATGAGTGACCGCTCTCTCCCACCCCCCCCCCCCCCACCGGAGGGTCCGTAATAGACTGCTTTTGAAAGCCATAGTTGTTTTCTATGTTCGAGATGACTTTACAAGCTGATATGATTGACCCAAAGGCGTTGCCACCCAAGGTCATGACTAGTCCTGATGCTGTATCGTTGAAATTACTTTATTCACCACTCCATAATTTCATACTGCAAAAATAATGTTACGAAATACTTCTCTTCTCAAAATTGTTTAGCTTCCTAATTATGAGGCTAATTATTACGAAAATATAACCTACACTATCAATAGTTTACTCAGAATGTATACATAAGACATTTTTAAACACGTGAGCTATGAGAGCCAACACACATTGGGATCAGTTCGGCCTCGCTTTAATTCCAAATATATTTTGTGATCAGTAGTTAGAACGACAAAGAAATTATGCCGATTATTGTCGAAAATATTACTCTGCATTCACAACATAATTATATTGAATGTAATAACGGCTATACTTATCGATATATAGGGTCACCACGCCTACCGGCTCAGTGTTAAAACACACCGCACTTATATTGTATTTACGGGCAAATGGAATATTTTATTTACATGTGTGCTGATATTTCAAATAAAATGAGCGGAGTCATTTAGTTTTGTTTGTATGATATTTCAATATCAGCAAGAAATATGCGCAATATCTGTGGGATACGACTTGGTCCGCTGAGAGTATGCCTACCTGGCTTTATTGTGGTGTCACATGCACCGTGTAAAATGAACGGGTCTTCACCGTCCACCGAAAACACAAAACTTGCAACACGGCCATAGAACGGCACCGGCCACATAGCATTTTTCATCATTTTCACCGGGTCTGTATCGTTCAATACCGGGTCTATACCAGGTCCTAGCCAGCCTGGTACCGGGCTGACCGTCCTCATATGTAGTCCATGTTTTCTTTCTGTCCGTGCGATTACCGCTTGGCCACCGGCCTTACCGCTCTCTGACAAGAAAAAGAAAATTGTTTTCTTCGCCGGGTGACTCACCGTTCCCCACCGTTCGCGACCGTGCAAAACAGGTTGATGCGAACGGAGGGACACGGAGAATACCTGGTGACAGTACATGGTGGGTCGGTGATGACCCGTCAAAAACGTTCACGTGGTTTTGTCTTCGGTTCATGCCCGGAGAATGTTTTGAGCATGCTCGAGCATGCTCAAAATTTTCGCCGGGCATGAACCACAGGCACCGTTCGATGGAGACCCAGTGTAAGAGCGGTATAATGGCGTTGTGATGACGGTATGCGGATGGTGTGAGGACGGAACAAACGCTCCACACCCGTCCACAAAGCGGTCATGCACGGTGTTTGACTGGACTGGTGGATCTACCCTTATGTCTTCAAATCACGATTTGAAAAGAACATAAACTCCTCTGTTTACTGAATAAATGTGTTTACAAATCATGGTTTCTTCTGGTGAAGTCATGTGTAGTAAACTGGCAAATGAATCAAATTGTATACACAATGCCATGAATGACAATGTCCTTTTAAAACCTTCAAGTTGAGTAAACAAATAACAAAATGTCAACAACGCTGTATTTACTACACATCTGTTTGTCGAGATTGCTTTAATTCAAGCTTCTTCAGTACTGACGTTCTGTATGATATATGCTTAAGTTTTTTTTGTTGAGTATAAGCATATTTATATATATATTTTTAAAAATTTTTTATTGTGTACTTTATAACCTCTTTTTCAAAATGGTACAACAATTTCCGTGTGTTATCTGTAGTAAATGTGTGAAAACAAATCAAAAAGCACTTCTTTGTACTACTTGTCAAAAGTGGG
>CALNVZ010003429.1:34078548-34088915 GCA_940671915.1 Paracentrotus lividus
AATTATCATACTTTTTATACGTATAAACCACTTTTATTGCATTTTTATATGTCTTTTGGGTGTCAGGGAACCCAACATGATTAATCCAACGTGATTAATCCTACCTAAGTTGACTGTTAGTGTAGTTTGGTAATTAGTTTCAGTCAATATCGAGCAAAAATCACCTCATATCAAAATCACTAATTAACACCTATAACCATACTAGGTACATTTGGTCATGATAAAATTGTCAGATTTGAGATTTTAAACCATCAAAATCCATAAAGAAACAAAATAAAACCGGTTTATACCTATAAAGTGTGTGATGAATGGGCAAAATACACTATTTTGGTTTTTTGCACTTTAGCGACGTCAGACTTCATCGTACACAAAAATCATTGTCATTTTTGGATTCTACATCAAATTTGACTATAGAAATAACTTGTTTGACATAACTTTTCAGAAAAAAGTCATTATTTGCCCAACCCTAATAATATGTGATGCGTCACGTCGAAAGGAGAGACTAGTCGCGATTATTGAAATCCATTTTATTTGATATTATTGATCCCTGATTCATTGCCTTGAATTTGATATATAACTCGACTGTAAAGAGTAAATAGAAGTGGAGATATTAGCCTCTGAACGCGAGGAAAATTGTACTCTTGGAAATCAAAATCAAGAGAAAAACGTCTGCGAAGTTTGACTTCCGTTTGACTCCACGCCAGAAAAATAAGAACATTTTGTCACCGTTGTACTCACCGAAATGCCCTAGCAACCACTTGTTACAAAGGTGAAACGATTGACCAATGAGGAGGCTGCATTCAGGTATACAGAGAACAATACTCGTCCGTCACGCATGATCGAGGCAAACGGTGATGTTGTCTAAATAACATTCAATCTTCTCAACAAAAAAAAAAGAAGCTGAATTTGGTTAGTTGTTTTATATCTTCGTCAAATAAATAAAAACGTCATGCTCTTTCTAATTGTTAAAAAAAAATTCCGCTCTTTTAAGAAAAGTGTTTACCTATCCTGGCGCTAAATTAGTTAGAAACAAAACTATTTAAAAACCTTTTGGAGGGTTTTATTCCGATGTTTGCGTGCGTTCTTTGAATGTCAATCGCGTATACTCTTACTTATAAAGCTTATAAAGCTTATACTCGCTTATAAAGCGAGTCATTTTGATCTGAACTCTGTTGGAAATTTTGAACATAATAATGGTCTATAGACTAAATTATTCTTGTACAGGGGCTTATGCATTTTGTTTATATTCTTTGAATAAGTATATTATAGAGATAAGCCTCCAAAAATGTTTTAATAAATATTTGCGCCTCACGAATGTATTTAGAATTTCTCTGATCACGTTTTATGAGTGGCTAGGTTAGCTTAAGACAATGAAAATAAAAACGTAAATGATTTGCTCGATCTCGTCTTTTATTGATCAAACTTGTTACCAGTAATGAGAAGATATTAATAATTTTTAGAAATGAATTATTTTAAGAGTAAATCGTATTTTGTTTCGTCGTGTTTAGTAAAACGCTACTTTCTTAAACACGTTACTTTGTAAAATAAACTGCAGAAGACTTTAACCTAAATACTTGTATCAGAAGTATTATCACGTCACCTCTTTTGTATGCTCTATGTTTCCCTGATGGAACCAAATTTGTTTATAGGGAGGTTTTAATTTCCCATCAGGACAACAGATATCGCGGCCCCTAAAATAAAATGCTGAAATTAACATTCATTTGGATCCAGATAGCTAAGTCAAGCAATAAGTAGCTTTTCCCCACATAACCCCCCCCCCTCTCCCCCACCCGATTGTTAGATTTGACATTCGTTTGCGTGCTCCGCTATACCGGATGAAACAGCTTTATTCAAAGCAGGTTGTGGCATCGCACGCATAATTTCTGATTGCAGCTAAAGAGAGTTTAGTTCGCTATTCGCTCACAAAAACGAAACAAAAAGCCAGTTGAAATCACACATCACATGACCGTGAACGTCCAATAAACAAAGCCATGCGTTGCTAAGGGCGGAGCTAAACGGAGAGGGGAAATGAGCGTGGACGTTCGCTTGTATGTCCGGAAAAAAAAATTATGACCGAAAAAAAACACTCGCCGAAAAACTGCTTTTTTACCACTTTCCCGTTACCATTTTCACTCATTTATTTAACAGAGCAAAGATGAAGCATGGTAGAACCAGAAAATGAAAAAAAAAAATTTCCTCAAAATTTTGAGTTTTTTTATTAGTTTGTCGATTTACTCGGATCTTTGATCTGCGACTTCTCTCTCATTTCGACAAGACGTATCACATATGGAAAGCGAAGTTTTCAAAATTGCACTATAGTACACAAAGCGTATTCGTTTTACACACAGATCTTGTATATTATGTAAAGCTTACTTCCGTTTCCCAATATATTTCAAAATCTATGCTTACATTTTAATAATCATTGAAATCCTTTAGTCAAGGCGTCAATGCAGGCACATCGTTCATGTCAACGATTGCAGTTCTAGTTATAACAATATTGTTGTTCTTGTATGCTCAGATCACCTGATCTTAGGACAAGTCAGAAGTCAAATGTTGCAAATTGAATGCCTATTGTGAGTGTTATTGTCTGTTGCGAGTTACTGAATGTGAGCAATAACAATGCATTTTGCAACTTTCCACTTTGCTATATATTCATAAATTATGTGCATTCAAACATGATGTTACCATTGCAAATAGGGTATCAATAAAAGGAAGAATAAATTAACTTTTCAATGCTATAGAAATTGATAGTGATAAAAACTCACATTAAAATGTATCAAGGTTCAAAGTTGTGTTACAGAACATTCAAACTGAACATTATTTTTCGCTTTGCGAATAAAAAGAGGAATAACTGAACTTGACAATGGTCCAAATTCAATAACAATTATAAACTGCCCCAAAAGTTATTAGGGTTAGGGTTAAAGTCGAGTTGCGTAACTTCAATATGATCAATAAAAGTGCATTTTACAACATTTGACTTTTTACTTTTCTCCATATTCTGATATTCTGAGCACTGAAGCATGACACAATCATTACATATAAGATATCAATAAAAAGTTGAAGAAATTATCTTTCCATTGGTACGAATATCAGGATCAACTAAAGCGCACCTCAAAAGTTATCATGGCCCAAAGTCGATTTGCGGAACTTTTTGGGAGGGGTTTACATTGTTATAGTAAATCATAATTGTAACGATCCCTCTCCCCCACTTAGGCGGTCAACCATACAAGTATGCTCGTTCCAGATTCTTAGAGATACCCCTATCTGGAGGGGGTGTCAAAATTAACCCCTATTACAGGTTTTTGGAAGGGAAGTTGCATCAAAATTACCCCCTGTTGCAGGCTTTTGGAGGGGGAGCCAGCAAATTTACCCTCGTTTTTCACAAGTTTTTGGACCCTATTTGGGACCTTATTTCATGACTTTTTTCTTCAAAGAATTGAAAACTACCCCTAATTAGGAATAGGTCGGGAGAAAAAAATGCAAAAAGACCCCTATTTCAATAATTTTTCCGGATTTCCCCCTACCTGAGCCCCTAAAACATACCCCAGTTCCCGATAAATCGAGAAAGAGCATCATATGTATGGTTGACCGGCTGAGGAGGGGGGGGGGGGGTTAAAATATTATTAACTGTTGGTAATTGTGAGGTGTAAGTTGGTCTAGCGTGCTGGTCATTCGTCAGCGGCAACCCTTCTCATACAGGGGACCCGGTTCAATTCCCACCAGAAGTTTGGGGATTGTGCGATCAGGGAGGTGAAGCGCAATGTGTGGAGCGATTTTTTTTTCCATTGAAGTGGACATATACCATAAGACTGCACTGCTTAGAATGTTGCACTCTGGGTAAATAAACAGGCCAGATTGGGCATGTTGGGCGGATGAGGACATGAGGTGGTGCCACACTAGTTCGTATTGGCTTTAAAGTCCCAGACCGGACCGAGAAATGAAAACCCAAATTACATATGAAACGAAAGCTAATGATTTTTTATAATACAACAATTCCCAATTTAAGCGTTTTTATTGTCCATCTAGAAAGTATTTCATTAAAAAGGTGATAGAACCCCGACCAGGCCATACCTTCAAAATATTCGAAAAAGTACCCCTATTTTATTGGCCCGGCTGATGACGTCAAAAAATGTTACCGGAATGCTACATGCTAGATGTTGAATGAATTTGCCCTTTCATTCCATAACAATAGAATTCTAGCACACATGGGGTCTATTGTCCTGACATAGCAATACAAACGTGTTTTCTAAAGGCTAAACCAAATCATGCCTGGCCGTAGCATTCCCTTAACATTCTTTGACGTCATCAACCGCACCATTAAAATAGGGGTAACGTTTCGAGTATTTGGGAGGGATGGCCTGGTTGAGGTTCGATCACCTTTTTATGAATACTGTTATGAAAATTGAATTTATTTTTGGGGTATTTATGTTATACGCCTACTTAGCTTTCAATCAATGTAAGGTTGTATTTACTCCGTCCACGGTCTTTAAGCTTTACATTTGCTATGTTTCCTCCCTTTCTGGTCATCTTCCTGATTATTATCAAACGGAACAATATGTTATATTCAAATATAACTGTGCATATCAAATAATTCCAATAGTCCTTTTAATGTCAATTGCAAGTCTATGGATTTTGCATATTCCGTCGTGACTGGACGCAGATGAAAATCGAGAAACCGACACTGATGAAACCCATAAAAACTCCCATGAGACGAAATATTAGAGGATAAGATCCAAGTTGATCATATAGGAAACCTGAAAGAAAGTTAGAGAATTTGATTACTAATCTACAAGAATTATCTTTATAATTGTGTATGTTTTTTAAAGGCGATGTAATTGCATTGTGACAATAATTATAGTGAAAAATGCTATATATAATTATGTTGATTTATCTGGATTTATCCTATACATTCCTGTCTGGAATAAGCTCACAAATTTACTGATGTTCAGTCCATTTTGTAGGCAGTGACCAACTTAGCTTCAAATGCCAGGTGATTCCTGCCTGACCTAAGGGTTTGGAATTATGATTTCAGCATTAGCTGGATTTTTTTTTCTCAAGATACTGATTAAAGTTTTAAAAGTAATTCTATCATGTGTGTAGGGGTGAAGGGAGGATGGGTGTGAGCGTGTGGTTGAGGGTGGGTGAGTGTGATGGAGGGTGGGTAGGTGGGTGTATGGGAGTGTGCAGTATTTGGGGTTTTTTTTTTAACATGAGGCATCTCATAGAATTTTTCTTCCAGTTTATGTCTCTTCGTGAAAGCATTTCTCTTCAACAGCACTCCATCACCAACTTCCAATGTACGACTCGTGTGATTACCTTGTGCTCGAGCTACCTTATCTGCTGCATCATTCAGCCTATTTGAGACAATCTGGTAGGCTCTGTCAATCAGCTTTCTTGTGTCTGGACATAGTCCTGTTCCCAATCGTTAGACACATGATTCAAAAGTTGGTCGATAGGTAAGTTCGGCTTTCTTGCAAACATTAAGAATTAGGGTGAAACCTTGGTTACCTTTTGAGGGGTGGTGTTGTAGATATAGACAACATGTTGCAAAAACTCTGGCCATCTACGTCGTTCCCCTCGTTCTAAAGATCGAATCAATCCACACAACGTCTTGTTGAATCGTTCACATTCACCATTACCCGCAGGGTGATATGATGAAATGCGTGATTTCATTCATTTCTTCATACAACTTGCACAGTTCCATAATAATTGCGTTCTCAAATGACCTTCTTTGATCAGAATGAATTCTTCTAGGTATGCCGTAATGGGTCAACCACGAATCACGCAAAACCTTGGCAACCGTGAAAGCCGTCTGGTCCTTGCAGGGCACTGCTTGGCAATATTTGTTGAATACATCTATAAGAACTAACACGTCTTCAAACCCTCCTCTGCCTCTGTCCAGCTTCAGAAAGTCCACAGCTACTATCCCCTGAGGCCTAAATGCAAGTAGATGTCGTTGGGGAGGACATATAGCCGGAGTAGGTACCTTTGACATCGTACACCTATAACACTTCTTGATGTACAGTCTTACCTCCCTCATCATTCCTGGCCGATAACATCTCTCTCGAAGTAAGTTCACTGTCCTGTCTACTCCTTGGTGTCCCCATCGGTCATGCGTCAAATCCATCAAGGTTTCTCTCAGCGCCTGAGGTATTAACAACTGTCGTACCTTGCCGAAAACAGTATAATCTACCTCTCGATATATGACACCATGATACTCCCGATACCGTGTCCATTCTCTTAACCATCCGGATAGACTGTGCACTGAAGTCTCATAGTCTTGACCAGGAGTCCATCCTTTCTTTAACAAACGCCATACTTCATACAGAACTTCATCGTTCTCTTGGAGGTTTGTCAACTCTGCATAGCTGTAAGAAGGCAATACATTAGAGCTATCTTCCCCTGTGGCTCTTCTAACATCAACCTTCTGACTTACATCCTGGGTAGATCGGTCAATCTTGGGCGGCTGTGTAGAACTGGTCACAGAACTTATCACTGATGTAACTTCATCACTTGGCATGTCTGCAGGCCTCCTACTAAGAGCATCAGCACATCGATTACTCCTACCCGTCCTGTACTTACCTAACAGCCCTGTTGGATGGGGTGAAGGGGAGGGCTGTTGAGCCCGTCAAATGTAAATCGCCCACTAAATGTAAAATGCCTCAAATGTCACAAACGGTCTACTCACAAATGTAAAATTGCCCTCAATGTCACACACGTCACCACAAATGTAAAATGCCTCAAATGTCACAACACGTCACACAAATGTTAAAAAGCCTCAAGACACACGTCAACCACAATGTAAAATGACCACTAATGTCATAAATGGTCGACCACAAATGTAAAAAGTTTTCTTTTAACACTAATGTCTGAACATGTCAGCGAATGTAAATTCATTCATGTACCATAATAATGGCGGAATGTGACAAACATTTCAATTATATTTACACACGCTACTTTCCATAGATATATGCAACACATGCACCACTCACACACAGGCACTTACATACACCATCACGATATACACACATAACACACCCACAACGCATAACGTTTAAACGGGGGGGAGTGGTCCAGTAACAAGATTTACTTGGTAATGTTTTATCACTATCTGGCTAGCTTGTGTGTAAAAATTGGCATGATTCCAATATGGTATGCGTGATTGAACACACATAAAAAAAGGCACGTTTTGAAAGTCACATGAGTCCCTTTTTAGGATTATTAAATTGAGCAAAAATGGGTAAATTCTTATTTGGAAGCATGTTATAGTGTCTTTTTTGTGTTATGTTATTATATGGCAGCCTCTATTCCATCAAGTCTGACATGTTTTACGGAAAATTTTATGGAAAATGCCATTCCCAATCTTTTTCAACAAATTCAAGCTGAGCCAAAATTATGGCGTTAAACAAAGCAATTTGTCTTGAAAACTATGCCATTCCTATGCACATAACTGTCATGCTATGTGAGATGGGTCTTTGAAAATTCGTGCATGAATCCCTATGAAGGGGGGGGGGCAGGGTACATTTCCACTCGATCACACCTTTACTGTCAAGAGCTCTATGGGGGAGGGTCGGTTTCTGCCATTGTGCCGGGCTATGCCGACAACAGGTTGGTAAAGGGCTTAGCGGCTCATACAAAAACTCCATAATAAGCGGCAGTCATTTGCTTGAGATAACGAAAGTTACAATTTTACCACAAAAGGAAAAAAAGAATGCCTGCAAAATGTGCAAATTTTTAGATAATTCCTTACCCGTCTTTTTATCTAATCTCTTGTTTTATAAAACAAAATGAATGAATGAAAAACATAATGAATGAATGAAACATAATACATAATATAAAAAGAATTTTTAAAATCTTTCTATACTATGTATTATGCTTATAATCGTAATTGAAACATTTTTGTTCCATTTAGCAAATTTCCTCATTGTTATAATACATGTGATGAGTTTATACATTTGTGGTTGACATGTTAAGACATTAGTGGTTAAAATGAAAACTTTTTACATTTGTGGTCAACATGTTATGACATTAGTGGTCATTTTCACATTTATGGTTGACATGTTGTGACATTTGAGGGCATTTTTACATTTGTGGTTGATGTGTTGTTACATTTGAGGGCATTTTTACATTCGTGGTTGACGTGTTGTGACATTTGAGGGCAATTTTTACATTTGTGGTTGACGTGTTGAGACATTTGAGGGCATTTGAGGGCATTTTTACATTAGTGGGCGATTTTTACATTTGAGGGCTCAACAAGGGCACAGTCCTTTCACATACCCTCTGCTTTGCAGACTTCAAGATATCAATCATCCCTGAAGAGCCAACTGCTCCGAAGATATTACACCCTATCAAAACTGGATGTTCTCTTGAAATCTTGGAAACACTGTGACATGCTCTGTCCACTACAATCATAAAACTTCCCAGTAAGGCCTTGCCTTCCAGAGTGATCGGAACCTCAATGTACCCTACGATAGGAATATCGAAGTCGCCAACGCCAACCACATCTATATAGAGTTGGTCCATTGAGTTCAATTCTCCAAGCTGCTCTTTCAACTGATTGTGGTTTACAGAAGCGGGTATGATCGACGTTTCTGCCCCCAAGTCCAGCACACTTCCGAGCTCGATGCCCCCTATTCCGACGAAAGATTTAGGGCTGGGTGCAACTAATCTATTTAGCAATTTTTTAACTTGAGGGTCTCCTTGCACTTCAATCTTGCCCTGCACCATACTCATCCTTGCGTGAGTGTTTTGGGGGTCTTGCACTTCCACTGGCCTCAGAGGGACAATCCTTCTTAAAATGTCCAGTCTGATCACAAGAAAAACACTTCGCGGGGCTACTGGTTTTTTTTTACAATCACTTCGATGATGACCTTTCTCCCCACAGTTGTAACAGATCAGCTCTCGCTTGGGCCTTCTGCTGCTTCTAGCATGTCCAGTATGACCTTGCAGATTGGAGACAGTTTCAACAAGGACACTCACTTGCTTTGACAAATTAGACAAATCCTTTCTTAATTCCTTCACTTCGGTATTAGGCATCACTTCAGCAGAAGAGGGAGCCGACATGCTTGCCTCCTGGACCTTAACTCTCCTAGATAGTGAGGGCCGCTCCTGTTCTGTAAACAGCTCTAAGACCACTTCCCTTATATCGAGAAACTTCTTGTCCTTGCTTGCCATTTCGATACGCCTGAGTTCTCGCTTAACTCCTAAGTCCTTCATACCTCTCACGAAGTTTTCCTTGAGTGACTACGTAACAGTTCAAGGGCCTTCCTCTCCTCAAAAGTTGAAGCTGCCTTCTCCATTTGTGAATACAGTCTCATCAGCACTCGATTGTAGTCTGCCAAACTTTCATCTTTCCTCTGTGTCCAAGTGTGAAATTCGACACTTAGTGACTGAACAGATTCATTAGGGCCAAACAGCGAAGTCAGCACCTTCATAAGTTTATCATAGTCCTCTCTATCAGCCTGGTCCCGACACAAGATCTCCTCCTTCACTTCACCTGCAAGATGGTCTATAACAGCTTGGGCCTTATCCTTACCCTCAAGCTTATACTGCTTGGCGTAAACCTCAAACTCATGCAACCATTCCTTAAGTGAGAGTTCTCCTGGAACCTTCGGTGGACCTTTGAACTTCTGTAGCTTGATCTTTGGAGCTGATGGCTGATGCTGAAAAGACAGACCTTGCGTGACACCTGTCAATGCTTCCAACATCTGTGTCATTTGAGCCTCCATATTGAATGAATTGAAGAAATTTGGGAGAAATGTTTGGTTATAATCAGACAATCAGTATATATGCATCATATGAACTCATTACTGTCCTATCAAATGCTACAGACATGATTAATAAGAGAGAGAGAGAGAGAGAGAGAGAGAGAGACTTCCTATGTAGCATTAAAGAAGTTATAATTACAACACACACCCTGTAACTCTATTTTACATTAATAAAAGTTAACAGTAGAGAAGACTGCACTGCGGGGTTTCCTTGAGGTTTTCCTGAATCACCGTTGAACTGTCCTTTATCCATCGTTGATCCATCCCATCCTCGTCGCCATTTTGTCGTAGTGGATGTGTGGGTCGTTTAACATTAAGGAGTACAACAAAGCCAGTTGATGCCTGATATTTGGGTGATGAGCCCTTTTATTGGTGGATCATCTGAAAACCCTGCAAATCAACATAAAAATGACAATCATAAATACATGTACATACATTTTATAGTAACATGTATGAGCAGTCACTTCGCAATTGCAGAAAAATAACTAACAATTAACAGCAACTTGTTAATTATCATAATATCAACGAGGTTAACAAAATGAATTCCTCTACACGCATGCAACTTTAGCGGGCCCCGCGAGGCAAGAACATTAGAAATCC
>CALNVZ010003429.1:34097346-34116416 GCA_940671915.1 Paracentrotus lividus
GTTTTGAATTTGATAAGTGTAACAATCAGTGGTATTTTTACGTTTAATTTGAAAGTAACCAAAAGTTAAACGGCTACCAATGCGTACCAGCTTAAATGAACCATGTCAAAATTAATTGCCAAGCGCGGATTGAATGCGGAAAAGCACCATTCCAGTCGATTTAAGATTTGATTGCTTATGACAATATTCATGGCATATTGCGCAATCATATCCGTCTCTACTAAATTGAATGACCGATTTACGAAAATAGTGCACTTTCTTGGAAATGGAATGAAAAACTGACATTTTTTGCAAAAGAGAATTGGAACTCCGTAATGTTGAATGACCCGATTATCAAATCGTAATTGAAAAACTTCCGCATTTGACTGGGAAATTCCTATACTTTAAAAAGTACTTCATTCCAGACGGGGGGGGGGGTGGGGGAGCGTATGTATATTTGTATTATTTTTTTTTATTTTTTAGTGTTGGGCAACTTGCACACCAAGCATGTGATACATCTCTGGAAGCCACCATGTCCCTTGTTCAGAATGTCTGATGTATTCTTATCCGGGGAATTCCATCAAGCAGACATCAGACGACTTCTTTGGACATCAGACGTTTCGTGGATTGGCCAAATATAAATTTTGTGTGCCACCCTCTCGATAGGTATTTGTTCCTTTCTGTCATACATTAATTCATACGTATTAATTTTATCATCGCTGCTCTAAAAATAGGAGGATTTGGTATTCTTAGAAAATAAAATTAAAGCACATTTTAGGATTTGTGTTTCTATATTTTCAATTTATCTTTCTCTTTTTTTTCTTTTTTATTTTTTTTGTTGTTTTTGTTTTTTTTTTGTGAATGTATAAAGGTAAAGTTAATGTATTTCTGCATTTGTTCCTTGATCAAAAGAATATTATGACATTAATCATATGTTTAATGCGTGATCTTTGCATATGAGACATTTCTCAAGAGTTATCTATCCGTCATATTAGTGTTCACATAGGTCATTTGATCAACTATAAACTTGGAGGTTGAAAGGGAAAGTAGTTCTGAAGATGAAGCTGTATATTTCCCAAAATATTTTTATTTATTGATATTTAAAAAGAATGTTAATCAGTAGTTTTATCATATTTGTTGTTAACAGGTGAAATACTAATTCTTTGACGCTCATCAATGCCGGGCTTCTATCTGGGCTTGTTTTATCCGTATGACGATAAAGAGGTGTACACTCACCTACCAGGATTCTTCTAGGAACACCGACCTCGTTATGCTTCGCTTTCGACCCCACCTCGAACCATATTCTGGGCAACTCTTATCATAGGATGATCTACCAAGCTCGTGTTCAGGCGCTAATCTAGGGATGTGAAGAGCGGCCTCATTTACTTCAGGTAAGCGCAATGATTAGATACTACTGTATGGAATATACATTATAATGTTTCTGCAACATAGACATCTTCATGGACCTGCATGTCTACCAAGTTGATATGCATATAAATTTTATATACAGTATATTTAGGGTACATGCAGGTAATATGGCCCTAGCTCTTTGCTAATTTGCAATAAATTACAAATGACAACTAGTCTAATTTTTTGTTTTATGAATCAATAACTACTGCTCTAACTTTTATTGTGAAGAAAAACAATTATCAACCCCCCCCTGTCTGCAATATTCAAATGTGACCTCATCACCAAGTGCCCTATTAGCTCATGTGAGGTATATGGACATATGTATTTAAATGTATTTTTAACTAAAACCAATGATCCTACGTATTCTGGAATTTGCTTAAAATGTTGAAAATCATTAACTTTAAGATATCATTGAATTATATACCTTCATAACATATTTGACTATATATTTCATTGTTTTGTATTTTGTACATCATTTCTTTTTATATATGTTAATATTATTCTTATACAAATCAATAATAGGCTACAATATGTTATTATATATTATTTATACTGTGAGATACCCAAAAATCGGTAGCAAAGAGATTGATGCTCTCCCAAACTAAGTACCGATCATTTCCTCATTTTGGACTGCCATATTAACTGCACTAATGTTGGTATTCAGGCAGCATTCAATGCAATCACCCCTTCACTACAACAAATTGACCTGTACATGCTAGTTATGATCCAAATGAAACTATAGTTATTAAATATGCAAAAATTGAGGTTACCCTCAAACACTCTTCACTCACATTCTGAAATATCAAATTTTACATCAGGGTAAAAACAATGCCAGTAAGTTCTACCTACCTTGTTGGTTTTGAGCAATTTTTCAGAGAAATTCGCATTCAGTGCTCTCACGAAATATAGATTTTCGTATACAGTTCATATGAACACATTATGGCGCTCTCACCGGTCGCAGGTCAGGCACGAATTGATTTGCTTCAGGTGGCCATATTACTGCAATGTACCCTACGTATGTGTGTGTGTGTGTGTGTGTGTGTGTGTGTGTGGTGTGTGTGTGTGTGTGTGTGTGTTGGTGTGTGTTGTTTGTTTTGCAAATGTAAGGAGGAGACCAATAAACGATGACTCTGTTTCTTGTTAAAAAAAGTAGCAGAGAGAAAACACGACGAAGGAACATGGGACATCTCTTTGTGTCTATAGCAAGTCCGCTTCGTGTCTTATTTTCTTTCGTATGTGTATATGTATATAAAAATTGTATGGATACAAAGTTAAATGTATCATTCAGGAAAAGTGCTCGATGTTTCAATTGAGTAGAGCGTTATAGAAGTTCGCTCATTTCTGGTCTACATGGTTCGCGCCTCCGACTCGGCGACTCATCGACGCGCGAAACCAAGAGACCAGATGTTAGGAAAATTTATATTAATATAATATATATATATTATATATATTATATATATATATATATTATTATATTATAATAATAATATATATATATTTAGTATATAAATGTAATATATATATATGAAAATGTGTAAATATATAATACGAATGAACGGTACGTCACAATAGTTTATATTTTAGTGGCTTCTAGCTTTAATGGTCTTCCACGGTTTTATCAATGATACAGTGCACAGGAGTATTTAATCATAATTGTGACTGTTCTCAGAAAGCAATCGCATCTTGGCAACTACATTTCAATATAATGAATCATTCTGGTTTATTGGATATAATCAGTAACTTATGCCGGTACAAGGCATGCGTTCCTAGAGTTGTTCTCTGGTGTAAGGAGCTGCATTGACCAGATCGTCATACTGCTGCAGTGCCTGATACTAGAATATAGCGCTCCCTGGGAACTGTTCAGGTGGGTTTTTTGGGTGGATATGTTGGCCACGTCCTGAGAAGTCGGAGGGTACTAGTTGCGTCATAAATTATAGTGGAAAATTATATAGATATTGGCATATATGATTATATACGTATTAAAGAAGATTTTGTTTCTTTGTTGGAAGCCACTGTGAATACTATGTTTTATGACATCAGTATAAAGAATTTGTTCTTGGGGAATACTATTTTGACAGTTTTGTTTCTTTCTTTTTTTATTTTTTATTTTTTTTATTTACCTCTTTAGTCGAATCGGGACAATGGAATTATACGATTTAAACTCACTCGACATACTCTATTTTTTCAAGCGAAGTTGGCACAATGGTATTTTGATTCGAGAATGTATCAAATTACATTAGGAGTAGTGGTCAAATTGTAGACTCAAGGATGAAATAGGAGATATCGCTATACATCAATCACAGGGTGACTATTATGATGTTTTTTTTATTTTTTTTTAATCAAGGGTCTGTTCCTGTATCCATTGGAACTCTGCGCACAATTGTTATTCTACGGAAAGATTCGTTGTTTTGTTTTTTATCTTCTCTTATTAAAGGGTACATGCCAGGTAATATGGGCCCTATTAAAGTCTTTGCCTAATTTGCATAAAATTACAAAATGACACACAATCTAATCTTTGTTTATAGAATCAATTTACTACTGCTCTAACTTTTATGTGAAGAAAAACAAATTATCACCACCTCTCTCTGCAATATTCAAATGTTGACGTGCTTACCAAAGTGCCAGATTACCTGCATGTGCAGATAATATGGGCACATGTATTAATTTTATGTTAAAAAAACACTGACTCTACCATGTCTGGATCTTAAATGTTGAAAATCATTAACTCTAAGATATCATTGAAATTATAGGGACCCTTCAAGAAAAACTTTGACTATATATTGCCATTGTTTTGTATTTTGTATATTATTACTTTTTTAAAAATATTATTAAATATTATTTCTATACAAGTCAAAATATGCCTATAATAAGTTATTTATATTATTATATTACTGTGAATATACCCAAATCTAGCTAAGAGGATCTGATGCCTCATCCCAATACTAAGTACCAGAATAATCGCCATTTGGATGGCATATTACTGCACTCATGTTGCTGTGTCAGGCCAGCATTCAAATGCCATATTGCCCCTTCAATAAAACAATTGACCTGTACACGCTATATGATCAAATGAAACTATAAGCTTACTAAATATACAAAACAATTGAGGTTACCCCCTCAAACGCCTCTTTGTCACCATCACATTGTGTGAATATCTTAATTACATCAGGGTAAAAAAAATGCCATATGTAATACGTAACTTGTTGGTTTTCGGCAATTTTTCTCAGAGAAATTTCGGCATCAGATTGCTCTCACGGACGATATATTTTTGTATACAGTTCATATGAAAACATTTGGTGCTCACACCGGTCCACTGGTCGCGTCAAGACATGATTTCTGCTTCAGGTGGCCCATATTTACCTGCTGGCCGCATATACCTGCATGTACCCTATTTTATTATTATTTATTATTATTTATTATTATTGTTTATTATTATTTTATTAGTATTTATTATTTTATTTTATTATTTATTATTGTTATTATTATAGTCGTTAAATCGATAGGGCTCGTTCAACGAAGAGATATCGGGTTCGTGAAACAAATCATAAATTACCCTAATACCCCATGATGGATTAGAGATTTTAATATTTATTTATTTATTTCATTTATGATCTTTATCAGGTTGCACGTTATCTCTAACAGTAGATTGTCTTTTCCATGGGCCTGTTGCATTAACACACACACAAAAAAAAGAAATATATAAGGCCTTGGTGGGTCACGTGAACAAAAAAGGGCCCCAAAAATAAGAAAAAATGACGAAAATGGCCATCTTCTGGGGGTGACAAACTTTTTTTGAAGAAATATCCCCGGGAAGGGTTGAGGGAACGTCCAAGATATACCCAAGATCCCAGAAAGTGAAAGCGGTGACAAACACATTCAAGAAATTAATAACGGAGCAACATAATGTCGATTGAGCCAGAAAAAAATATTCCACCTTTATGACGAACAGTGTATTACCTGCATGTACCCTATTAATAAAGAGAAGAAAAAAAAAAAAAAAACCCAAAACAAACGAATCTTCCGGTAGAATAACAATTTGTGCGTTCAGAGTTCATGGAATACAGAACAGACCCTTGATTAAAAAAAAAAAAAATCATCATAATAGTCACCCTGTGATACGATGTATAGCGATTCCTCCTATTTCATCCTTGAGTCTACAATTTGACCATACTCCTTGAATGTAATTGATATCATTCTCAAAATCAAATACCATGATGCCAACTTCGGTTGAAAAATAGAGTTGTCGAGTTGAGTTTAAATCGTATAATTCCATGTCCCTGATTTCGACTAAAGAGGTAAAAAAAATAAAAATAAAAATAACAATAATTAAAAAAAGAGAAAAGAATAAACAACAACAATTGTCAATACAATAGTAATTCCCCTAAAAGAAACAACAATCTTCTTTTTAATAACTGAATATACATATATATATATCATAGAGTTTCACGTATTGGCAGGTGATCATCAAACAAAGAAACAAAATGTAGTCCAGTAATGCATTTTCGCCAATTTATTAGATTTTCCAGTCTCAAATTTTTGACGGACTAGTACCTCCGTCTTCTTCAGGAGGGAAATTTACAATGAACAGTATTAGGGAGCGCATTCTAAGAGCAGCAGGTGCATGCAGTTGCTATGACAGCTGGCTGAGGATGCGCTCCCTTAACAGAAACAACTAAAGATGCGCTTAGTGATAAAGTTACTGATTATATGACACAATAATAAATAAGAATGTATATCAAAATATTAATATAAATCAAAGTATAAATCAGATATATGACCAATGTTATGCGAAGTCTAGTCATTTCTGAGAAGTCACAAAATTAATTAAGTGATTAAATACTACACATTGTAGCACTAGTAATAACATTATGTATTACAGGAACCGCTGGGAGACCAGTTAATTAAGAGTAGAAGAGGCTACCGTGAGTAATAAGTGAAAATTATTAGTGGGTACACGTTCTTCCGTTAATAATTATAATAATTTTCACACATTTTCATATATATATATCTATATATATATATATATATATATATATATATATATAAATATAAATATATATATATATATATATGTATATAAAATTTTCCCTAACATCTGGTCTACCAGTGGTTTCGCGCCTCGATGAGTCGCCCGAGATCGAGGCGCGAAACCATTGGTAGACCAGAAATGAGGAAACTTCTTATAACGCTCTACTTCAATTGAAACATCGAGCACTTTTCCTGAACTTGATACATTTAACTTTGTATACATACATATATTTATATACATATATACATACGAAAGAATAATAAGACCGAAGCGGACTTTGCTATAGACCACAAGAGCCATGTCCGTTTCGTCGTGTTTTCTCTCGTCTACTTTTTTTAAAACAGAAACCAGAGTCATGTTATTGGTAATCTCCTCCTTACATTTGCAAAACACACACACACACAACACACACACCACACACACACACACACACACACACACAAACACACACACACACACACACACACACACATTAGGTACATGCAGGTAATATGGGCCACCTGAAGCAATCAATTCGTGACCGGTGACCGGTGAGAGCGCCATAATGTTGTTCATATGAACTGTATACGAAAATCTATATTCGTGAGAGCATCTGATGCCGAAATTTCTCTGAAAAAATTGCTCAAAACCAACAAGGTAGGTAGAACTTACGGCATTGTTTTTCACCCTGATGTAAAATTTGATATTTCACAGAATGTGATAGTGAAAGAGTGTTTGAGGGGTAACCTCAATTTTTTGCATATTAAGTAAGCTTATAGTTTCATTTAGATCATACTAGCATGTACAGGTCAATTTGTTGTAGTGAAGGGGTGCAATGTGGCATTGAATGCTTGCCTGACATACCAACATTAGTGCAGGTAATATGGGCAGTCCAAAATGGCAGAAATGATTTTGGTACTTAGTATTGGGATGAGGCATCAATCTCTTTGCTACGATTTTTTGGGTACATTCACAGTATATAATAATATAAATAACATATTGTAGGCCTTTATTGATTTGTATAATGAAAATAAAATTTAAATATAAAAGAAATGATATACAAAATACAAAACAATGAAATATATAGTCAAAGTATTTATTGAAGGGTCATATAATTTCAAATGATATCTTAAAGTTAATGATTTTCAACATTTTAAGCAAATTCCAGACATAGTAGGATCATTGTAGTTTTTTTAAAATACATTAAATACATATGCCCATATTACCTTCACATGCAGCTAATATGGGCACTTTGGTGATGACGTCAACATTTGAATATTGCAGACAGGGGGGTTGATGATAATTGTTTTTCTTCACAATAAAAGTTAGAGCAGTAGTTATTGATTCATAGAAACACAAATTAGACAGTGTGTCATTTTGTAATTTTATGCAAATTAGGCAAACGAGCTTAGGGGCCATATTACCTGCATGTACCCTAAATATATACTGTATATAAAATTTATATGCATATCAACTTGGTAGACATGCAGGTCCATGAAGATGTCTATGTTGCAGAAACAGTATTAATGTATATTTCATACAGTAAGTATCTAATCATCTGCCTTACCTGAAGTAAAATGAGCGACCTCTTTCACATCGTCTAGATTAGCGCCTCGAACACGAGCTTGGTAGATCATCCTATGATAAGAGTTCGCCCAGAATATGGTTCGAGCGCTGGGGTCGAAAGCGAAGGCAGTAACGAGGTCGGTGTTCTCTAGAAGAATCCTTGTTAGGTGAGTGTACACCTCTTTATCGTCATACGGATAAAAAACAAGGCCCAGATAGAAGCCGGCATTAGATGAGCCGTCAATAAGAATTAGTATTTCACCTGTTAACACAAATATGATAAAACTACTGATTAACATTCTTTTTTAAATTATCATTTAGAATAAAGAATATTTGGGGAAATATACAGCTTTCATCTTCAGAACTACTTTCACCTTTCAACCTCCAAAGTTTTTATAGTTTGATCAAATTCGACCATGTGAACACTAATATGACGGATAGATAACTCCTTGAGAAATGTCTCATATGCAAGATTCACGCCATTAAACATATGATTAAGTTTCAATAATATTTCTTTTGATCAAGAACAAATGCAGAAATATCATTAACCTTACCTTTATACATTCTACAAAAAAAAAAAAAAAAAAAAAAAAAAAAAAAAAAAAAAAAAACCCAAAAAATCAACAAAAAAAAAAAAAAGAGAGAAAAGAAAGATATATTGAAAATATTTAGAAACACAAATCCCTAAAATGATGCTTTTATTTTATTTCTCAAGATATAACCAAAATCCTCCTTATTTTAAGGAATGCAGCAATGGATAAAATTAAATACGTATGAAAGAAGGAACAAATACCTATCGGAGAGGGTGGCACACACAAATTTATATTTGGCCCATCCCACGAAACGTCTGATGTTCCAAAGAAGTCGTCTGATGTCTTGCTTGATGGAATTCCCCGGATAAGAATACCATCAGACATTCTGAACAAGGGACATGGTGGCTTCCCAGTAGATGTATCACATGCTGTGGTGTGCAAGTTGCCCAACACTAAAAAAATAAAAATAAAAATAATACAAAGTATACATAGCGCTATCTCCCCCCCCCCCCCGGTCTGGGAATGGAGTACCTTTTTAAAGTATAGGATTTCCCAGTCAAATGCGGAAGTTTTTCATACGATTTGATAATCAGGTCATTCAACATTTACGGAGTTCCAATTCTCTTTTCTGCAATAAAATGTCATTTTTTTTCATTCCATTTCCGATAAAGTGCACTATATTTCGTAAATCGGTCATTCAATTTAGTAGAGACGTTGATATGATTGCGCAATATCGCCATGAATATTGTCATAAGCAATCAAATTCTTAAATCGACTGGAATGCGTGCTTTCCCGCATTCAAATCCGCGCTTGGTCAATTAAGTTTGACATTGGTTCATTTAAGCTGGTACGCAATTTGGTAAGCCGTTTTAACTTTTGGTTACTTTCAAAATTAAACGCTTAAAATACCACTATTGTTCAACTTAATCAAATATCTAAAAACACGTTTTCTTTTACAATCTTGTATCATTCATGGCTGTTGGCGGCTAAAAGGTTTCGAATTGGGTTCATGATGACAGCAATCATGCGGGGGACGTCATTTTCTCCGGTTCCTTTTTCATCTGCCCCCTATGCCGCATCCCCATTCATAATTCATGACTACATGTATTAATTCAATAACATTTTTCGGTTTTGTATTTATACAAAATGGTAAGGTAAAAATAATGGAACAGGTTTACTTACTAGTCCATGAACTCCAGAGAATAATCCTTGTCCATAGTATCTGAGTAAAGAAATGCTTTTACTGGATATGGTATCATGTGATTGACACTAGGTTATAACGCATTTAATTACAAATTAAAGTCTTTTAAAATTCAACCAAAAGAAAAGAACATGGTAAATAATCACAAGCGTAAGTCCTAAACAGCTAAATGAAGAAATAATAATAATAATAATAATAATAATAATAATAATAATAACAACAATAATAATAATAATAATAATAATAGTAATAATAATAACAATAATAATAATAATAATAATAATAATAATGATAATAATAATAATAATAATAATAATAATAATAATAATAATAATAATAATAATAAAAATAATAACAATGGTTTCATTCATTCAAAAATCAAAGTCGTAGCCACATGGCTAAATTGCATATGTTTTTGTACAAAGTTCGAATACATAAGATATAATAGTAAATAATGAGCATAAAATAATATTCTAGTAAATAAATAGTCGATTCGGTAGCTTGGTACAATTAACAACATAATTAATTGGAAGACTAACAACATATTAATTATATAGAAGACTAACAACATATTAATTAGAAGAAACAAAATCTAACTGAGAAAAGAATGAGAAGAGAACTATTGGAAGTAGGACAAAAGAGAGGTCGAGGAGAATAAGAAATAAGTTGAAAGAAAGAAAACCAGCGTAGTAATGAAGAGAGATTGAGAGTAGAAACAATTAGAAATTAGATGAAGTAACATGAAGTATAACAATAACAACATGAAGTATAACAATTATGAATGCATTTCCAATTGCAGTTATACGATAGAGGAATAAATTCCTGTTATTTATTTTTATTTTTTTATTTTTACTTATTTATTTATTTTATTTATTTATTTATTTAATAATTTATTTTTTATTTAGTCATTATTGTTTACTTATTATTATTATTATTATTATTATTTTATTTTTATTTTTTTTTGGGGGGGACGATGTTTCTTGTTATGTAGAAAAAAAAAGAACGATCAATTATTGAACATCAGCCAAAGATAATTCTCCTGAGTAAAGCAAAATGAAGGGAAAGAATGCACAACGTCTTTCATTTGTAAATGTGCACCTGGTGATCTTAAAAAAAAAAAAAAAATTTTTGGCTACTCCAATCAGCTAGACCATGATAACAGTCTTGGCGGCCATCTTTATGATTATGCTATACAGTATTTATTTATTTATTTATTTATTTATTTGAATATATTTATACAGGAATAAAAGATCAGCAAACATGCTGTTTTACATCAATGTCCTGGAATGACATAAGGGCAATTTCAAGCAAAACAGGACATGGAGCTGAAACTTTAATGTGGTGCTGTACCTTTGAAAAATGCAAATTAGGATCTGAAATTACAACAAAGGCTTCTTTACTATACAACCAATCATATAATTTAAAAAAAAAATATGCGATTCAATTTCCCTGCGCTGAATAATTGATCAAACCCAAATTTGCACATATGGGACATATTTCATTAATTAAGAACATCAATATAAAAAATTATCATTTTGAAAAGAGGGTACCATAAGTTTTTGTCATGAACCATTTCTTTGTACATAAATATTACAGTATGGTTGATAAATTTGTTTGTTTGCTGAAATGTTGCTTCTGAATGTCACTCCGTTACCTTGGAACTGCCCATAAACGCCTTTACTTACCATAGCTATTCAATATTTCATAGATTGTCTAAGTAGCAAAGTCTACGATGTGTTGGCTCAGTGGATAGAACGTCCGCTTATAATCAGGTGGCCGTGGGTTCAAACCCCGGCCGCGTCTTACCAAAAGACGTTAAAATATGGGAGTTCCTGCTACCCAGTTTGGCGTTAAAAAAAAAAGGAGGTAGAAAGCAATGAAAACAATGATCATCTGGCGCTACTCAGTAGCTACCGCATCCACGATCGATTGGGTAAATGAATTTTCGTTTCGGACAATATAATTTGGAGCTTTGAAGTCCCCGCCACCTTATTATGGTTTTACTTGCAAGTAGAGTTCATAGTCCTCTTGAAATACCTGTCAGACACATTTACACTGGGCTTTGGTATTACTCACGCTGGTGAATGGTGATTATGTCGGTCATAAGAGGAGCTTATAGTTAATATTGCTAAACTTTTGGACAACAATTTTACGATTCGATTGTGGAATCAACAGGATCATAACTTTTAATGGCTTTGTCGAGACTATCTGTATATTATTAATTCATGAACGTATCGCTAATTCGTAGAATCCCGAGTAATTATTTATTGTCTCATGGCCCCTATAAACAGTGCATAGGCCTATGAATCCAAAGGTAAGTCGAGAGGGTTGTATCCATTACGTCAAACAACAGTTGGTCAAAGTATAAGATCGTCTAATACCACATGGGTTAAACCTATTTGGTCTACTATAATATTTTGGCCTTATTTCCCTTTGGTCTAAGGAATGATTGGTCTTATTCTCATTTGTTCTAACGACGATTCCCAAAAGCCAATTCATCTTATTAAATTTTCGTCTAATGCCCTAATGAATTACTGGTATATTACCAGTTTGTTACAGGATTTGACCAAGTGATGCTAGAACAAGTAGAAATTGGACGAAATTCATACGATGGTTCTACAATGAGTAGATATACACAATTAACATCTCTTCCAATTTGTTCTTACTCTCATTTTTCCTCTTATCTCCCCCTTCTCTCTCTCTTTCTCTCTCTCTCTCACCTTCACACCCTTTAGTATGTATGCGTGCATGAGTGGCCTGCATGAATGTTGGATGTCTTATTGATTGCTCTGTGAATGGTGATTGTATTTTAACTTGTAGCTTTATTTTCTTATCTTTCTTTTACGGGACCCTGATTATAAGCATCTAGCTTCCTTAAGGTATCCCTCCATTTTTATTAGTTAATATGTTTAATATGTTTGATATGTTCAATATATGTTGAAATATTATGTTGTATGAATATATATTTTACATGTACATTTACCATGTTTTTTTAAATGGAAAATAAATGAAATGAAAAAAAAAAAGAAAAATAATTAGAAATGAGACGAAATGGAATTAGACTATGTGGGGTGAGATCAAACGGGCATTACACAAAGTAGGGTTAGACGAAATGAAGATTTGCCGGTTGAGACACGTAAGCAAAGTACAAGTCCACTTTTGAACCTAATTAATACTATTTAAAAAATCTCTCTCAAACCGCAGGCTTCGTTTTCGCCACGATTTTCAATTATATTGCATGAGAATTAAATTTTTAAATGGACCTTCACGATTAAAATTAGACTGTGATATATTACGGAAAACACTTAAACGTGACTTTCCAGCGGGTTCACGATAGTCTTGGACGATGGAATGTTTTATAGAAGTTACTTCAGCATTCAGATAATTAACTGCCCAAGGAAGATTGTTAGTGTTGAAAACAATAAACCGTGCCTTTGGCAAGAATTTGTGTATAAAAGATTCAAGCGAATCTTGCGTTGTATAGGTCATTTTACCATAAATCATGAAAGTTGTGCCTTTAGTGATTGGCTACATCAGCATCATGTGACTTACTTTTATTCTGTCATGCCATAATCGTGCCGGGGGCTTGTAGTCATCAGATTGAATTGTGAAAAAAAAAACTGTCTCAAAGTGATGGGAAAGGTTGCTTACAATGCATCTAAGAATTGTTTATTGATGTAAGGTTTTGGAATCAAGAAAATGATAAGAAATTTACAAAAATCTTCTGAGAGTAACATGCAATGCACTAAAAAAAATGCATGTATGGGACTACATGTACATGTGCTCACATGTTCGGGACCCGAACATATTAGCTTTTTATATCATATGATCACTATAAGGGCATTTGAAGAGCAATTCTTTTCATGGGAGTTTTATACTATAAAATTCTTCCTAAATACCTTGGAAATAATTTTAAAGCTAACAATAATTTTGTTGATCCATGGTTTACCTTTCCCACTACACTAGATTCTTTTTGAAAGAGAAAAGTAATACCCATGCGCCCTCCACGTATGTTCGTCATTGTATCTTGTTGGGGAAAGTGGTCGGGGCTAGTTGTTGTGGGCCAGGAAGCGTTTGTTAACTTCTTTTCTTGTTTTTTTTTTCATGCTGTAAAATGAGTTTGACTGCAAAGTTCTAAAATACACTGAAATACTCCAAAACCGGCAAAACGGTGAATATACACCTCTCCTTTGGATATTGGTGTATCAAATAAACCAATTAAAAAAAAAAAGGGAGATTTTTTGTTCAGTTTTATGCATTTTGAAAGCGTCATCAAAATGATCATCAAAATATAAAAATTATGTAAGCTTTTGTAAAAAAATACTTTTTCAATATCTCGCAATTTTTTGATAGTTTAGAAAATGTTATGGCAATGTATACTAGAAGTTTTCTGAACTGATGCCGTTGTTCATTTTTTTTGATGTCATACTTTTTTTTTTACTTTGGGACACGCTGTGGAAATCATTTAAAAATGATGTTTCCTCCCTTTCTGATCATCCTCTTTGTCACAAAAAGGCCGACGTTTCGACTATTTAATTGAAACGCTTTTTAATTACAGTGTGAATAAATCAAATATATCCCGTTAGTCTGTGAGTTTGCGCAAATTGCTGCCAACCTTTGACCGACGCGTGATGCTTTGTTAAAGATCGCATGATCATATTTTAGGGCACTACATTGGTTCGTTGGTTCTGGTAGTAAGCGTCCCTAATTTGCATATTGCCGAGTAGGATACTGATAGAGAGGATATGTATTATATCAAATAATTACTCTTTGGCAAATTCAACAAAATAATTGATAAATGTTAATTGAAGCTTTTTATAGAGTATCTTTTGTTTGTGTGTGCGTTTGTTGCCAAACAATAGACAGTTTGATAAATTTGGTTTATCGAATCAAAGTGAATAATATTCCTACTTATTAATTTGCAAGGTAGGGTTATTCTGAATAATATATTATATAATTAGGGTGATAACTATTTTTGAACAGCCCTTTCCAGAGTCCTTTCCTGGAGCCTTTTTAGGGAGCCCTTCCTATGTTCGGAAACTGTATCCAGAGCAAGAAGCTCGAGTGAGAAACCAATGCCAGTACGACCAGTCGACGACTACGATACGGCGACCATTCGCTCAACGAAGAGAGTATTCATCGTCGTCGCAAGTCACCGGACCATGAACTGTTCCATTCGTTGACAATAGAGGGCGACAATTGAGAACTCTCGCGAGCTGTATATTTTAGGGAAGTTCCTTAAACGTTTTATTCAAATCAGTGATCACTTTAGTGCAAGTAAATTGTATTACCCATTAAAGCAATATTACCAATTTAAACGAATTGATGAAAGAAGATTGTTGAGTTATTTTATATCATGTAAACTCAAATAATATTGTGAGAACAAAGAGATTCAGTAATAAATATTTGAATTTCATTTCTTTTACTAATAACATATAACTCGGCTGAACAGATTATTTTGTTTATGTCTTGGCTAATCTAATTATCCTAAGTTTCTGCGACACTCTTGATAATTATCATCCGAGTTAGTCATTCTTTATTAAAAAAACCACTGTACATCGACTCGCCTTATAATTCCAATGGCAAATCTATGGATTTTCCACGTTCTGTCGTGATTGGACGCAGATGAAAATCGAAAAGCCGACACTGATGAATCCCATTAAAAATATATAACAGGATAAGATCCAAGCTGATCATATAGGAAACCTGAAAGAAAATGTGAGAATTTGGCTATTAATCTACAAGAATCATTGTTATAATTGTGTATGTTATTTAAGGCGATGTCTTTGCAATGTGGCAATAATTATAGAGAAACATGCTATATATAATTATGTTAATTTATCTAGATTTATGCTATCCATCCCTGTCTGGAATACGCTCACAAATTTGCTGATGTTCAGTCCGTTTTGTAGGCAATGATAGCTTTAAATGTCAGGTGATTCCTGTTTGACCTAAAGGTTTGGAATTATGATTTCAGCATTAGCTGGAAGAATTTTTGTTCTTAAGATCCCGAATAAAGTTTTAAAAATCTCTTTATCAGAATTACCAGTTATCCTATAAAGGTAGCTTTTCATTCCGTTACAAAAATATAAATCGATAAATCAATTGACAGTGCACTAAGTAATATTATTTCTTAAATAGACTTAGGTTTAATGATAAAATGAACATTTTAGCTACCTGAAATTAACCCGGACGAAAGAAATGCCATACCATCGACCATGAGTGAGTATGACACAGCCTTGCAGAAGTTCGTCTTTTCCACTTTTAGAGAAATAACAGCAATGTTTGCTGAGAAACACATATATATTCCGAAGCCACTGACAAAAGAGCATGTCATCAAGTACGTCAAAGATTAATTTACAGGGTACATGAGGAGTGCCATGGATGCTATCCCAGTGCTAATGGAAAACATGTAAGGTGCCAGGAGTGGATAGTTGTAGAGGACCGCTATGAGGACCAAACGTCCGATTATACCACCTACAGATCCAATCATAACTAGGTAGACGGCTTCGTCTTCAGACAAGCCGACGGATACGCCGTATGAGACTGAAAAGAAAGCCCAATTACCGTAAGTGATACCGTATAGTGCCTGACATGGCAGCAGAAGAAAAATGAAAACACGTTCGTTCTTTACAAGACTTGAATTAATCGCTGTCGAAATATAGTCCCGAAATGCAATCCACGTAAATTGAGCACAGTTGGTTTCTTTGCTCGATTCCCTTTTTGTCATAGAGGCTTGAGCTAAAGATTTTCGCTTTTCCCCAAAATCTGTCATTTCCAACTCCATGTTCTGATCTGACCAGTTCTCTTGGTCGTTACAATCATCATGGTAGCTCTGAAGACGTTCAAGTTCGTGATCATCACCATTCCTGGAGGATGAACTGTTGTTTGTTGGTTCTGGTTTGTTAGACGAACGTGGAGGGCGCATGGTAGCTCCAGCCGGTACGCCATGGAACATCAATGCTCCAAGAAACAATAAGGCGCCTCGCATTCCATATGCATTGAGACACATTACAGTCAGATATGGAACTAAGAAACCGCCTACTTGGCTGCCCATGTGCGTAATTGTGGAAGCGAATCCAAATCCTTCCTTGTAGTGTTGTTTGAGGGATTCGTCTGATATCTGACGTAGTGGGGACGCAAAGAATCCTTTAAAGAAATGTTTGAAATATATATGTAATTTTTCATTTGCTTTGATTATTTTCGGAAGACAAGATGCTGATCACACCCCCAAAATATAAACTAAACAAAAAATAAACACACACACACACACACACACACACACACACACACACACAAAACCAGAAGATGAAGTGACAGACGAGAACGAAAATTTGTAAATTGACAATTAATTCTAGGCCTAACATTGCCTAATGTTGTTTTTACAAAGAAACATTTGAATAGGCGATTGAATTTTTTTTGGAAAGAGGTTTACAAATACAAAAATTAAATTCAGATTATTCACAACATTATACCCAACCAATTGTCCAGTTATTATATTATCATAAATATTCTTGTTTGATTATCGGACAGTTTTTTTTCTATACAATTCAGGTAAAAAAAAAAAAAAAACATAACAAGAACTAGAGGGCAATTTCATGATTAGTTTCGTTACCCTTTATGGTACATTGTGCTCTAAGTTTGGCTTTTACATGAAGGTGCTTTGATATTACTTTTTACTTTTTGTAGTGTCAATACCTTTAGATATAACTAAATTCACAACATTAAACAGAATTATGAGGCATGTTTAAACTTTGGTTAGTTACGTTACCAAAAGTGGACATGGTCTTTTGAGGATAGACTTTGTCCCTAAAGTTTTTACTTAGGTGGCAAGTCATTCGATATATATATATAATATTTCCTGAAAAGCTTTATATTTTTCGTTAGAAACAACGAAAACTTGGTTAGATACGTTACGGTTGGTTACGTTACATTTGTCCGGTAAACTTCCAAAGGTCATTTCACCCCCTTCTAGTGTTTTTGATGGCCTCTGAATTATTGAAATGTGTTCATCTTTTAACTTATAGCAAAATTTGTGAAAAGAGATATCAAAGTAACCTTGTGTAATTTGCGTTTTAGTGAAATGTATTATCCCCAGTCCCACATGTACAATTTTGATGATGGTTTGAGATCTTGAAGAAGTAAACGAAAAAGATTTTTTTTTAAATTGAATTTGAAAGACCTTTGTTATTCATGAAAATCTATGGCATTATATTAGTGATAAATCAAATTATTAACTTGTGAGACATAATTTTTTTTTTTGTGTGGAAAATATCTGATAATTCATGGAACTGCCCTAGTACTTGACGTGTTATAGGGATAAGTGGTTTTGGTTAGAAAGTTTGGGTGTGTGTGGGTGTGTGTTATGGCATGTGTGTGGGTGTGTGTGCGTGGAGGATGTATGGGTGTGTCCTGTGTATGCGTGCGGGCACAGGCCTGCATGTGCATGATGTGTATGGGGTGGAGGGAGGATGGGTGTGAGCGGGTGTTTGAGGGTAGGTGAGTTTGAAGGTAAGGGTAATGGAGGATGGGTATGTGGGGCATACGAATGTGCAGCATTTCTTTGGGAATCGGGGTAACACATAATAGGACAGTTACCTGTGAAAAATAACGAGAAGCCGAGGGAAGTCGCTGTTTGGCTGAAGAAAGCTATCATAAGTGAAAATGTTGCCAAAAAACCACCAAGCGTTGCCACCAGACGGGAATTGAACCTCTGCGACAAGTAGTTACTGATTGGACCTGGATGAAGAAAAGGCCATTTATGATACAAATAACCATACAAAAGAAACTTCAACCAAATGTAGACTTAAAATAGATCAATTGCCTGCATATAGACCATAGCCAATGGTATAGAGGTTGGGGTTGAGGTTGCTGAGCTGGGCCAAATCTAGTTCCCTTTTCCCGTGAAATGTTTACACGTTCATCCCATATACCGTTGCAATATCTATTTTCCCTTACATTTTTGGGGCAAAACAAAAAGAAAAGATCTCAGAATCCTTGATTTTTCTAGTTTCTTATGCAAAGAAAATTTGACATACCCCCTCCGCCGCCCGAAAAATTATTGTAAGAAAATTGCTATATAGTATAGGTATTTTATAAGACAGAACCTGAGTCTAACATGGTATACATTGCCAGTAACGTCACAAAGCAACACTCTAAAATTCAAAATTTTCCTTTCTTATCATTTGTCAGATTTTCATCAAAATGAATTCCTCTCATTTTCTGTTTTTGATTAGGACAATTTTTTTTCTACAATTTTTGTTTGTTTGTCTCTCTCGTGAAAGAACAAAAGCAAACTTACATGCGAAGTACATCATGCCAACCTCCATCGTGACGAAGAAACCAGCGGTTGTGTAGTCCAGGTCCAGCTGAT
>CALNVZ010003429.1:34123507-34146806 GCA_940671915.1 Paracentrotus lividus
TTTAATTACAGGCTAATTGAATACTTCGTTACTATAGAACCCATGAACCGTCTATTCTTATAGATTGCTGGTGAATGCCTGGCTTAGCAAAAGCAGTGAATAGTAAGTGGTACAATTGATTGAATAACATGCGCATTGCGAAAAGGACATCACTATTACATGACTTAGTTGCATTATCTGTATGTGAATTCCATTTAATGAGCAAACTGTACAGACGCACACTGGATATACCCCGTAAAGCTTAAGATTTTGATTATAATGGCGATCTCCTTCCTGTGACATGAATGTGTGAGTACTCTTTTTTAATTCCTTATGTTTCAGTTCACAGATAGCGTTATTTTTTGTCACATAGATTAATGCTATAATCACCAACGCGAAAAATTATGTCTTGCCAAATCAATTTATAAATTGTGTGTATTATACAACGATAGTAACAATCACATTAAATTATGAAAATTGAAATTTAATTCTAATAATAAATATAGGCGCCACTTTTCTTTTAGATTACTTGTATCTGAAAGAAAAGAATATTGGATTAGAGGTGCGACTTTGGGATTCTGAAGTGGCTCTCAAGGACAAGTATATACGCCGAAAATGCAAAAGCAGGTAGGCCTACAACAAAAAGTCATGATGATGCAAGCCATGGCGGCGACTCTTGGGCCCCTTGCCCCCATTATTTGTTAATTGCCATAATGTTAACTAATTGTGCCTCCTGTATTATTTCCTGTCTTCTGATTTATATCATTATAATAAAATGTTTATTTATTTATTTTTTTATTTTTTATTTTTTGCTCAAATTCTTGTGACAAAATGCATGTTTTTAATCGTATCTTTATAATGTCTTCAAATATTTCAGATTTGACGTCTCTGACCAGTGGTGAAGCCATATTAACGTCGTCCGTCATGCTTGTCTGTCAAGACAGCAGCAAGAACATCGCGCCAGTAAAGCGCGGCGGACTAGCTTTGACACCATGACCGACTAGCTGTAAAGCTAGTCCTGCTCAAAAGCTCGTCAGTCTGGGCATCACTACGACTAGCTTTTAGGCTAGTCCGTCAAACTAGTCGGTCACGACGGACGAGCTTTAAAATTAGTCCGTCGTGACCGACGAGCATTAAAACTAGTCCGTCTTGACGGACTAGCTTTCAAGCTAGTCCGTAGAGACGGACGAGTTTTAAAGCTAGTCCGTAATAACCGGGTTGTGTTGAAGGAAAACTAGTCCGTCGTGACAAACTAGCTTTAAAGCTAGTCAGTCTGGGCATCACTCCGACTAGCTTTAAAGCTAGTCGGTCTACCCGTTTAGGTTTTCAGTGATGTGTGTATGTCCGTACACGTATTCTGTCCACAGTTTTCCCGTCTCAATCCATTTATTTGACGCAGATGAGATTTTACCGTCTCCTGAAGATTGCCTGTTACTCAGTCAGGCGTGCAAACATCCATCTAAATAAAGGGTACCAACAAATGCTGGGAGGGGAACTCTACCAAGACTATCATCAAACCTATGATTAAATGTTCATGCTGTAAACAAGACAACTTAAAAATGATGGGTCATTTTTTTACTCACTCAGTGCAATCGTCTATTGCTCGCCCCTAGATCCGCAAATGCGTGGTGCATGATCAGCATTTACACACAAGGGACCCACAAAACACAAGAAATTATCGACAATGATCTAGACTTGTAATGTTTAAATCCGCATTCAAAAGCGTTTTAATATATAGTCGACAATAAGCATACCATAACGTAAGGGATAGCTGTGTTAAAACGTAAGAAATTCGAGTGAAAACACAAAATAAGTTAATTATACAAACATACGGTTTTGGACAATTATCCCCGAACAACTGCCCCGCTAAAAATCTACCCATCACTCTACACCTTACCCTAATCCATTTATTTATTTACTTTTTTTGTGGGGGTAGTTGTTTTGGTGGGTTCTTGTCCAGGGGGTAGTTGTCCTCATCTGTGAATATACAATATGGTTTCAGAATATAGCAAAAAGAGATTGATTTCATGAAGGGGAATAAACAGACGGTAAGTTTCCTAAGGATTTGTTCCTTTATTTTTTATATCAAATTTGCTAGAATAATTAACTTAATTAAAGACCGTTGACGGAGTAAATACAACCTTACATCGATTGAAAGCTAAGTAGGCGTATAACATAAATACCCCCAAAATAAATTAAATTTTCATAACAGTATTCATAAAAAGATGATCGAACCTCAACCAGGCCATCCCTGCCAAGTACTGGTAAAAGTACCCCTATTATGTAATGCGGCTGATGACGTCCAAGAAGTTTAAGGGAATGCTACTGCCAGGCATGATTGGGTTTCGCCTTTAGAAAACACGTTTGTATTGCTATGTCAGAACAATAGAATTCTAGCACACATGGGGTCTATTGTTCTGACATAGCAATACAAACGTGTTTTCTAAAGCCGAAACCCTATCATGCCTGGCAGCAGCATGGCCCTTAAACTTCTTTGACGTCATCAGCCTCATTATATAATAGGGGTACTTTTACGAGTACTTGGGAGGGATGGCCTGGTTGAGGTTCGATCACCTTTTTAATGAAATACTTTCTAAATGGAAGATAAAAATGCTTAAATTGGGAATTGTTGTATTAGGAAGAAATATCAGCTTTCGTTTTATATGTAATTTTGGTTTTCATTTCTCGGTCCGGTCTGGGACTTTAAGTTACATCACTCGGGGTTTTGATTTCTACAGTGATTTTTGTTTTTGGTACTTGGTCCTTGAGATGAACTAGGACTCTATTTGCAAACAATGAAAAGGTATAAATAAAACTTCCTATTGTATTCCTGCTGAACTTTGAAGCTTTAATCTAGCTTTCGGCTAATTTGCCTTCATCAGGATTCTGAAGAGAAAAATCATAACAAACAAGAACAAGAATACTGTACTCATAAACGTATTAGTAGTATTTATAACAATGTACATCGTACAGTTTATATTTTAATTATAAGTGTAAACTATTGTTGTCATTATGTTCTATATCAATATAGATACAGAATAACTATTTATTGTTTAAAAAGACTAAACACAATTATCATAAACTTGTACTCGTACTATAATCACATGGATTAGTAGTTTTCTTTAACAATACACTTTATGAATAATCCACACTCTGAATGGTTCCTAATCCTCTTCACCCGGTTTTGGTCGAGACCAACTCTTGTCACGCCTCGTCACTCCTAGCGCTCTTTGTCACGTGACCTTACACTCCCTTTACATTAAATCAAACACTACACAGTAACACAACAAGTACAGAAACTCAGGTAAATCAATTATCTTCATTTTATTTTCTGCTTCGACTATGTTTAAGAATTTTATATAGTTGAAGTGTGCATGTGTATATATAAGTAAAGATGTGTGTTTGCGTAGACTTATCTATATATATATGTTTGTTATAATTATGTAAAAAG
Source organism: Paracentrotus lividus (assembly GCA_940671915.1). NCBI lineage: Eukaryota > Metazoa > Echinodermata > Echinoidea > Camarodonta > Echinidae > Paracentrotus > Paracentrotus lividus. The sequence continues at coordinate 34,126,938 of CALNVZ010003429.1, forward strand.
AAATTGTTCCTTGGTACTGTTTATATGTTTTGTTTTTGTTTTTGTTATACAGCCCTTGAAGAAGGCTTTATATAGCCGAAAGCTTGGCCAATAGAGTGTTTTTTTCAGCAACGCCAATCTCCTCTTGATTTTTTTTTATTTCGACTATATACATGTATATATATATATATATATATGCACCCTACTTCATTCTCCTAATAAAAAAAATCACAATTGTATTCACCAAACTATTTCTTTATTATGTATTTAAAATAATGCTCAGAAAATTGCTCAATCTTAGAGGGCATTACTACCCAAAGTAAAACTTATGTATGGTAGTTTTATTGTTTTCTAATTTGTTGATGTGCAAGATTTTACCAAGAAATTATTTGGGAAAGAAGAAAAAAGGACAATTTTGTCGAAATAAAGGTCTTATACTGATTTATTTGTTTGGCTATTAACTTATCAAAAGGTTTTTGTTCATATTTATGGAAAAAATTTCCGTAAGGAAGATATTTTCATTTTTGAGGAAATTGTTATTTATTGATGAGATGAAATAAATCAGAATGCAAATGTATGGACGAAAACTAACAATAATCATCGAATGATATATTTTTGAGTAAATGAATTATTTTAGAAGCAAAAAAAAAAAAAAAAAAAAAAAAAAAACCCTGGTCCTTCCAGATAATGTATGCAGTGCGCATTTTCATAGTTGAAATTCTATGTCTCATAAATTATGCCTGCATAGTTCTTCTTTATTGACCGTCTTTGGAATATTACATTTGTATACATTTGGAGTCAGGTCTACTGTTCTTGCGGTTGTTCTTGCGGGATGTCACATGATGTCAGCCTCAAATATTCCGGGGGATCATATAGTTTATTATATTTATATATATATATATATTATTTATATATATGAGTTAAATATCCTTCTCTATAACTATTTGAGGGAAATTTTGCGGACCAAAATATTATTACAAAATGATAAAAATAAGAGAATTAAGAGCACTCAACATCATGCCTATGTTGATTGAATCAATGATAATTACGGTCGACATGAGTTTCTGGGTAAAGTGTATGTTTTTGATATCTTTGTTTTGCTTTAATGTCTTGCCGCTCTCTTGTCTTAAAAGTAGACTAATGGCTAAATATCATGAATCTTTTTTACAATTCTGTGTAAATGTTTGATTAATGATCATAGAGTTTTATATTTCAAAACTATATTGCTCCTCGTCTCTGGAATAAGCTTCCTCCATTTTTTCTTAATGACACATCTTCAAATCATATCTAAAAAGCTTATCTCTATCCGTCATTCCCTGAATTATTATTTTTCTTCAAGGAACCAACGGGTTATTATAAATAACATTATTCTAAAACTTGAAGTGATATTCCCACTTTTTCCAAATGTATGACTTATGCAACACTATAATGCCTACCATACATTTTTGTTCAGGTTGATCTTGGAGCTCTGTTTAATTAATATCAATTAAGAAATGTGTCATCTATTTATTTTTCATAATAAAAGCATGTGACAAGCAATCAGTCAACATCATTTAGTGCGATTGTTAAGCATACTAATTCTAGGCTTGGTGGTCAAGAATATGCAACGACGATTTATTTTGACTAAGTCCCCCCCCCCTCCATGTCCTCATCAATAGAAGTACTCAGAATTATCTTTAATTAAGAGGATCGAGATTTTCGTAGATTTCCTCATCGTTGCCATCATCGCACACCATCGTGGATTTCATCTGTCCTTAGATGTGACGAAACGCAGTTCCAAGTCGTCTTCATATGACGAGGTTGTGTTCCATCGTACGGGTTTGGTCTGATATGCTTAGGATCCATTGCACTTTCCTGATGACGAGGTTCATTTGCAGATTTTCTGAAATCAATGATAAGGAGCATAACTTATTATTTTACTGAAAATACCATAACAAGAGCTTCTAAATCTTATTTTCATCTGAATTACTATCTACGCAGTTAAAGAAAAATAGAACTATGAAATTATAGACAGATGTAAATCTGGATCATAATTATCACTCCGGAAGCCGGACGGCGAGTAAAAAAACCTATTGTGTGTTTTGTAGTCTATGGTCAATGATGGTGCAATTTGTACGAACATGGGAAAATGGGCCCTTTTCTGCCTACGGGTCAGGAGGCGAAATTATTTTTCCCACGAGAGTTCGGACCCCAGTATGGTACACTGTAAAAAAAAAAAAAAAAAATAAATAAAGCAAAGTGATGTCAGCAGAGTCGCCATACAAAAATGTAATTTGAAATACAGTTTTGCTGTAAATTTCTCCCCTTAAGAATTGATGAAAGAGAAGGAAAATATCATTAGAGTTTTGTAGCATACGTATTTGGTTAAAACGGAACAAATGTGTTACTCCTGATGTAATTTTTGTATTTTCACGTAATTATTTGCAGGAGAAACTTACAACAAAACTGTTTTTTTTAATTACATTTTTTATGGCGACTCTGCTGACAGCAGATTCTTTAAATACATATTGTTTTTTTTTTTTTTACAGTGATATAAAGTGTATAGGGTTTATTTAGTCAGGGTCTATTTTGTCAGACTACACGCGTGTGTATTCCATTCACGTAAACAAAATAGGAACAACTCATCGGTTGTGTTGCAATAGATAGCGACAAAGGTTGGGGACGTTGGATTGGAGGTTCGACTCCAGAAATGTAATTTGCTTAAATTTGTTTTTTGATGTTTATCATTGAGGGGAAAAAAATACACGTCCAAACTTAGTCTGTGTCACAGTCCCAAAGCGGAAAATTGAGTAATTCGCTCTGATCTGAACCGGAACTCAAGCGGGGAAAAATGACGCGTCCCGGAGTGATACAAGATCCAAGGTTAGTGGTAATCTGTTCGGATAACAACTCGTATCAGTAGATAGGTTAGACCTCATAGCAGAATTCAATAGAAATAATAAGAAATGTTGACCTTTTTGACCCTTTTGACCTTTGACCCCGGAAATGGGTTAATTGGATAATTGGACAATTGAATTAGGAGATAACGAGATAATTGATATAATTGAAGATAGGAGGAAAGAGATAATGGATATAATGTGAATTAGGAGGAAACGAGATAAATGAGTTAATTGAATTAGGAGCTAACGAGTTAATTCGTTTTCCGTCCGTGGAAATCTCTAATTAATTAGGTGTCCCAGTCGTAATCGAATTAATGACGCAGCGTCCTCAAATCCATATTTGGGCAACGTCCTTGACAGAATGGGGCGTGGTTTAGAAGTCGCGCGGGTCTTTTGAGAAGCGGCCGAAATCCCGTTTTGAATTTTTTTTATATATTTTGTTTTGCATTTCAACTCATTCTTTATTCATCGTGAATTTATATGTATTAGTTTATGTATTTCATCACTCTTTCCTTTTTCGCCGTTTCAGTTTTACTCGTCTTCATAGCGAAACAAACACACACGCGTGTATACCATTTATACATCTTAGGGGGAAACCTAATGTTTATGTCGCCATACCTTGGTTTTTTACGCAATGCAGGTCACTCCTTGGGCAATGCAGTTTGTTCCCATTCACATGGATTCTTCTAGACTACATACCAATCCATGCATGACATACGCAATTCAAACAAACATCGCATTTCAAATACTAGGTCTCTCACCAAAGTGTGGATGATTCCTATAGAACGGTCGAAACATTAAGAAGGTCGAAAATAGGTCAAAGAAGGGGAAGTGTGTCACGACGGAGGGCCTGAAGAATCGTCAACATCCACAAGAACAGACACTAAATCGCTCAAGGAATTATTCACCGTCTGAAAGTGTATGGGAGGCCAGAAGGCCATCGGGTGCTGACAACACATTTATCCCTTTTGAGAAATAATGCACTACGCACGCGCCGCTTGGTCTGAAGCGCCTATTTTGAAATCATTTTTTTTATATTTCTTATTTTTTGTTTTGCATTCTTTCCGCTCGTGATATGAATCGTTTGTCCTCTTTCCACTTTCCCGCTCGTTTGTCCTCTTCCACTTTTCCACCCGTTTTGTCCTCTTTCACTTTTTCGTTCTTGATCGTTCCGCCTAGCATTTTGTTAGGTATTCGGTAAATTAAGAAAATCATCTCGCTCGCTCTCTTAACACGTTTCCGACACACACACACACATTACGTCTCTCTTTCGTCGTGGTATAGTTGTTCACGTCTGAGATGTATAATGACTGAGAGAAGTGTCTCATTGGTACCTCAACAGTCCCAATTATTCACTTTTTAATATGACCAAGGAAACCGTATCTCAGGAAGTCATTCATTCCATGCCGGTCTTACATACCGCAATTAGGACAGTTTAAATAAGTTTAAGCCGTAAATTTATGAATGAAAGCAGCCGGTTGAATAAAAAAACAAAAACAACAAAACGGTCTGATGGTGCTCCTGCGGGGTTCCAGTAGCGCGAATGGCAATATTTCATTCGCGATCGATTCTCAAAAGATAGATTTTCCGTAAACAACGCTGCAATCCCGTATGACAACGCCGTATCCCGAGGCAGTACGCCGCAGCTAATTGCGCAATGCTGCGTGTACGTTTGTGTTGGTGCATGCGTGTGCGTACGTGTTGTGTGTGTGTGTGTGTGTGTGTGTGGTGTGGGGGAGAGGGGTGGATGGATGCGGACGGCGTTACTTTAAAGTACGCCAAAATCTACTTGCGCGGTGCAACTATAACGCCAATCGTTAGAAATATACTTATATAGCTGCCATAAACTCCACGCGCGTCTAACTAATTCTTCTGTCTTGAAGATCATGTCTGTCTGCCTTGGGAGTTCCTCAATAGATTCGCTGGAGTTCGAGGTCCGCCAAGGGATTCATCGGAAAATCAGGTAAATTCTTGCCATAGCTTCAATGTTCTGCTATTTCAATGTGTGCAGCGCGTTTGACCTTTGTAGTGCATAATTATAGTTCATTTTGAATTATATGCTTTTAATCATGGATTTCAGGAAAATGACGTCATAGGGTCTTTCGGTTCCTTGACATCTCGATTAGAAGATGTTCAAAGGAGGATCATCAAACTGAAAAAAAAAGAAAAGATGCCCTCCGACTTGTCAATGAAGGTTCAAAGATGAATAGCAGATGGCAAACGTTACCGAGCGGGAGAGGGAAACCAACCGTCTCCGCCTCAAAAGCTAAGCAGGCGGATGCCAAATGCAGGAGCTGTCAGAAAAGGTACGGTGCCTCGAGACGAAACTTATTGACCACGGAACCGGACCGAGGAAACTGGAGCTCAGATGGATCGATGCTCGAGTAAGAGCCGACGACGCAAGTCGAGTAGAGCGGGTTCAGCGAGAGCGCGATGCTGTCCAGCTCGCCCTGACCAATCGGAGCTGGAAGCCCAAGAGGTTCACAGAAACTAGAAGCCTTCCTGAAACAAGGCCGGCGTGAGAAAGAGGAGCAGGAAGACGAGGAGACTGAAATGAGCAAGCGAGTGATGGTAGAGCTGAACGAAGATAGACTTCAAAAGCAAATTATGGTTCATGAGATGCATCAACAGGCGCGGATCCAAGAAAATCGAATTGAATACATTGCGGGGAGGCCCAATTACTGGGACAAAAGCGGCCTTTATTATGTTACGCGCATGGCCCTGTAAGTTATTGCGTGACCCGTCTGCGTCCGCTACTGATCAACGAGTTCATTCAGGATCTTAATCAGTCTTAATACAGCAAATGCTGTACACATAATTGAAATATGACAGGAAATTCCGGCGATTTTGAAATCAATTGATCGCATGACCGATATATCGCGATGGGCATAATAGTCCCTATAGGCACGTTCAGTCTATGGAATAAAAATAATTCTTTAATTATTGTGAAGCATGTAATGATGCTTATGAAATTGAGTTTTCAAGGATTGACACATTATCATATAAAGAGCTTGGCTCCAAAAGGAATAAATCCAATCTGACCAAAGTTCACTTTTTAAGCTAAATAATGCACCTAGTACAAGGAATAAAATGGCCAACATCGCATTAAAAAAAAAAAATGAATAAATAAATTTTAAAAAAATATAAAAATATAAAAAAAAAAATTGAAAAATATTTTGATGTTTCAAATTTCTGTTTCATTCCAAAAGGGACTAAATCCAGTCTGTGGATTTAGTCCCTTTTGGAATGAATATTTGAACTGACTGAAATCAAATTTTTGGCGAAAATAACATTAAACACATTTTTAGCTGACCAATTAGGCAAAAACTTCAATTAGTCAAAATAATTTGGAAAAAATATTTTGTGTTTCAAATTCTGTTCTATTCCAAAGGGACTAAATCCAGTCTGTGGATTTAGTCCTTTTGGAATGAACTCTTCATATGCATTGACAGCATGTAGGGCCCACAGCTCAGACTTTTGCATACCTCCACAAAGTTACATTATAGTCCCTTGAAAGCCAGAGTGATCCGGCTGACACCGTTATTGACTGCGTGTTATAAAAGCTACTCTTTTTTTAAATAACTTTTAGTAATACAGTAAATGATAGGGGAGCCCGGTTATGGAAGTTACACGGTCAGTTGTTTACAGTTCTCAGTGTGCTAAGATGGATCAAGAGAGGATGTGCTATTACTGGCACCAATATACAGCCTACGCATAGCTGTGATGAATGCCGGTCGTGAGGTTCTCCGTTGTTTTATTAAAAAGTAAATCAACAAAACACATTTTTTTTTACAGTTCAAAGTAAATTTTTTGACAGAAATTTAAATTTGTAATAGCTCTTACAACTGAAGGCACATGATGATGTCTGGTATTGTAGATATAGTACATATATGTCACTATAATATACCCCCTAGCCATGCCCTGTAATTCTGCCTAATGACTGTGCTACAGTTGATTTCTGTGTGTAAAATCACCCATTGGGGTAGGTTGTTACAACAACCTACCCCATGTTGATGTAACAACTTACCCTAATTACATTACATATGTAAAATTCCATTTTGTCTCGATTTTCAGGTGTTAATATTTTTATTTTCTATTATTACTTATGCCTATTCTAGAGCTCTACTTGATCTACTGTTAACGATGTCAAGAACTGGAAAGTTGAAATTAAAGTTTGGTATAAGAGATTTTTTACAACATTGTCAACTTACCCGTATGTTTACATATTGTAACAATTCAAGTGACCCTGTATGGTGTAACAACCTATCCCGTATATGGGGTAGGTTGTTACAAAAAAATGTCTTCACTATATAAAGCTGTAGGTAATTAATGTTTACATGTTTTCAAGTTTTATATGCCTCAGGTTTTAGCCAACATAATAGGCTAATTACAGACCCAATATAGAGCGCGTGAGTTCTTTCATTAGAATTATCTGGCCCAAAATGTGAATTTTGTAACGTCCATACCCGGTCTCCCCTATAAACTACCATTTATTTTGTATAAAGAGGGTAAAATGTTTTGAGGGGAAAAGTACTGAATTTTTCCCAACCTAATTATTATTGCAGTGTGAATGTATTGAGTGTGAATTAGCGCGTTCTCATTCAGAGTTTGCCCGTTATCGCAATACTACAACGTTGAAGATGGCACAGACTCAATTTGACGCTTAAACAAATTTCAGTCTAGAGTGGAGACCAGCCTCAAACTCATGGTCTGTTTGGAATAAGAGAAGCTACAGTAGGCCTACACGAGTGAATCTAGTTCTTAACTTCAGACCCTAGTAAGCGAACAACATGGGTTTGTGGCTGCAAGCTAGTCGGTTCGTATTGGTTTTAAGAGCGCAACATATAGTTTGTTTTAAAATAAAATACAGTTACAACAAAAATTGAGGAAATATTCATTGGTCACTTGACAAAATCTTGATAGATAATTTAGACTTGGAGCAGGGCGTGTATAAGAAAACGGTTACCCGGGAACACACGACTCATTTCCCTGTGTTCATGTTTTCGTTATTTTTGCTTAATTAAATAATTAAAAATAAGAAAGCCCTGGTTACCTTTCATCCATTCGGTATCCATTCTCTACATATAGTGAAGTCTACCTAAGTTACAGTTCGGCGCTCGTACGTAAACGCCGTCCGCATCCAGCCACGTACACACAACACGCACGCGCACGCACGCACCAACAACAAACGCACACGCCCCTTGCACGACTTGGCTGCGGCGTACGGCCGTGGGGTACGGCGTTGTCATACGGGATTGCGGCGGTGTTTACGGTATTGCGGCGCTGTTACACGGAATGACGGCGTTATTGCGGCGTTGTACTACGAAATTGCGGCGTATATAACGAACGTGCACTCTGTAGAAATCATTTCGCGTCCTCGCGTCATGTCAAGATCGGCTACGGTTGTTCACTGTGCGATAATAACGTATAGTCGCAAGTTCGACATGAAAAGGCACGAAAATACGCGCATCATGTCAATGAGGAAGAGCCCAGTGATGACATATCCGAGTCGTCCTCTCAAACGGATTCGGATGAAGACGGATCCACATTGTCCGCTGAACGGATTCTGGCGATGAAGATGGATCTTGATGAAGATGCTGAGACGCAAGAACCCGAAGATAACCCGGCTTATCAAGATTGGTTTGAACAAGCCATGGCAGCACGAGGAGCTGAGGAACGACAAATTCCAAAAGTACATCTCCCAGGGTATGACGAAGAAGACGCAAAAGAAAAAGCCCACGTGAAAGTTCTATGGGTCGTCAAACGTACCTTTTTCAAACTGTACTCCAAGTTCTTGCAGGATGGCGTTTCCCTCGAAGAAGATGGCACTCATCGGCAAATAACGTCTGACCTCGAGAAGAAAGTAGCGGATGGCAGCCTGTTCGGAAATCGTGAAAAGAGTCTTGGCGAAACACGGAGAGCCCAAATTCGAGGGCTTGTTCCAGGTACCAAGGAAGAAGAAGGAATGGAGGGAACTGAAGAAGAAAGCGAATATGTCTTCACCGAGAAACGCATCGACGTTTGTCCAATCTATTATGTTTGCATGGATTGAAGAATCGAAATAAATAGATCAAATAAATTAAATAAACGAAAGCTTGGAGTTTCGAGCGTTTTCTGTTGAGTTTGTCAGCGTAGATAAAAGGACATGAGCGTGAGTGCACGGCGGTGGATCCAGGAGCGCACAGCCCCCTCTGTATTTTGAGAATCGATCGGCGAATGAAATATTGCCATTCCGCGTACTGGAACCCCGCAGGAGCACCATCAGACCGTTATTGTTGTTTTGTTTTTATATTTCAACCGCGCTTTCATTCATGATATTTACGGCTTAAACTTATTTAAACTGTCCTAATTGCGGTGCGTAAGACCGGCATGGAATGAATGACTTCCTGAGATACGGTTTCCTTGGTCATACCTAAAAGTGAATAATTGGGACTGTTGAGGTACCAATGAGACACTTCCTCTCAGTCATTATACATCTCAGACGTGAAACAACTATACCACGACGAAAGAGAGACGTAATGTGTGTGTGTGTCGGAAACGTGTTAAGAGATCGAGCGAGATGATTTTTCTTAATTTACCGAACACCTAACAAAATGCTAGGCGGAACGATCAAGAACGAAAAGTGAAGAGACAAAAACGGGTGGAAAAGTGGAAGAGGACAAAACGAGCGGGAAAGTGGAAGAGGACAAACGATCATATCACGAGCGAAAGAATGCAAACAAAAAATAAAAATATAAAAAAAATGATTTCAAAATAGGCGCTTCCAGACCAAGCGGCGCGTGCGTAGTGCATTATTCTCAAAAGGGATAAATGGTTGTCAGCACCCGATGGCCTTCTGGCCTCCCATACACATTCAGACGGTGAATAATTACCTTGAGCGATTTAGTGTCTGTTCTTGTGGATGTTGAGCGATTTCTCAGGCCCCTCCGTCGTGACACTTCCCCTTCTTTGACCTATTTTTCGACCTTCTAATTGTTTCGACCGTTCTATAGGAATCATCCACACTTTGGTGAGAGACCTAGTATTTGAAATGCGATGTGTTTGAATGCGTATGTCATGCATGGATTGGTATGTAGTCTAGAAGAATCATGTGAATGGGCAAACTGCATTGCCCAAGGAGTGACCTGCATTGCGTAAAAAACCAAGGGTATGGCGACATAACATATAGGTTTCCCCCTAAGATGTATAAATGGTATACACGCGTGTGGTTTTGTTTCACTATGAAAACGAGTAAACTGAAACGGCGAAAAGGGAAAGAGTGATGAAATACATAAACTCAATACAAATAAATTCACGATGAAATAAAGAATGAGTTGAAATGCAAAACAAAATATATAAAAAAATTCAAAACGGGATTTCGGCGCTTCTCCAACAGACCCGCGCGACTTCTAAACCGCGCCCCATTCTGTCAAGGACGTTGCCCAAATATGGATTTGAGGACGCTGCGTCATTAATTCGATTAACGACTGGGACACCTAATTAATTAGAGATTTCCCACGGACGGAAAACGAATTAACTCGTTAGCTCCTAATTCAATTAACTCGTTATCTCGTTTCCTCCTAATTCAATTATATCCATTATCTCGTTTCCTCCTAATTCAATTATATCAATTATCTCGTTATCTCCTAATTCAATTGTCCAATTATCCAATTAACCCATTTCCGGAGGTCAAAGGTCAAAGGTCAAAAGGTCAACATTTCTTATTATTTCTATTGAAATCTGCTATGAGGTCTAACCCCTATCTACTCGTATCTGACATAAATTTAAATTTAAAAAGAAAGAAAAAATCTAAACAACTGCATCGACTTATAGTGAGGATTATCGAGTCTTGCAAGCGATTTGCCTGGTTGGTATAGCAAAACTGTATAATGTCTAATTTCTTACAAATACCTCAATCTAATTGGTGACCAGTTACACTCACATATATCTGTATTTTCTGATCCCGATGAATATACCGACCAAAAGGAAAACAATGAAAACAGGGACGAGACCTCCGATCAAGCCTAGGTAGGAGATTGGAGAAAAAAAAAAAAGAAAACGAAATTATAAGAATTATATTGTATTTGTGTAAAGAAGGCTAAAGAATTCAAGGTTTTTCAACTGTCAAATTATGGTGGTATCTCACTTCACGGAGACGTCTCCACGATGCGTCACGGGGACTGAGGAGATGTTTCGGAGACGTCTCCGCAACAAGATTCAAAACCGTCTCAAAGTAGTCCCAAATCCGTCTTAAAGTAGTTTCCGCGAAGTGAGATACCACCATTACTTTACAATGCATTACTTTTAGTTAAAAAAACGATAATAGCTCCATAGCACATGGCAGTCAACATTATTCTCATTAATCTATATTTGATTAATTCCATGTCTTATCGAAAACCTGTTTTTTCCCCTAACCCATTGGTGACATAAAAGACGGAACAAGAATGAGATATAGGCAAAGCTCACGTGATTAACTCATTTTATTCCTAGTCGAGTATTTCCAAACACTATTTAAATGGTAAATATATGATTGCTCTTACATTTTTAATTACTCTATCTCACCACCGAGCAAAACACTCTTCTCCGAAATGTCTGTCACATCTGGATGAGCCAGAAGGTTAAATGTTTGACCAATATTGAAATCAATTTTATTTTCCAAAATATTTCTGGAAGACAATCATATTGAGTTATATTTCAACTCATGATGACATGTCAGTGAGATGAGAGAACATGATAAGCTTTTATGTTTGATACCAAAAATAGGTCTTGACAGCAAAGATATTTTGAAGATACAATAATATTATAGGTCATGTGATCTTTTAGGTAATAATGTTTGGGGAAATTTAGCATGTGTATTCTAACTTCTGATCTCAACTGTACATGTAAATAGAGGGTAAAATACTAAACTCACCATGCTTTGTACGTGAATCCGCATTATTACCATAGTTAGTTTCTGTTGATAAAATATATACAACATAAACAAAGTAAACCACAAATCATCAAATTTTTTATGAGCTAAACACAACCCCAAAGAACTTTTTTTCCCCTTAAGAATGATAATGTAATAGGCTGATGTTAATTTCAATGAAGTAACAGGTAATTCGGTATTGATAGGCTACCATTTAAATCTGAATAATTTTATGACAATTGCTCCGCTGCAAATTCCATACACTAATCAAATCATCAACTTCAACCCTGGACTAAAAACTAAACCCAATGCCTTAGAGGAGGCGGAACCATAAAATCGCTCATTTTCATTACAAAAATGTTTTTTGTTTAAACTAAAAAGAGCCCTTTTATACATGCATTAAAAAAAAACAAAAAAACAGACTTCTTAAAAGGTCCATGTTCAATTTCCTTTTGGAAAAGGGGGACTCTCAATATTGTTAGTGCCTTTTGTCTTCTTTTTGTATTTTTTCAATTGAATTTTTTGGCTTGGTTGCCAGGCGACCTTGCATTAAAAAATAATTAATAAATATGAAATAAATACCAAGCAATATGCATGGAACGAATATCCAACTGCTATGGAAGAAAAATATTGTGAAAAATTCCGAAATGATGGCGGTTGCGGGGAGAGGGAGACTTTGGGCTACAGCCCCTTATCTTAATTATCTTTTATAATGCCCTTTCTAACGCTTTAAATGATAAAATAATAATAATAATAATAATAATAATACTTACGAAACACATGAATGTAGGTCTACATTTATTCTAAAAATCATTATTTAAAATTGTGAGGGCAATAACATGTTGAATTTGAACTTCACTTCTAAAGGCGCACGTTTAATGTTAAAAAGTCCCCCTTGTTACGCCGTATGTTTTATTTAAAACTCGAAATTTTCCAGTGTGATGGCAATAGGTGACCTCGCAATTTTTTTTCTTTTTTACCAGAAACCTAAGGAAGTTGGATCCCATAACATCTGCTGGATCATAGGACTTATAATGTACATTTTGATTTTAAAGCTGGTGTATAGTTTGGGGAGAAGAAAACCCATTTAATTTGGATTCACAGTTAGATAAAATGAAAGACTAAATTCTAAAACTATATATAATAAAGAAAGTTATATTCCATGAAATCTCGTTTTAGTGTCTTCATTCCACGAGTGAATTGGGTGAATTGGATTAAACTCCTAGTCCTAGACGTTCTGAAATCCATTGGAATTGACTGGAAGGATAGGCGCTTATTTAAAAACCTGTACATGAATCAGACAGCGTGCATAAGAACATCAGAAGGGGACTCTGAACCTGGAGACATTGGAAGAGGAGTTAGACAAGGCTGTCCACTTTCCCCAGTACTGTTCAATGTTTTCGCAGAGGCCATGATAAATGAAGCATTCATAGACATGGAAGATGGAATCTCTGTTGGAGGTAGAACAGTGAACTCGGTTCGTTTCGCAGATGACAAGGCAATTGTTAGTGACAATGAAGAAGGACTCCAGAGGCTCATGAACTCACTAGTGATAGCAGGGGAAGGATTTAGAATGAGGATCAACATCACTAAAACCAAAGTAATGAGAGTTGCACGATTAGAGGACTCAGATATGACCATGAACATCACAATTAACGGAAGAAAAATCGAACAGGTCAAACAGTTCACCTATCTTGGTAGTGTCATTTCAAATGATGCATACAGCACCAAAGAAATCAAAACCCGAATCGCACTAGCCAAGAATGCTTTCTCAAAACACAGCAGAACACTTACAGCTAAAAAGTTAAAGCAAAGCTCAAGAAAGAGACTTGTGAAATGTCTGGTTTGGAGTGTTGCATTGTATGGATCTGAGACCTGGACAATTAAGAAAGCAGAAGAAAGGAGGATTGATAGTCTTGAAATGTGGTTGTGGAGAAGAATGGAAGGAATAAGCTGGAAGGATCGAGTCACAAATGACGAAGTGCTGAACCGAGTAAATGAAGAAAGAACCCTACGGGAGACAATCAGGAAACGCAAAAAGAACTGATTGGGACACATCCTAAGGGGGAATAGCATGCTTAGAGATGTGCTGGAAGGAAAGATGAAAGGAAAAAGGGGTAGGGGTAGACCAAGAATTGGGATGGTGTCTGAAGTGAAGGGCGAAGAATCATATCACACAATGAAGAGGAAGTCCCAAGACAGAGTAGAGTGGAGAAGGAACTGAAGAAGGCTCTGGTGTGTGGACCTGCCCTTTGGCAGAACACCTAAGAGAGAGAGAGAGAGAGATTCCACGAGTACAAAACATGATAAGTTGGGGATCCGACTCATTTCAGCGGTCACTCAACGTTCACGTGGAAAACCAATGGGGATTCTTTAGAGCGGGTGATACACACGGATCGCTAGGCGCCGTTCATGCGCGAAGTTTGGGCGACCGGACACCCCAGCAAAGGTCTCAAAAACCGTTACGTTATGTTTGCTTCAAATTTTTTCACTGAAATTCACCGGAAATCATGAAAGGAATATCACAAAATCTCTCATACATATCTTTTAGTGCAATATGAACAACATGAGACTATATGCCGATTCCTTTTTTGTAACGAAAACTATACACCAGGCTTAAAGCTGGTGTATAGTGTTGGGAGAAGGAAACATTTAATTTGTATTCACAGTTAGATAATATGAAAGACTGAATCCTATAACGATAATATAGAAAGTTATGTTACATGAAATCTCGTTTTAGTGTCTTTATTTCACGATATAAGTATAAAAAAAGATAAGTCGGGGATCCGTCTCATCTCAGTGTGCACTAGGCGTTCACATGGAAAACCAATGGGGATTATCTTGTGTGGGTGATACACACAGATCGCTACGCTCCATTCACGCGGGAAGTTCGGGGGACTGGACACCCGAGCAAAGGTCTCAAAAACCGTTAGATCATGTTTTCGGTTCAAACATTTCACTGAAATTCACCGGAAATCGTGAAAGGAATATCGCAAAATCTCTCACACGTATCTTTTAGTGCAATGTGAACAACATGAGACTATATTTAATCGGTTTTATGCCGATTCCCTTTTTGTTACCAAAACTATACACCAGGTTTAAGCTTTAAAAAAAAAATCAGCTTGCGCTTCGCGCACGCATTATACAAGGTGAGTAAAACAAAAACAAAAATCCCATCATTTTGAAGTTGTCTGTTTAAAGCATGAACATTTAATTATTGAATTCATGACTATGTCTTGGTCTACCTCCAAGCTTTAGTTGTTACCTTTTTTATTTTGATCTTTGTACTCATGACAGAGTAACAATCTTCAGAAAACGGTTAAAATTTCACCTGCGCCAAGTAGAAGGATGACGATTAGAAACAAATGTTGACAGAGTATGTGTACACACATAAACACACACACCCTCTCTTACCACACACCATATTCCCCCACACAAACGCACATCATAACACGTACCCCCAAACACAGTATTCACAATAACATTTCTCCTTCGATATTTTGATTATCAAGACCATCACTGAATGTTTGGGACGTAGTAATTCCCTATCATCTTTTTGTGAGTATGAGTGAGGGTATGTGTGTATGTGTATGTGCGTGGGTGTGGGTGTGGTGGTTGAGGTTGTGGGTATGTATGTTCATGTGCTGGTGTGGATGGGATAATGTATGTGGATGTGTATTTGTGTGTGGAGGGTGTATGTTATGTGTGGTAACAGTGTGGGTGTGCGTGTGGTTTGTGCGTGTATAAATGAGCGTACGTGTGGGTGTGTTTCTTTGTGCGTATAATACATTTTTAAAGATAGGGTATGAGCGTGGTGAGGGTTTGGGTGTGTATGTGGTTTATGTAGTTGTAAATGATGATACGTGTAAGTGTGTGTCTTTGTGTGTGAATAATAAATTCTCAATTTGTTTATTCTTCACCCAGCCACTTGTCGCAGTTAAGATTTTTTCGTCTTCTGATGAGTCATGCGTACAAAGATCTAAATGAAAAAGGGTACCAACATGTGCTAGGAAGATGACTCTACCACGACATGTCATGAGATTCATGGTTAGAACTTCATGCTTATCACAAGACAACTTAAAAATGATTGGATAATTGTACTGACTCACTCTGTATAATTATTTTTCACATTACTAAATTAACAGTAGAAAAAAAATCATTGATATTCTCAAATGCACAGATTTAAATGCAATTCTTTCGTCACCCTCCCTATATCTGAATCTTTTTCGCATATGAATTTCATAATGGCCACATGTGAAATTAGGATTTGAGTAGTTCAGTCTTATAAAGTATCGTATCAACGGAGGCGTACATCTGTACATCTATAATTACTAGGGAGTTTTAGACGGCTTATGCTAAAGTGTAGCGTTGTGGCGCGGCGCGGCGCGTTGAAAAGTGGAAATAATCGACGAAAAAAAAATAAGGTGTCTTTAACCCTCCCAAGAAAAAACAAACAAAACAAACAAAAAAAAGTGTGATTACTAATAGTGGCTTTTTCAGGCGTGAGGTCTTAGTTCTCCACTAGCTTCTAGATATGTTTGACAGGCTAAATTGAGAACTTTAAAATACTTCTTCTCGGCGTTCTCAATCCAGCCTTCAACTGGACCTAGAAGTAGGAGAGCTATGAAGATCACACCGAAGAAGCACCATTATCATCACAATTATTTATCAAAGCTTCCATTCTTAAATCTAGAACCTGCGTGAATGTTCACGTGGACACTAGTCTACAAACGGCTTATTGCTAAAGTGTAGCTTGGTGCGCGGCGCGGCGCGTTGAAAAAATTGAAATAATCGACGAAAAAAAAAAGAAGGTGTCTTTAAGCGCCTAAAAAAAGGAAAAGATTCAGAATTGTTTGGCACGTGTGTGGTGGCGTGGTGTGGCGTGGTGTGTGTTGTGTGTGTGTGTGTGTGTATGTGTGTGTACTGCATGTTTGTATGTTTGGGAATTTCGTGAAACAAATTAGCACCATATATTCCTTGGCATTGGCTCATTCGGGACAGGACTTGTTTGAAATCAAATTTATATTTCTCCTCCTCAGAATTTTCCCTTCTATTTCTACATCATTTCAATTATGTTATCAAATTGGCTCAATTGTCGATAATGAGTCAAATAGCTTTAAAATAGCAATTATCGCGGAAATCGATATGTTATTGATAATATGTTGCCAATTTAAGGATTTCTAAACATTCCAGTAATTTACCTCACCTGTACCTGGTCGATTGCAGCACAATATAATGAATTTCTTGCGGAAGAAAATTAATTCCATGGCTGGGACTCGAATCTGGGACCCAAAACAAGTGTTGTAAATTTACTAGCAAAATAATGGTAGAAAAGTTTAGAATTGTCTTATTCAAGATTTCAAGAGATTCAAGAGAGATTTCAAGATTACTTTATTGATTTTCTTTCATGTTTTCAAAAGTAAACAATAAATAATCAAATTAACAACATCAGTATGTAACATAGAACATTTTGTTCAAAAGTAACAGAGAAAACAATTATAAAGAAAATTCAGGAACCAGCAAGAAGCAAAGCTTGTAAGGCGCTGGTCCCTTAATATAAAATAGAATACAAAAGTAAGCAATTTTTTTTTTTTTTTTTTTTTTTTTTTAACTGAAACATATTCATGAAATAATTCATAATTGAATAAATCTTAATTGAATAATTCTTGCCCCATCCCAACCGGACAAAAACTGACTAACAGCGCACGCACTGTCAACCAGTTACTATCATGCCGGGATGAGGCAAGAATATAATTTACAATTATTATACAAAAAGAAAGGAAAAAACAACAAACTTAGAAGAGCAAAAAATACCCGGGAGGGGACTAGGGTGGGGAAGGGGGGGGGGGGTGTCGAAGATTTAGATAATGATTTTTTTTTATATAGTGTGATTGAAAAGTAAAGTTTGTCTTTGGTGTTATTTGATCCTTGGTGATATCCGTCTGTCATTAGAGAAACAGAGTGATATTAGTGGTTATATGATGATGGACAATAATAATTAAGTTTGTGTTTTAATAAAAATATGCTTCTTATCTCACGCATGTCTCTGGGTAGAGAATTCCAAAATTTAGGGGCAGTAAATATAAAAGTGTTTTGTGTGAGCACTGTACGCTGTTCTTGGTAAGTGGTAATGGTTAATTTGCCTGGTAGGATACTGATGTTCATTAATTTTGACATAATAGAGCCGTGACCTTACATGGCTTTATACTGCCTTATACTTTCATGATAAATTTCATTGAAATTCGCAATTTAAACAATGTGAACGTGGACCAGGACAGGGGGCATTTAATCAAAGGACTTGTCAGACATTTATATCCGACAAATTTGCTTTCAGCCAATCAGATGCAGAGCATTTCAGTAGCTATAACAGTTTGTCGGATAAAACACAAGTCCTTTCATGAAACGCTCTCCAGGAGTGGACCAGGACTAGCCCATCGCGATTTCTGATTGCTGCCAATTTCGATAGCTGTCGATAGCCGTAAACGGATCGACCGAACTTTTCATCGTTTTGGAACTATTAGTCACACAATTTTGAACACACACAACACACACACACACATGCACACTAATCCCACACAAGGGCTTAAGCTAAAGTCTCGAGTCCGAAAAATGATAATCATTTCCACAAATTTCACTAAAATCGATCCAGAATCTTTTCTTTTTTCGTTGGACGCTTTAAAGACACCTTATTTTTTTTTCGTCGATTTATTTCCACTTTTCAACGCGCCCGCGCCGCGCCACAACGCTACACTTTAGCATAAGCCGTCTAAAACTCCCTAGTAATTATAGATGTACAGATGTACGCTCCGTTGATACGATACTTTATAAGACTGAACTACTCAAATCCTAATTTCACATGTGGCCATTAGAAATTCATATGCGAAAAAGATTCAGATATAGGGAGGTGGACGAAAGAATTGCATTTAAATCTGTGCATTTGAGAAATATCAATGATTTTTTTTCTACTGTTAATTTAGTAATGTGAAAAATAATTATACAGAGTGAGTCAGTACAATTATCCAATCATTTTTAAGTTGTCTTGTGATAAGCATGAAGTTCTAACCATGAATCTCATGACATGTCGTGGTAGAGTCATCTTCCTAGCACATGTTGGTACCCTTTTTCATTTAGATCTTTGTACGCATGAAAGAAGACGAAAAATCTTAACTGCGACAAGTGGCTGGGTGAAGAATAAACATTGAGAATTTATTATTCACACACAAAGACACACACTTACACGTATCATCATTTACAACTACATAAACCACATACACACCCAAACCCTCACCACGCTCATACCCTATCTTTAAAAATGTATTATACGCACAAAGAAACACACCCACACTACGCTCATTTATACACGCACAAACCACACGCACACCCACACGTTACTCACACAATAACAACCCTCCACACACAACAACACTACATCCACATACATTATCCATCCACACCAGTACAACACAGCACATGAAAACATACATACCCACACCTCAACCACCACACCACACCCACGCACATACACATACACACATACCCTCACTCATACTCACAAAAAGATGATAGGGAATTACTACGTCCCAAACATTCAGTGATGGTCTTGATAATCAAAAATATCGAAGGAGAAATGTTATTGTGAATACTAGTGTTTGGGGTACGTGTTATGATGTGCGTTTGTGTGGGGGAATATGGTGTGTGGTAAGAGAGGGTGTGTGTGTTTATGTGTGTACACATACTCTGTCAACATTTGTTCTAATCGTCATCCTTCTACTTGGCGCAGGTGAAATTTAAACCGTTTTCTGAAGATTGTTCTCTGTCATGAGTACAAAGATCAAAATAAAAAAGGTAACAACTAAAGCTTGGAGGTAGACCAAGACATAGTCATGAATTCAATAATTAAATGTTCATGCTTAAACAGACAACTTCAAAATGATGGGATTTTTGTTTTTGTTTTACTCACCTTGTATATATGCGTGCGCGAAGCGCAAGCTGATTTTTTTTTTAAAGCTTAAACCTGGTGTATAGTTTTGGTAACAAAAAGGGAATCGGCATAAAACCGATTAAATATAGTCTCATGTTTTCACATTGCACTAAAAGATACGTGGAGAGATTTTGCGATATTCA
>CALNVZ010003429.1:34146831-34172307 GCA_940671915.1 Paracentrotus lividus
AGTGTAGCGTTGTGGCGCCGGCGCGGCGCGTTGAAAAATTGAAAATAATCGACGAAAAAAAAAAAAGGTGCTTTTAAAGCGTCCTAAAAAAAAGGAAAAGATTCAGAATTGTTTGGCACGTATGTTGTGGTGTGATTCGTTGGTGTGTGCGTGTGTGTGTTGTGTGTGTGTGTGTGTGTGTGTGTATGTGTGTGTACTGCATGTTTGTATGTTTGGGAATTCGTGAAACAAATTAGCACCATATATTCCTTGGCAATTGGCTCATTCGGGACAGGACTTGTTTGAAATCAAATTTATATTTCTCCTCCTCAGAATTTTCCCTTCTATTTCTACATCATTTCAATTATGTTATCAAATTGGCTCAATTGTCGATAATGAGTCAAATAGCTTTAAAATAGCAATTATCGCGGAAATCGATATGTATTGATAAATGTTGCCAATTTAAGGATTTCTAAACATTCCAGTAATTTACCTCACCTGTACCTGGTCGATTGCAGCACAATATAAATGAATTTCTTGCGGAAAGAAATTAATTCCATGGCTGGGACTCGAATCTGGGACCCAAAACAAGTGTTGTAAATTTACTAGCAAAATAATGGTAGAAAAGTTTTAGAATTGTCTTATTCAAGATTTCAAGAGATTCAAGAGAGATTCAAGATTACTTTATTGATTTTCTTCATGTTTTCAAAAGTAAACAAAATAAATAATCAAATTAACAACATCAGTATGTAACATAGAACATTTTGTTCAAAAGTAACAGAGAGAAAACAATTATAAAGAAAATTCAGGAACCAGCAAGAAGCAAAGCTTGTAAGGCGCTGGTCCCTTAATATAAAATAGAATACAAAAGTAAGCAGCAATTTTTTTTTTTTTTTTTTTTTTTAACTGAACATATTCATGAAATAATTCATAATTGAATAAATTTAATTGAATAATTCTTGCCCCATCCCAACACGGACAAAAACTGACTAACAGCGCACGCACTGTCAACCAGTTACTATCATGCCGGGATGAGGAAGAATATAATTTACAATTATTATACAAAAAGAAGGAAAAACAAACAAACTTAGAGAGACAAAAAAATACCCGGGAGGACTAGGTGGGGAAGGGGGGGGGGGGTGTCGAAGATTTAGATAATGATTTTTTTTTATATAGTGTGATTGAAAAGTAAAGTTTGCTCTTTGGTGTTATTTGATCCTTGGTGATATCCGTCTGTCATTAGAGAAACAGAGTGATAAGTGGTTATATGATGATGACAATAATAATTTAAGTTTGTGTTTAATAAAAATATGCTTCTTATCTCACGCATGTCTCTGGGTAGAGAATTCCAAAATTTAGGGGCAGTAAATATAAAAGTGTTTTGTGTGAGCACTGTACGCGTTCTTGGTAAGTAGGGTAATGGTTAATTTGCCTGGTAGGATACTGATGTATTTCATTATTTTGACATATAGAGCCGTGACCTTCATGGCTTTATACTGCCTTATACTTTCATGATAAATTTCATTGAAATTCGCAATTTAAACAATGTGAACGTGGACCAGGACCAGGGGGCATTTCATCAAAGGACTTGTCAGACATTTATCCGACAAATTGCTTTCAGCCAATCAGATGCAAGCATTTCAGTAGTTATAACGTTTGTCGGATAAAACACAAGTCCTTTCATGAAACGCTCTCCAGGAGTGGACCAGGACTAGCCCATCGCGATTTCTGATTGCTGCCAATTTCGATAGCTGTCGATAGCCGTAAACAGGATCGACCGAACTTTTCATCGTTTTGGAACTATTAGTCACACAATTTTGACACACAACAAACACACACACACACATGCACACTAACCCACACAAGGGCTTAAGCTAAAGTCTCGAGTCCGAAAAATGATAATCATTTCCACAAATTTCACTAAAATCGATCCAGAATCTTTTCTTTTTTCGTTGGACGCTGTCAAAAGTTTTTATTCTTTAAATCTATTCAAAGACTCGTTTTTATTGAACAAAGGCAAGGCAGCGAAATGACCCAAAATACCTTATGGGATCCAGTTTAACGAAACATATCTAACGTTGAGACAAGAATACAAATAATTACCATATTCAATGCACGTGACACCAACATCCTGAACATGGTCGCAATCATGGGATAAGTAGTCACTTCTAAGGCAATGGCCAATATTTTGTTCCGTCCCGTTACATTCCACTTTGTCTAGTAGAATAGACCCATTCCCCTGTCCAAACTCGGCGCAGCAGGAGTAACTTTCTGCCCGTTCGAAGCCTAGCATTCTACAAACCACGTCTGCATCTACCAGATCCCAGCTCTCATCGCAAACTGTCCACCAAGAACTCCCGTACAAGACCTCAACCCGACCTTCTTTGCTAGACTCTCCGCTAACCAAACGAACGTCGAGATCCTCTGAAATCACAATCATTGAAAATAATATGCTCATTAAGGTGAAGAAATTTCACTCAGCGAGTTACGACCCAATAACTTGAAAACAAACTTTCCTCCGCCATATTTGTTATTCCACCTTTTATATCAGTAAAGAATAAGCGTGTCAGATAATCATCCTTTGAGAGCAATATTTCGCTGAACTGCTCCGGAATACTACTTACGTTTAATGCAAGTGACTCCTATATCTTGGTCATGTCCACAGCTGTTATTTCTAAAAGGATTCTTTCTACATTGTTCAATCCTCATTTCTTCTCCCGTACATCGGAGATCACCAACGTAGATATCACCTGTACCCTGACCAAAGGCCGCGCAACACGAAAACGATCTGGCAAAGTCAAATCCCAACATCCTACAGAAAACGTGTGCATCAGTTAGATTGAAGCCATCATCACAAATGGTACCCCATGTTTCTTGATACAAGACCTCGATCCGACCTTCTCTGCTGTTATTCCCATCTTGCAACCGGATGGATCCTTTGAAAGAAACAAGACATTGATTATAATAAATGCAAGGTAGCTTATCGATATCTATGTCACGGATTTTCATTTGTGCATTTTGTTTATTACTTAACTCTTGAAATACAATAGAGAAATTTATTTATTCTTAATTCATATATATATATATTTAATATAAAAACATGGCCCCTCAACGAACGTGTAATGCAGTGATTCAAAAGGAAAAAAGGAGAGTTACGTTTCGATTAATTTGTCTTTATTTCTTTCGTCAATACAGTCTGTGTCAAATAAAATTGTACAATTGGAAAACATCTTTTCTTTTTAAAGTATGAAAATTAATCATATTCTAAAAGTGTTTGATATTTCCATACAATAGGAAATCAGGCTTTTTTCTGCATTTGTTTTCATTCCATTTGGTGCTGTAGATCTTGAAATATGTCCAGTTTTCTATGATCAAGAAAAAATGTACTTTGTACTTGCTTTTATATGGGTTTCGCATGTAATAGCCATGAATTCAGCGCATCGAAACACTAGATGTGTGAAATTTCGATTAGCTCATCGCCGCACAAAATTTAGCATAACTTTTGTTTTACTACAGCAAATTATACAAAACAATGTACATCAGCTAGAAGAATCTTTAGGCTTAAGTTGATACCACACTCACACATCTTTTGAGAAGATTTCATACCTAAATAATTTTTTTCCCGACTGCACAATTTTTTTTTTACACAGACTATATTATATATATATATATATATATAAATATATATACACAACACAAAAAGAAAGTTCCCCCTATTTCAAAAGTCGATAATTTTTTAAATAGGAGGAGGTTAAAAAATATAATTAAATGTCCATGTAGGGAATTTGATTAGCTACCATGGGAGCGAATTTTTAGGAAAAATCATGAAGTCATGCTTCAGTGAGCAATGGTTGAATGCAAAAATGTCATTTTTTTGAAGCTCACAAGCCTAAAATCACAACTTTAATTCAATGATTTTTAGATTTTAAACATTTCAGGCATTAGAATGTACGCAAAACGCAAAACGTGCTTCCAAACATACAGAAAGTACATTTGCGTAAAATTTCACGGTTGAGTAAGCATGCAGCAAAAAATGCCCAAACTGCGATTTTCACTTCTTTTCCATCAGATGGGAAAATTAATTAAATATGATGGGATTCATGTCTAGGAAGAGTGTTTTTAACTTTTGCAAAAAAAAAAATTAAATCAATTTACGGTGGAATGAACACCATAACATACCATGTGAAAAAACATTAAGTAAGTATTCCTTTAATTTTGTACACTAAACATCATGTGAATATCTGTTTTTAAATTATTTTTATGACCGGTGCACGTGTGTACATGATCAAATTGCATTTATTAAAAAAATCCATGCTTTAGTGAGCTCATGGAAAACTGGAAAAAGCTGTTTTTTTTTAATTAGAGAACAAAATTAAATTGCTTACTTTGCTTAACCATAACAATTCGTTTGAAAATATTTCAATTGATTTCATTTCGCAAAAAAATACACATATATATATATATATATATATATATATTATATTGTGAAAGAAGTGGGTGAAGAGAATAATAGTTGACGTAGCTACGTCAACTATTATTTCTCTTCACCCATTTCTTCACAATTTAAGTAAAAAAGAGTTGCCATTGGCTGGTGTATGTGTTTCTCTAACTAACTAAAAAACTAACTTCCCCGAAACCCATGATAAAATAAAATAAAAAAATAAATTAAAAATGTTTCAAAATGTTGACCAAAATAGACCAACATAATACGGTTTTGAGAAAGTAAAAATAATTACCAATGGCATCACACGTGACTCCTGCGTCATCCCTATGCCTACAGCTTTTATTACGGTAGCCATTGTGTGGACAAAATGCAACGTTGGACTCAGTTCCGTTGCAATGTACATTATCAAGGATAATGATCCCCGAGCCTTGGCCAAAGTGTGCGTCTGAGTGGAAAGCTACTGCTTGCATATATCCGAGTGAACGACAGACCACATGGGCGTCATCTAGATCCCAGCCATTATCACAGGCTGTACCCCATGCTCCTTGGTAGTGAACCTCAACTCTGCCTTCAAAGGGTGGCCTACCACCGGTGCCTCTACCACCAACCAAACGGGTCTGCAGAGGAGCTGTATCAATATTATACAAAATTAGACATTAATGAACAGCGTTCTGATGCAATGTAACCTCAAGTGGTGGAACCACCGTAACCATGCCATTTTCAATAGTTATGCTTCGTGTGAAAACTTAAGCCATTCTTAAAATCCAAAGAAAACAGAAATAAAAAATAAATATTACTTTCAAGATAAATTCAGAAATTATCATTACCGATTCCATTACACGTGACCCCTGCGTCTTCACGATGCCCACAGTCAGTATTAAGGTAACCATTGTGTGGACAAAATGCGATGTTTGGCTCAGTTCCGGTGCATCGCATTTTATCCAAAATGATGTCCCCTGTGCCTTGGCCAAAGTGTGCGCGTGAGTAGAAAGCTGATGCCTGTAGGAATCCCAGTGAACGACAGACCACATTGGCGTCATTTAGATCCCAGCGATCATCACAGACTGTACCCCACTCCCTTTGGTAGTAAACCTCAACTCTGCCTTCCAGTGGACTGTTACCACCAACCAGTCGTGTCTTTAGTCGAACTATACATTGGAAAGAGTATTTAAAATCAACATAAATAAAAGCATGACATGACGGGTTTATGTTGTATGAAGTGGAGGAAATATACAGAACAGTATAATGCTTATATATAGGTTAGACAAATGTTAGAATAATATTGAAGATGAAGATGAAATACATTATCAATTACATGTTTATAAATACAATTTCTCTCTCTCTCTCTCTCCTGGGCGTTCTGCGCACGGGTCCACGCACCAGAGCTTTTTTTAGTCTTTCCCCACTCTTCTTTGACTTGGGACTTCTGGCTTCTCCCTTCTTGCTTTTCCCTTAACTTTGGACACCCCGGATAGCGAGGTTTTGTTGGGCCAACGTCGGCAAAGGTCGTGGCTATTACGTTTCGCCAACGTTATTCTCGCCGCTGGTCCAACTTGGCACAACGTTGCACGTTGAGCGCGACCATATGCCAATGTTGGACCAACGTTCGCAATTTGAGTGCGCGCGACGTCGCTCTTTTGTATACAACTTAACGTTGATTCAACATCGGCCTATGGTCGCGCTCAATGTGCAACGTTGTGCCAACGTTTAGCCCAACAGCAAGAATAACGTTTGCCCAACGTAATAGCCACGACCTTAGCCGACGTTGGCCCAACGAAACCCTGCTATCTGGGATCATCCAAATCATTGGTCTACCTCTTTAGAATACAATTAGATGACATAAAATACACTGCTTTATAAGAGATGATGATAAATTGTTACAAGCAAGATGTAATCTACAAAATACAACGAATTCCCTTTTCAAGCCTTTTTGCATATTTTTATACATTATTTCATTCAAAACCATATTGTTCAGTATCATTCTGTATCTTAAACTCTAAAAGTGAAAGATTATCATTTCTTATTCTTGTGAGCAGAAGATGACCAGACCGGACATTATTTTTAAAAGGGGATATACAAAAGAACAAAAGCCAAAAAAAAAAATCACCTATATAAAGGCTCTAAATAGTATACAGGATTTTCCTGTGTATACACAAGAAAAGCCGTAAACATGGTAAAGTATATACGTACAAGATTACGTGGACCGTTTAGGTAATATGAAACAGGAAATTAGGTTGAAATAATTTCCATAGTTTGCGAAATTTCACCTAAACCAATGAGTTGTGGTTGGCCTATGTTGTTGTTGTTGTTGTTGTTTTTTGTTTATAGATTTTTACAGATTTATCTTTGTCATTACAATACTCTGGAAGAGGCGTGTCAGATAATAAGCTTAAAAGAGCGACGTTTCGATGATCTGTTTTGAAAAAAAAGAAAAAAAAAAATGATGCGTTATACTTACGCTTTTGGCACGTGACACCTGCATCTTGGTCATGTCCACAATCATGCGTTCCAAAAGGATTCTGCCGACATTGTCCTATTGTCGCTTCCTCTCCAGTACACTGGAGATTATCTCCAAAGATATCGCCCGTACCTTGACCAAACTCCGCGCAGCACGAAAAGGACTCCGCTAAGTCAAAGCCTAACATCCTACAGACAACATGTGCATCCGCGAGACCAAAGCCATCATCACAAATGGTGCCCCATTTTCCTTGATACAAGACCTCAATCCGACCCTCTCGGCTGCTGTTCCCATCTTGCAAACGGATGGATCCTTTTAAGACAATAAAAAACAGTAAAACCGAAAGTTGATGATTAAACCTAGAAACTCCTAGCGAATTGCTAGAAAGCAGTAGTGGTCAGTTTTAAATGTTTAGTGTAACCTAGTCGGAGATTGAACCACGACCTCCCATTTATGAGGCAAGGCGATCAAAACTAATAGGGGCGCTCTCGCGAACCGACTCTGCCAACATGTAAGGTTTTAACCCTACAAAGGCTGGGGAAGGTTGGAATCCATTTTCCTGACCTGTTGACGTTCGCGCGAAAATGTCCACAACGCGCTACACCCTTTTTTCTGTATTATCTTGGTAATGTGCTTCCTTTGAGACCAAATTCCTGACGTCGAAGTTCGCGGTTCAATATTATGGACTTGCATGTCCCTGCCAGAAAAAACCCCAGAGTCAATGACAGTGTGGAAATACTTCTTCGAACGTACCAATACAATGAAAAATGGGCCAAATCCACACAGTCGTCCTACTCCAAACACAGTGTGAAGCACTCGGTCTCTGTGTTCGCTTGGTCGACACTGTGGATTTGGCCAATTTTCACAGTTTCGGCACTGGAAACAGTACAGCACAATGGAAACACACTTTGTCACAATGTTTTCACTTTGTGTTCACACTGTGGGACACATTTTTTTTTTCTGACAGGGATGACATCAACATTAACCCTAACTTACCTGGGCTATTTTGTGAGCTTAAAGTCCTGGGGGGGGGGGGGGGGGGGGCCTTTAGGGCCCCCCCTTAAGATCTCGGCCGTGGATCGCGCGATCGCGACGAAAATTTGCATGACCGTAGAGAATGACATAATCTACGCGGTTGCATAGGTAAATTGCACTAAATTTGTATAATTTTTTTTATATGACTTAATTATGCTAATTTATTCATGAAATCATACTTTTTGCTCTAATTCACTAAATAAAGCTCCTGGAAACCTAATTTTTGGTGAAAATATTCTTTATAGCATTCCTAAGAAATGTAGATGAAACAAAATCCGGTACCAAAATCGATTTCTTAGGTATTTTATTGTTTTTTTAATTTCTTATGTATTTCTTTGTTTTTTTACCTTTTTATTTTTATTGTTTTTTTCGACACAATTCGTCTGTGACATTATTTCAGCCATAAATAGCAACAAATTAAATGCCTCTTGTCAAGAAAATAAAAAATAATTACTCATTTATGAATTCTAGCTGAAAACACATTTTGTATTGACTTTGTACATGAAATCACGTTTTTGAGCCATTTTCGGTCTGACGGAAATTTTTGAAAATCGTGGAACATTGTAACGGTACGCCCGATTTTCGCAAAAATAGTTTTAAAAGATGCGCAAGACTTGAAAGTAAAAAGTCAGAGAGCGGCGCGATCAAAAAATTTCGCACTGCGGATTTATCGCGAAAAATTTCGAGGGGGGGGGCCTTAAAGCCCCCCAGGTAAGTTAGGGTTAATAATAGTGTAGGGGAGACTGGGGTAATTATGGCCCCCGGGATAATTATGGCCCCTTTGTCTTTGAGAGCTTATAAATTTTGTTGCATTACACAATGATATTAAATTTTTTACACATGCCTTGCTAAAGTCTTCCTTCTATCATATGAGAATGATAAGCCATTTACTTTAAATTTTGTGCTTAGGGGAGTCTAAAATGTACGGCAATCACAATTCTGTTCGTTGGAAAGTGGCAAGTCTGCTTTTTTATTTGGGTGTGATATCATTAATTAAAATCATTTAAGATGAAATTTTGATTGAAACAGAAACAATAGGAACTAACAAACACAACAGAAAAACTTCCACCTGAATATTTTCAATAGCAGAGCTGTAAAGAGGGACCAAATTGAAAATGTCACTTGGGGTAATTATGCCCCCTAATGCATAAACAGTGTATAAGCGCAGATGAGGACATTAATTTGTATGATTATGTACATAGATATATGTATTGCTATGACTGCAAATTTTCAACGTTTTGGGTGAACCAATTATTGATTAAATCATCGTTGGTGGTGATAAAGGTATTAGGAATATCCAACAACATTTATTATACATTACCATAATTGATTAGCATAATATCTTATAATTCATACAGTCATGACAATAGGGGCCATAAAGACCCCAACCCTTCACTAAAAACCTAACCTCGTCCGTCAATGGACCGACTAGCTTTAAAGCTAGTCGGTCAAGACGGACTAGTTTTAAAGCTAGTCTGCCATGTTAGTCCGTCAAGGCGGACTAGCATACAACTGAATCTACATCTCTCAACTTGACGGACGAGCTTTAAAGCTCGTCCGTCAAGCTTGATGCTAGTCCATCGACGTGACCGACTAGGTCCATAAATAGTCAGGCAGCCAGCTCATGATTGGTTAGCTGAACGAGGTACCAGTAGTAAAGTATTGGAATATATGGGAAAGAATCCCACATTTACTAAACCCAACGCTCTGCAGTGCATCTCTGCTGCATTAGGTCCCTACAGCCGGGGGCGTCCAAAATGAGTGCCCATTTACAAAAAATTCTATTTTTGAATAAAAATAGCAGAATTCATTTTCTAAACACACTAACTTTGATGTCAAAATAAAGAGTATTACATTGTCTTAACGCTTGTGTCATTTTAAAATCAGACTGAAATCGAAAACAGTGAAAGTTTTGATGAAGAAATGTTTTTTCTCACTTTTTTACGCAAATATTTTTTGTTCCTTTTTTCAATAATTTTTAATAAATAGTTATATAAAACATTGATGTTTGTAACTTTTCTAAAAACTACCTACGTGCATGTGAATGGTGCTGTAAAAAGAAGGGAGTTATATCTTATTCCGATAAAGAATTATGATGAGCTAAAGTCAGGAACGCAATATAGACAAAAATCAACAATTTGCCCCGGTATTTCCTTACAGATTGCTGGTGAATTCCCGGCTTAGCAACAACAGTGAATAGAAGTTGGATTACAATCAACATTCTCAAACAAAGGTTGTTTTTGCTTGACAATCTGAGAGCATTACGATAGCCGAAATAACATAAATCGTGACAAGTATGCCATTCACGAGTAGGTTAGAAAATATGTTCCATTCTTTAAGGCCGCGTCCCACTGATGGGAGGATTAATTGCGCTTGAGTTGCGTATATAAATTTTGTTCATCCGCAACAAAAAACAAAAACAAAACAAACAATCCGCAATTCATACGCAAATCATCCTAAAGAGCCAGTGGGACCGCGCCTTTAATTACAGGCTAATTGAATACTTCGTTACTATAGTGTTCCTGCGTTTTGAACGGTCGATCGAATCGTCGAACGAAAAACCTATCCGTTGTCAATCACAAGCTCAAAATTGGAAGCTCCGCCCAACCTGGACCGTCATCTTTGTTTTCGTTCATGTATATTCATGTTATTCATTAAGGAAGCGGGGACATACATGTTGTGTTATTGCCAAGGAATAAAGAATGAGCTCCTTTCATGTGATGGGAAAGACCGAATGGCTAACTATTTCCAAATGCTGCTAGTGGAATCCAATCCTGCTCAGGTTGTTCAACATTGGACATTGCGTTTAAATTCGAATCACATACTTGCCAACTGTCCCTATTTAGTAGGGACCGTCCCTATTTTTTTGTGAAAAGAAAAAACATTTATCACTCTCGACACATATTTGTCCCTATTTTTTTTAAAAGCTGTATACAGTAATGTATAGGAAATGCAGGAATGTCCCTATTTTTAACATTTCTTCCCACTTGTCCGCATTTGGAATCACACAATGTTGGCAGGTATGGAATCATTTTTAGGTCAACTTCATTCTGTTATTTCCATTTTCACTAATGAGGGTTATGTTGGCCTAAGGTAGCCCCGACCGCATAAACAAATGTTTTTAATGTAATACAGTGATACAACTAATTTAAGCTTGGGATTTAACAAGCAAAGTTTCCTCCTCAAAGTAAATCAGTAATTAAATTATTTGTTTCTACATTGTATATTTACTTATAAAACTATAATAATTAAAACATGTAACTGGATAGTTTTATAATGATATTGTTATGTAAAACAAAAAACACACACAACAACAACAAACCCACTCACGTCTACATTTTGCACACAGAACCGGCCTATCCTTAACATAATGCCACGAATCGCGAATCGTTTGCGCCACGTATAAAACGTATTAGAGACGTCTCCGAAAATTAAGAACTTTAGGAAACTTAGGAGACTAAGCTATGGCAAATCCGTGCTGACAAATCTATCTCAAATTTGTTTCAAAGTAGTTTACGCGAAGTGATCGAGATACCCAAGGGTGGGATTTCACTTCGCGGAAACAAAATTGAGACAGATTCGCCGGCATGGCATTATACTAGCTTTTTCCGCGACGAAATCTTTTGTGCACTGTAGAAAAGGTTACGTGACACAAAAGACGGATTAGCCAGCCTGTCATTGTACTAGATCTGTCTCCTGTGGCCCAAAAAATCCGTCGCGGAGACAGCAGAGGAGACAGATGTAGTGCAATGCCATGGTGCAAATCAGTCTCAATTTTGTTTCCGCGAAGTGAGATAGCACCCCAAGGAGGTACAAGCCCTTGAGATCATGCAACGGAATCGTTTGACCTAGCTTAAAAGCCGTGAGGAAAAATATGTCGGGCATGTGCTTAACTAGATCTCTCTTGCAGATTGGTAGACAAAAGATCCCTATACTTGGCTGCACTCGTAGGGCCACTTTCAAAAGGAGATATTCTTTTGTAATAGAAATTACTTTTCGCCTACCATGTCTGAAAGTTGTGAGCAATACACAATGCGTATCCTTTGCGAGGCAAGCGAAAAGAAATGTCACAATATTTTCCGACATATAAATCAAAATTACTTGACTGGGCAGTTGTCGGCACTAATTTGACATATAGCTTCATAATTTCCATATTCCAACTAGCACATATTCAATTTTCGTCTGCCGGAAATAATCGGAAGATTGTTAAAAAGGGATCTTAGGATGATCATTTTTTTAAACCCTTTTCACAAATTTATGCTGTCATTGAATTTACCCCAATGTTTAGACATTATATCGTCGATATATTCATATCTTATCATGTGCTCAATTTTGGCGCTGTTCAGTCAAATGAAAAGTGAAATATAAAGCAATATAAGCAATACACAATTCGCTACTCTGTTATCGCCACGAATCTGTCGGCTTTGAGGTCAGACATCAGAGGCAGCATTGAACCTGTATATACTTTTGTGCGTCTTTGAAATGACAGCTGTTTCAATAAATTAGTTGTCAGTTGGAACTCATCTCTCATACTCCTTGAGATACCACCCTAAATAAAAATAAAAATATCATTATTTGCTACCCCTTTTCTAGAAGTTAACAAAAACGAAAGGTCGATGGCAGTCACTAAATCAAAAGAAGGCTACCTTATAGCGATGAAAATTCCAAGGTAGGCCTTATTTCATTTATAAATACAATTCTCTCAAAAGCTATACGGAGGGAACATTCCAAGGTACGTTCATTTTCGTTGCTCTATCCATACAAAGAATTGTTCTTCCAGAAGTTAAAAAGATGAAACATTCCAAGGTACGTTCATCTTATGAATGCTTTTTCGTTGTCCTATTCATACATCAATATTTCTTCAGAAAGTTAAAAAGATGGAAATTCCAAGGTACGTTCGTCTTATGAATGCTTTTTCGTTGCTCTATTCATACGAAGAATTGTTCTTTCAGAGTTAAAAAGATGAACATTCCAAGGTACGTTTCGTCTTATGAATGCTTTTTCGTTGCCCTAATTTCATACAAAGAATGTTCTTTCAGAAGTTAAAAGCATGAACATTCCAAGGTACGTTCGTCTTATGAATGCTTTTTTCGTTGCCCTATTCATACAAGAATGTTCTTTCAGAAGTTAAAAAGATGAACATTCCAAGGTACGATTCGTCTTCATGAATGCTTTTTCGTTGCTCTATTCATACAAAGAATGTTCTTTCAGAAGTTAAAAAGATGAACATTCCAAGGTAACGTTCGTCTTATGAATGCTTTTCGTTTGCTCTATTCATACAAAGAATGTTTCTTTCAGAAGTTAAAAAGATGAACATTCCAAGGTACGTTCATCTTATGAATGCCATTTTCGTTTGCTCTATTCATACAAAGAATGTTCTCTTCAGAAGTTCAAAAGATGAACTATTCCAAGGTACGTTCGTCTTAAGAATTGCTTTTTCGTTGCCCTATTCATACAGAGAATGTTCTTTCAGAATTTAAAAAGAAGACATTCCAAGGTACGTTCCATTTTATGAATGTTTTTTCGTTGCTCTATTCATACAAAGAATGTTCTTTCAGAAGTTAAAAAGATGAACATTCCAAGGTACGTTCATCTTATGAATGATTTTTCGTTGCTCTTATTCAATACAAAGAATGTTCTTCATAAGTTACAAACGTTGGAATTCCAAGGTAGGCCTACTTTCGAAACGGCAAAAAGCATTTTCGTCGACGTTATCTATTATTTTCAAATTGTTTTTCAGAGCCGAGAGAAGTCGTTTCGAAGCATGTATACAACACCGACTTTTTGTTGAAAGAGCTCTCAAGAGACAGGCCACGAGTTCTGTTGACAAAAATAAAGAAATCGGAAAAAGAGCTTTAAATGAAAGATTTTTTCTTTCTTTTCTTTCTTTTTTGTTGTTGCTATTTTGTTATTAATCTTTTTTTCTCTAACAAATAAAGATCACACCTTATTGCAGTGCAATTTTCCTCTCCATATATTATGTAAACATAAAACGCAAATCATTATTGTTTTTGAGGTCGAAATTATGTACGAATTATTTGGAAACATGCATTTTTCATTCATCAAATGCATTTAGTTGAACTCATTTATTATGGCTTTATGGTGTTATATCACTTGCCTGAGACCGGACTGGGATACCTTGAGACGGCGTTTTAGACGGTTTTGAAAATAGTCTCGGAGACATAAACGAAGAAAAAGAAAAGAAGTATCGGAGACCTCTCCGTGACGGAAAAAAACCTCATTGGACCTGTTAACTTCATTAGTCAAGAAACCTTTTAAAGTCTTTCATTCAAACGAATACAACGAATGATTCATGATATGTACACGAGGACAGTAGATTACGTAAGATCAAAGAATGTAGTAGGTTCTTATGGTCCAAGGCACAGTCCTTTTGTGTGCGATCGTTTGGTCAGGGTGTATCTCACTCGTGGAGACGTCTCCGCGACAGAATAGAAAATTTCGCCTCCGCGACGTATAAAAAGTATTACAGACGTCTCACAATATCGTCTCCGCGACAGAATAGAAAATTTCGCCTCCCGACGTATAAAGAGTATTACAGACGTCTCCATATGCGGAAGACGTCTCGGAGACGTCTCCGCGATAATCATTTTTTAAAAATCCGTCTCCAAAATTCAGGAGACGTTCTCCGCGATATTGGAGACGTCCTCTAATACTTTTATCCGTCGCGGAGACGGAATTTTTCTACTTTGTTGCGGAGACATCTCCGCGACGGAATCGTTTGGCCACTAGAGACGTCTCTGAAACTTGGGAATGGCAAAGCCCATGCTGACAAATCCGTCACAGATTTGTTTCAAATTAGTTTTTCGCGAAGTGAGATACCACCTTAATGCTGATTAGAAATGTAATCTTATTTCTTTTATGGGGAAAAGGTTAGATTTTTGTTAAAGGGATGTATTATAGAATAGTACAGAACATTATTTGACAAGCCGATACCTTATGACTCTACATTACACTAAGGGTGGTATCCAAATAGACACCTGGAGACAATAGACGTATCCGATATTGTTTCCATCGCGGAGACGTCTAAGAAGATTATAATACTTTGGGGAGGAAACCTTGAGAAACATTAGTGATATCATTTTTTTCCATCAAGTTTAAATTTGTTGTTTTGCTGAAATCACAATAAAAACGTAATGTTTACTTGGTCGGGCTACCTATCCAACCTATCAGCAAAAGAAAGGAAGGAACAGAATAATGTTGAAATACATGATTCGAAATTTTAACACAATGTTGAAAAACCTGAGCAGAATTTAAATGCCTAGTCAATTCGGTCTTTTTTCCCCCATCACAGAAAGAAAACTCATGTTTTATTCAAGACATTGACAATTAACACAACATCGCATGTCCCCGCCTCCTTAATGAGAATAAATATGAATATACATGAACGAAAACAAAGATGACGGTCAGGTTGGGCGGAGCTTCCGATTTTGAGCATGTGATTGGACAATGGATAGGTTTTTTCGTTCGATGATTCGGTCGACCGTTCAAAACGCAGAACACTAACAGAACCCATTGACCGTCTATTCTT
Source organism: Paracentrotus lividus (assembly GCA_940671915.1). Taxonomy (NCBI): domain Eukaryota; kingdom Metazoa; phylum Echinodermata; class Echinoidea; order Camarodonta; family Echinidae; genus Paracentrotus; species Paracentrotus lividus. Next base: position 34,162,297 of record CALNVZ010003429.1, read on the forward strand.
ATAGATTGCTGAGTAGCCTGGCTTAGGCAACAGCATGAATAGAAATTGGTACAATTGATTGAATAACATGGCATTGCGAAAAGGACATCACTGTTACATGTATTAGTACATTTATCTGCTATGTGAATTCCATTTAATGAGCAAAACTGTACAGACGCACACTGGATATACCCCGTAAAGCGTGGCGATCTCCTTCCTGTGACATGAATGTGTGAGTACTCTTTTTTAATTCCTTATGTTTTCAGTTTCAATGATAGCGTTATTTTTTCACATGGATTAATGCTATACTCACCAACAGCGAAAAATCATGTCTGCCAAATCAATTTATAAATTGTGTGTTATTTTACAACGATAGTACAATCACATTAAATTATGAAAATTGAAATTGAATTCTAATAATTAAATATAGGCGCCACTTTTCTTTTAGATTACGTTGTATCTGAAGAAAAAAAATATTGGATTAGAAGGCGCGACTTTGGGATTCTGAAGTGGCTCTCAAGGACAAGTATATACGCCGAAAAAATGCAAAAAGCCAGGTATGGACCCTACAACAAAAAGTAATGATGATGCAAGCCATGGCGGCGACTCCCTGGGCCATAATGTTTAACTAATTGTGCTCCTGTATAATTTCTGCTCTCGATTTTATATCATCATTAAAATGTTTATTATTATTTTTCATTTTATTATTTTTTTTGGCTCAATTCTTGTTTGAAAATGCGTTGTTTTTAATCTTTATAATGTCTTTAATATTTCAGATTTGACGTCTCTGACCAGTGGGTGGAAGCCATATTTAACCTTGTCACGACAGCAGCAAGAACATCGCGGCAGAAATGCGCGACGGATTAAGCTTTACACCATGACCAGACTAGCTGTAAAGCTAGTCTGCTCAAAAGCTCTCAGTCCTGGGCATCACTACGACTAGCTTTAGGCATGTCCGTCAACTAGTCGGTCAACGAGACGGACGAGCTTCAAAATTAGTCCGTCGTGACCGACGAGCCATTAAAATAGTCCGTCTTACGGACGAGGTTTTTTAAAAGCTAGTTCCGTATAACCGGGGTTTTGTGTTAAGAAACTAGTCCGTTCGTGTAACCGACTTAGCTTTAAAGCTAGTCAGCTGGGTCAACATACGGACTAGCTTTAAAGCTAGTCGGTCTAACCGTTTAGGTTTTCAGTGTTGGTTGTAATTATATGGCCTCTCACATTGTTTAACATAATGGTATATTAATATGCAAATGAGAAGCACAGGTTTATATCTTCCTTTGTATACTTATAGGTATATAAGGACTGACTGTATTTTACTACATAATTTAGAATATTTTTGGACTTTTCAATTTAATGGTAGTAATAGGAATGTTAAAAGGGGGCACATAATTACCCAGTCTCCCCTATACATTTAAACTAGGAATTGATTAGTACTTATTTCCATGCCATTAAAAAAGAAGGAAGATGAAGTAAAAAGCCATATGTATTGGGCTGAAAACTCAGGTTGCAAATTGTTTGTATTTTTTAAAATTTTTTCTTTTATTGGTTTTGAGGGGTAAGCAACCTTATCCCTTTTATCTTTTTTTTTTTATTCTGTAGTTACCTATTGGCGACTGCTGGACGATGGAGTGATGCGTACTAGATCTTCACCGTCAGCTACATAATCGCGTCCATCTATATTGATTTCTCCCCTATTGATTTTTGTAAAGGGCTTGTTTCACAACAATTACCTAATTAACTGCACTCTAAATTGAAAATTGACATTGAAATTGAATTGAAATAAGGACGCCAAAATTAATACCTATTGCATCACATGTGACGCCTGCGTCATGATTATGTCCACAGTTCTCAGAAAGGTAACGACTTTGTGGACAGAATGCGATATTTGACTCAGTTCCGTTGCATTGCACATTATCCAGGATAATGACTCCAGAGCTTTGGCCAAAGTGTGCATCTGAGTGGGGAGCTACTGCCTGTGTGTAGCCTAATGTGTGACAAATAACATTGGCGTCATTTAGATCCCAGCCGTTATCACAGACTGTACCCCATGCTCCTTGGTAGTAAACTTCGACTCTGCCTTCGTAAGGTCCGTTACCACCAACCAAACGGGTCTGCAGCTCTGAAAGTTTAACAATATAATGAATCAGTAAAGGCTTGTGGATCAGAGTTCTTCTGAATTTATAGCAATTTTAAAATCGAATTATTCCACGTCCACTGATTAAAGAGTGTTCCTGAGCTGCTACTTGATGGAGGGTGGGGCTTGACGGCGCTGTTGCACCAGATCATGTCATATTTTGCTCAGTGGGATTCCAAAAAAGCCATATCAGCACATTAGCTTGTTTCTGTTGCAATAATGCTATTGTATGCCTTGATGTGTGCTTGGGGTCGTTGTCATGTTGGAATGTAAATCGACGGCCATTCAAACTTCAATCAGAAGGAAATATCTGAAAGCCCAGAATAGACTTACTTCAACATTATGATGATGCCATGTTATGAAATGGAGCTCTCTAACTCTATTAGCTGCCATACCAGCCAAATTATTCTTGCCTCTCAGATGCTCCCATTTGCTGCTTGCTTCAAGGCTGATTGGTCGTAGCAAAGAATATTGCATCATTATTGCAGCAGCAACATGTTGTAATGCGGCAATGGCATTCCAGATCTACGATTCGAATCCGATTGAGCAAATGTTAGATGATCTCGTGCGATAGCACCCTTAATCCTAATTGGACTGGGGGGGGGGGCCTAAAAGGCCCCCTCGACATTTTTTGCGATAAATTTTTAACGCGAGAAGCTGTGGCCGCGATTTTTTATGACTTTTTTTTTTTAAAGTCTCGCGCATCTTTTAAGTTTGCGACGCCCGGGTACTCGGTTCGCGAGTTATGCATAATTTTTTCCCCGTGCGTCAGACCCAAAATTGCTCCAAAATGTACAAAGTCAATGCAAATTGTGTTTTCAGCTAAAATTCATACATGAATGATTAATTTGCTGTTATCTATAACAATCATTTGATTTGCTGCTATTTATGACCGAAATAATGTCGCCGACAATTTCCATCGAAAAAAAACAATAAAAATAAAAAGGTAGAAAAAACAAAGAAAAACAAGAAATAAAAAAAAACAACAATAAAATACACAAGATACCGGATTTTTTTTCCAAGTACAATTGATAGGAATGCTATAAAGAACATTCAAATCAAATATGAGCATTCTAGGAGCTATTATTAGTGCAAAATTAGTACAAAAAGTATGATTTTATGCATAAATTAGCATAATTGATTAATCAAAAATAAATTTGAATAATTTTTTAACAATCAAATATATGATTCTGTAAACTACGTCATGGGTGACGTGTGTGTCGATTTTCATTGCGATTGCGCGATCAACGGCCGAGATCTGAGGGAGGGGGGCCTTTTAGCCCCCCCCCCCCGTTAGTCCAGCCTCCAAAATATCCCAGTCTAATTAGGGTTAAGACCCACCCTCTACATTTGTTATATCATACAGCAGCTGCAGGACACGCTTCAGTGTACGTGGAGTACTACCAGATAAGAAACGAGAGCTAAATTGGTCGACAGTAAAGCAAGGAAGTTGCTGATTGTTATACTAAAGCCAAATGAGGTTCAATGAAATTTTAAACCGTATTTTGAAAACCTATTTTCTGAAGTGTACAAATAATTATTGGGCGGTGAAAATTACAAATGGCGGCCTGGAAGATCCGACGCTGACAGAACTTTAGAGATTTAGTGTTCAGGTGACAGTAATATAAACTGCGATTTAATATGAATCATAATTGAAATTCTGATCCAACGTTGTTTTGTTTAATTCCATTTTCTGAAAGTGTACAATACTTTTGGGGACAATGATGATGAACGATTGATAAAAAGCATCTTAAAAGGTCGGGAAGTGTTTCTTCCCATCCCTCCCTTTTCATCAAACATTCATTTTGTTTTTGTTATGCCTGTACTTTTCCCCGATTAAAATTTAGAATTAGAATCATACAGTTTTATTACCAGCTTGACCAATGCCATCACACGTGACTCCTGCATCTTCATTGTGGCCGCATTGAGCGTCATAGTAACCACTGTGTCGACAAAATGCGATATTTGACTCGGTTCCCCTGCATTGTACATTATCCAGGATGATGTACTTAGTGCCTTCACCAAAGTGTGCATTTAAGTGTGCAGCTGATGCCTGTTCGAATCCCAATGAACGGCAGACCACATGGGCGTCATCTAGATCCCAATCATCATCACAGACTGTACCCCATGCTCCTTGGTAGAAAACCTCAACTCTACCTTCAAGGAATCGGCTACCACCAACCAAACGGGTCCGCAGCTCTGAAACTGTATCAATGTTATTTATTTACAAAGGCATTCATGGGGCACGTCCGTTCCTCCTTGAATCTTGGCGGACGATGCCATGTTAATGCAGTTGTCACATTACTTCCTAAGTGAAAGGTGCAACTATCTACACCATACACAATTGCACGCCGTAGTTGGATGCACGTTGCCCTTAAGACATGTTGTGACAATCAATTGAGAGGGCGCGTGTCTAGTTTTTGTTTTCAAAGAAGCGTTCGTTAATTTCTTTTCATGTTTTTTCATGCAGCGAAACGACATCGAAAACAAAAGTGTAAAAGTCCACCGAAATGCATCAAAAGTGGCATAATTGTGAATGTACACTACTACTTTAGATATTGGTGTATCAAACATTCCAATTAAACACACAATTTGGGGGTTAAGTTTAATGAGAAAAACACGAAAAGAAATGACCGGACGCTTCGTTGCACACAAAATCTACCCCCGCCCAATAACATGGCGTCCCCTCCGAGATAACACCTACTAATCTTGGTGAGTAACGTCCGTGAAGTGATGGAACCAAAATGCTTTTTTTTTTCAAGATAGAAGCTTTGTGTAAAAATGTTTTTACTAAAGAAATTTTTAAGTTTAAAGAAAACATACCAAAAGGAACTAGCTCAAAATTTTCATTTCCCGGCGAAATCGTTGAAAGAGGAACTTTTATTTTGATGTATTCTTTTATCCTGCATTGTATTATATATGTTACAAACAATAGAAAAATCTAAATTCCAGTCATCCATTTCGCAAAGAAAGCTGCAAATGAAACAAAAGAGCAAATTAATGGACCGATCGAAAGCTGGTGATATGTGACATTGTTATCATTCTGGGTCCAGGTCATAAAACCCTCAAAACTACTCTCCTAGCATGACTAGTAGGCCTGAGAGGATAGATAAATTCTTTCCATTCGAACAAAGGAACAGTCTAATAAATACAGGTGTTTGTTCATACAGTCAATAAACCAGTTTATTAACATATTCAAGTTTATGCATACTTTTTGTTAATTAAAAAGGTTGTTCTTGAAAATTGGACTTGTCATGTCACAACTCTCTACCGGTATATAAAGGAACTCTATTATTAAATGCTAGAGTCCCTTTATAGACAGAGTTGCGACAACTCGTGATGTGAAGACCATTTTGGGGCCAATATTCTATTGAGGTTCCATGCGCCACTGCATTTTGTCAATGACCCGCCATTTTTGGGCCAGAAAATTGGATGTGTCATGTCGCAACTCTCTACATGTATATAAAGGAACTCTACTAAATGTAAAAGCTGCCCATGGACTTTTTTGTCTTTTGCACGGTTTTCCTGTTTCCCTGATTGTGGCGAGAAACTACTATTTCTTATCAATGTTTTCGCTTGAAAACTTAGAAAAATTTGATAAATGTTGGATGTTTAGTGTAAACTTCGAATAAATGTAGTTTCTGAAACGTCATAACATTGAAATATAAAACTAAAATATGTGTACATTTTTGTTTGTTTGTTTATTGGTGGGTTGGTTATTTCTTAGCCTGTGGTTTAAACTTATTTTGTTAATGCCTTGTCTCAAAACAATATCATTACATCTAATTCGTATTAATAAACGAATAATTTATGATTTATAAATGCATTAGGGCAGGAATACTGCGCATTGCGCGAGATAAGCCACACTGATAATTGTATGATAGAGGTACCTTAGTCCACACACTTTGTTTTCAACTGTTAAAAAGTCAAAATATTGTGTGTTTTTTTAATCATTATCTCTATCCAATGTTAAATATACCAAAGAACATTTATACAGAAAACTACGACACAAATATTTAGCGAATGCGCAAGCCGAGTCGATTCCGCGACAATGTCGATTTTGCTTTGACAAAACTGAACGGTATGGTAGGGGTCCATAAAGCTACGCACTTCAAAATACGCGCTAAAGTGAATGGGGCCAAAATATGCACTCCCATAATACAGGCGCCGTCATAGCAAAATAGTGTTTCATTTCAAAGTTCAAAATTCCATCTTAACGGCTACACATAGAACCAAGGTGCTAATAAGGTAAAAATTATTGAATTGTGGTAACTAATTCATAAAAAAAAATTCGTGAAAATTTGGAAATAAACACATAATTAAAAGTGTTAAATCAAACTTCAAGGTGAGTGCGTAAACTTATGACCCGTTTTTTTTTCTGACGGCAACGGAGGAGACGGTTTTGATCTCGCCGCGATTTTTGTAATTGCTGTTAGTTTTATTCCATGATTTTTGCACCAAGTTAATCTTCACAAAATGTAGCAAAAGATGGTATAAAAATAGTATTATGAAATATGGAATGCTATGACTGCTAAATTGTTCAAAAACTAGTAAGTGCGTAGCTATATGACCCCCCTTCATACATTAGTCCACGCACTTACAGTAGGATGGGGGGGGGGGGGGGGGGGGGGTCCGTTGTCCGGACACTTAAGCAGATAAAAACACCATCTTTTGCTCGCGATTTTCTCAAAATTTGTGCAGTAAATAGCAAAAATATTTCTGAACATTTGTGCTTTGTTATATTGTCTGATGTTATTTTCAATCAATTAATGAAATATTGATCACAAACTCCTAGAATTGCCGTCTTTGTCCGGACAAACAACCCGTCCGGACATACAACAACCGGGTATAAATGAATGTAAATTTTCATCTCCAGTCTCAACAAAGTGTATTTTTATGATTTCATGAAACCATAAAAATACAAGAAAACCAATGATTCCCCCCCCCTCAAGTTTTTGTGATATCTCCTAGTTATAGGCTTGTTGTTTTCTCGACTGTTCAAGAAATTGAGCGCACACATCGAGTCGTATTGCGCATATTGAGGGTGCATGAACTAATGTACTGCGTGGACTAAGGTACCTCTACCCTTTCTTTTCTTCCTCCAAGCTCTACCATAAAGCGCTTAGAGATGAAAATGGTTTCATATTAGGCGCTATATAAATTAAAATATTATTATCATTATTATTATGTATATTCCAAAAGGAATAGACTGAGTGTAGCGAATCTTACGCTGAGTACAATATTTTGTACCCCAATGCAATAAGAAATTCATCGTGAATTATTATTATTGTTATTATTTTTTAATACAAGCCCTTTTGGCCTTGTCCCTAAACTCCAGCAAGCCTCAAAAAGATTCCATAATGGACCAAGCAAATTTTAGATGCAGTTTAATCAATATTTCCAAACCAAACAATTTTTACTCCCAAAAGTAAAGTCATGCAGTCATGTCAATTGCAATGCGCGACTTTCAATGCGCATTTTAGATAGGAATTATTATAATGCGTGAGGAATTTCAATGCGCTATCCACAACCTGGGAGGGTTAATAGTCGACTGAATATGTACGCCTGGCTTTTTTTTTTTGTGGGGGCCGTGCATTAGTCGACTTTTGTACGGATGTCTCTTCGAAGCAGTTGATTGTGCATTTTCTACAGGATATCATGTGACATGACTGTTTGGCCTGCCACAATTCGAGATCGTTCTAAGGTGTTGTACATGTACATGTATATTAGATGTCTAAGTTTCCCCTAATAAAGATGGAATTATTAGCAAATAATCACCGTTGACTCAAATGATAGGCAAACTATCACTTCCAATGCAAGCTGGATAGCTATCTTCTCCGAAGCAAAGCTAAGGAAAGATATCGTATACATCCAGCTTGCCGAGAAAGTGATAGTTTGCCTGTCACTTGAAATCAAGAGGTGATTATTTGCTTTATATTCCACATCTGAAACATTTTAAGAGTTAGGGGGAAACCAGTATTTTGGTTAAACATTCAAGGTTTCATTGATCCTCTAAAAAAAATCCTTTCAAGTCATCGATGCCTGCGCTTGTAATTGTAACGAAAACGCGTACACATTGAGTGCGCGCAATTTATTTAGAGCGTAGGCCTAGCTCAAATGGGCTAAAGTAATTGTTACGTAACAAAGCAATTAAAAAAGGATTTGTTACGTCACAAAGGAATTTATCTAGCGCTGCATGTGATGGTAAAATGATAGCACGAAAAAGCGAGTGACATCGCATTTTTTTCGCGCATCCTAAGAATAACTGATAACGCATTATGGCTCTGCATGCTCTATGGGGCGCTTAAGTGATCAGCGAAACTCAAAAGTACTATCACTATCACTACGAGTGATGATTGATGATGGGAAAACTAAAATTCATCACGTGATTGACTTTTGACCAATGCTGTTTCAAAATTCTTGGAATATAAATATCATTTTACCAGTGTTAGTACACGTGACCCCTGCATCTTCACTGTGCCCACAGTTCTCACTAAGGTAATCACTGTGTGGACAGAGTGCGATGGTTGACTCAGTTCCGGTACATCGCACATTATCCAAGATGATGTCCCCTGTGCCTTCGCCAAAGTGTGCTGTTGAGTGGGAAGCTGATGCCTGTACGAATCCCAATGAACGACAGACCACATGGGCGTCATTTAGATCCCAACCATCATCACAGACTGTACCCCATGCGCCTTGGTAGTAAACCTCAATTCTGCCTTCCAGTGGTCCGTCACCTCCAGCCAAACGGGTCTGTAAAGGATCTATGTTAGCATAAACATGAGAATACATCAACTAAATTAGTGATTTTTTTTTAAAGATAATATTTACAGAAATAAAATAAAAAAAAAACAATCAGCAAGCAACCGTTTAACATCAATGTACACTGAAAATCTAACCTCGTCCGTCAGTGGACGGACTAGCCTTGAAGCTAGTCGGTCAAGATGGACTAGTTTTAAAGCTAGTCTGTCATGTTAGTCCGTCGAGACGGACTAGAATACAACTGAATCTAAATCTCTCAACTTGACGGACTAGCTTTAAAGCTAGTCCGTCAAACTTAATGCTCGTCCGGCGAGTCGATGTTAAAATTTTTGAATCCCTCGCGTCTTCTTGAATATTATATGTAGAAATGTAATTATAAAATGTTAAGTCCATCACCTTAAAGCTCCTCAAATTTTTGGCGGGGGGGGGGGGGGTTGATGTGTTTTGATAATGATTGTTATTTAAATATGTTCAAAAACTATTCTTTGTGAAGCACACATAGTAAATAACACACCATTAGTTAAATTGAGAAATATTAACTTTTGTGTTTCATTATAATTATGAAATAATGATAATTCAAGTGTTCTTCTCCAAGATTAGATATTGAAAGAATAACTTTTTATGGGATATTGAGATCATCATTGATGTAACCAATGTCAAAATAAGCAATAAGGGATATATACACATCAATGGAAAGACAATTCAATAAATAAGATTTCTTATAATAAAATGAAGCAGTGGATCAATGATATCACCAGCTTGCTCATTGAATTTGAATAGGACTACGCACAGATCTGTATAATATAATAACTTTGTTATTTTTCATCCGATTTTGACGAAACTTTCAGTCTTGTACTTGTTATATTTCACTGTACAGTTCAAACGATTTGAATTTCAGCCGTGACCCACTTTCTAAGAAGTAGCTTCCGAGCAAACTTTTTTTTTTAAAATTCAAGAGTTTGTAGCATGTATAATGCGTGTGAGTATTATAATATATGTATCGGTCTTCAAAGAAGTCATAAGAGGTAACTTTTATAAGTGGAACTGTTGTTCATAAAAGTTTTTTGAAAATATTTTTGTAATTGTTTTTTTTTTTTGGGGGGGGAAATAATCGATTTATCTTATTTTTTATT
>CALNVZ010003429.1:34198031-34238419 GCA_940671915.1 Paracentrotus lividus
ATTGCAGAACATGACCGTTATGGGGGAGGCAGCATCATGGTGTGGGGAGGCATCACCTATGACAACCGTACTCGTCTCTACGTGGTCCCAAGGAGAGCAATGACAGGAGTGAGGTACAGGGATGAAGTCCTCGAACCTTTTGTGGTGCCATTTGCTGAAAATATGGGTGAAAACTTCATTTTGATGGATGACAATGCCCGTCCCCACCGAGCTAGGGTGATGACCGAGTTCCTTGAGGGCCATGGAATTGAGCGTATGGAGTGGCCAGCGAGGTCCCCGGACTTGAACCCGATAGAGCACGTCTGGGACATGATGGGGAGAAGTATCCAGCAGCTCGAAGCCCATCCACTTGGACTGCGGCAGCTGGGTGTGGCTCTGGAGGCTGCATGGGATGCACTGGTCGTCAGAGACATTAATCACCTCATTAGCTCCATGAGACAGCGCTGTGAAGCCGTTATTGCTGCAGGAGGAGGTCATACGCGATACTAGGCTGCCTGAAAGACACTCAGACATTCGTTTTTACCTCTCCATGTCGATAGTTGATACCCCTGTGAACCCACTTTTCAGGATGTGCAGTGATGCGAGCGACAGTGTGCAACAACTGAAACCACCCATGCGTGAAATTGATTACAGCGTGTTTAAGGACATTCAGGACAGTTGTACTGAGGTATTTCATGAAAAAAAAACACCTTGTACATTCTGTTTCTCTTATCTATTCTCCTTTCTCTTTTCTCCCTTACAGGTTTGGCTCACACTTCTCTTCTTTTTTCCCCCTTTTTTTTAATGTCTTCCCCTTGATCTTTTACCTGTTTCACTTATTTATTTACCCCATCCCCTTACTTCTTCTTGTAGGTCTATAACACACAGGTCTACTAGTACCCTTTTCAGACTGCTATGTCTTAACCCCGTACTATCCTTAATCCCATACTATCCTTAACCCCGTACTATCTTTTTTTGCTTTCAGATTATGTTTCTTAAACCCGTACAATTTCCTTAGCCGGGGTTAAGAAATTCAATGCTTTTCACACTGGGTATTCCTTAACCCCAGACTATTTGCTGGATCATGAATATTAATGATTTTATTCTCATTTTTCATGTTCTTCATTATTTTTCTCTCTTTTCTTATGTTATTCTATGTTTTCTATCTTTCCTTTTGTTATTCATTGTTTTTCTCTTTGTCCTTATGTTATTCCTTGTTTTTTTTCCTTCTGTTATTCCTTGTTTTTTTCTTTTTCCTTATGTTATTCCTTTTTTTTGCTCTCTTTTTTCCTTATGTTATTCATTGTTTTTCTATCTTTCCTTATGTTATTCATTATTTTATCTTTTCTTAAAGAGATGTGAAATAAAATTAAATTGAATTAAATCTCTCTTTCCTTATGTTATTTATTATTTTATCTCTCTTTCTTTATGTTATTAATTGTCTTCTTTGTTTCCTTATGTTATTCATTGTTTTTCTCTCTTTCCTTATGTTTTACATTGTTTTTCTCTTTTCCTTATGTTATTCATTGTTTTAATTCATTGTTTTCCTCTTTTCCTTTATGTTATTCTTTGTTTTTCTTTCATTCCTTATGTTATTCATTGCTTTTATCTTTTTCTTATGTTATTTATTATTTTAATTCATTGTTCTCCTTTTTTGCCGCATGTTATTCGTTGTTTTTCTTTGATTCCTTATGTTATTCATTGTTTTTATCTTTTTCTTATGTTATTCATTGTTTTTCTCTTTTTCTTTATATTATTCATTGTTTTTCTCTTTTTCCTTATGTTATTCATTGTTTTTCTCTTTTTCTTTATATTATTCATTGTTTTTCTCTTTTTCCTTTTGTTATTCATTGTTTTTCTCTTTACTTGTGTTATCAAGTTTCCGAATAATTATGCATATTCATGACCACATTTTCATTGATTGGCTAATGCTTAGCCTCGCTTTTCCCTAGCACGGTTTGGTTTCAGACTGCAACTCTTAGCACCGCAATTGCCCGGCTAACTCCGCAATTACCCGGCTAACCCTGCTTTTTAGCAGGCCAGATAGTACCGTACTATTTACCGTGCTAGCCTACTTTCAATTGGTAAAAGGCAGTCTGAAACCGAAGCGTGCTAAGCTTAACCCCAGGAAATAGGTGGTACTAAGGCCCCCCCCCCCTTAGCACCACCTATTTCCTGGGGTTAAGGATTTTAACTGCAGTCTGAAAAGGGTGTAGGTGTTCTATTTCTCGGCTTTTTTTCTCTTTCTCTTTCACTCTTTTCAGCCCCTTAGCCTCTACTCTACTCTCACCTCCCTCTCCCAGCTAATCATCTCTCTTTTGTTCCAGTTTGCTGTTTCATCACACCTCTTCTTGCTTTTTCATTGGCTGGCTTCTTCACACCTATTACATCCCCCTTTTGTTCCCTTTGTTCTCTTCCTCTAGGCTTGCAACCAGGTGTAGCTTTTTTCTGTCTTTCTCTATATCCATGTTTGATCCCTACTTTTCTGTGTCATTTTGTCTCTGAGGAAGATTCTGCTAGGATCGAAAGCTCAGGCTCCTTTTGACTTCATCTAACGATTTACTGATACAATCAGATGTGCAAAAAGCAAAATATTTTAATAAATATTTCATTGATTTTCCATCGAAAATAAACAGGGAAATTCCTCTTGTCCAAACATCATTCAAACAATTTTTGTCCAGGCAGAACCACTCCTCGTCTTTGTATTTTTAGACCAACTTCTGTTAATGAAATTTGCAATTTTGTCTTAACCTTAAATCCAGACGACATTTCCCCCAAATTCTAAAAGTTATATTCAATGTATGATTGTCAAGAATAACTAATACATACCTGAAAAGTTATCATGGCCCAAAGTCGATTTGCGGAACTTTTTAATAATATAATGCTATAGATACAATTTACACACATGCATATAAGTATTTATGTGAGTCTATTATGCAAACGCGTTACGCGAGCTTAAAGTTTTCTCAATAATATTTAACCGAAACATGGTATTTGTAGCCTTATATGTACATTTAGCGCGAAATGGGTGGAGTGGGCTTTACATAACTGGAGATTAGAAGCAGACCATCATTATGTATTGCCAAATATGTGGAGGAATTCCAGATAGGGCCATACTAAGATTTAGCGAGCGCGAAGCGCGAGATGAATTTTTTTAAAATAATAGTGACCTCGGAAACAGGATATTTGTAACCTAAAGGCGGGCTTACTGCGATGCCATCTTTTAAACAATGGTAGTTTGCATTATTAATGGGACATTTGAAACATGCAATGTTATCTTATGAGAGGTAAAAATTGTAAAGTAACAATGTAATCAAGCTTTGTTCTAATGGGAGCCTTTAATTAGGAGTAAAGGTCAAATTACCTTAAAATCGCAAGATCGCTGTGGCGTCACTGCGGTAAGGAAACAATTTGAATTTATATAGAGAAGGGTATTCGCAATCGCCTTGAATTTCAATTTTTGTATTCATAGATGTATCAAAAACTTTGAACAGTATGAATTTCCTTGTTTGAAGGTTTGTATAAAATAATATTAAAGTTTTCCTGAAAAATCGCACCGCAGCAAGTCGCATCGTGTGAGCCCGCCTTTATGGGAACGCGAAACGGAGGGGTTGGTGTTTGAAACGTACCATCGTGACGTAATACCTATGTACATGCACACAATATGAACGAATTTCAGTTTGGACCAACCTAAATTATTAGGGATGGCCACTAAAATTGTATGTTCTTTTTAATATGTTTTAACTATGATTATCGGATAGAGCATGTTATAAGAAACATTTTGATAATTGAATCATCACATTTGGATGTTCCATTGCAAAGATATGATCCGAAGAGTGTCTCAAATTACCAATGAGCTGCTAGAACACTTTTGCGAGTATAAGTCAAAGCCAGAAATGCAATGAAAGCTCAAGTGTATTGTCCTTTTTTCGTTGATTTGTTATACCAAATCATACCAAACATTTTCTCTGTATGTATCAACATGAAATGAGATTATAGTAACACAAGTGAGGTGTAGTAGATTATACAATATGTTATGGTAGTACAAAACTGATGGTTTGACATGTGATCCAAAATGACCACCGTGGAAAAATACTCCATACGGAATTTTTCAATAGGAACACCTTAGACAATGAGCTATTTCATGGTAGTGCGCCTCAGAGCTGAATGCTGAAGAGGGTAGAGTAATTTTAAAACTTAATTAGCCAGTGGTAAACATTGTTCTATGTTTTTCACCCAATAATTTTTTTTGTTAAAAAACAATTAAATTTTATAGATACATATTTCTCTTTATCTGAATCTATTCCAATCATGAGAAATTCCAGTCATAACACACATCACGCAGAAGCACCACTTTGAACCTGTTGTGGTTTTCTTCATATAATTTTTTTTTGAACAGCAGAAGTTGATCACCTGCAGAAGTATTTTCTAAGGAAGAAAATGGCCAATTAGGAATACAAATGATTGATATTTACCACTGGCCAAAAGACAGTTTCAAAAGCTTTTTTTTATTGAAAAATTTGCTATTTCCCTCCATGTGTATTATTGAGCACTCAGTGTTATAGTCAGGCAGCCAGCTCAATTTTGGTTAGCTGAACGAGGTACCAGTAGTAAAGTATTGGAATATATGGGGTGGAATCCCACATTTACTAAACCCAATGTCTGGCAGTGCATCTCTGCTGCATAAGGTCCCTACAGCCGGGGGCGTCCAAAATGAGTACCCATTTTACAAAAAATTATATTTTGAATAAAAATAGCAGAATTCATTTTCTAAACACACTAACTTTGATGTCAAAATAAAGAGTATTAAATTGTCTTTAAGCTTGTGTCATTTTGAAATCATACTGAAATCGAAAACAGTGAGAGTTTTAATGAAGAAATGTTTTTTTCTTACTTTTTTACGAAAATATTTTTTTCCCCTTTTTTCAATAATTTTTAATAAATAGTTGTATAAAGCATTGATGTTTGTAACTTTAAAAAAAAAACTACCTACGTGCATGTGAATGATGCTGTAAAAAGAAGGGAGTTATATCTTATTCCGATAAAGAATTATGATTAGATAAAGTCAGGAACGCAATATAGACAAAATTCAACAATTTGCCCCGTGACTGAGAATAACACAATACCCGCACGTGTATTATGAAAAGCTGATTGTATGTGATGGGTGTGAGTAGGCAAACAAAAGTGCCAAAAATGCGGAACATTACGTACACGTTTTCGATACTTGTTTTGTCTACTAAAAGCTATCGCATGTTATCGGCCTTTTCTAATACACGTACGGGTATGGGATTCTTCTTCGATACGGGGCAAATTGTTGATTTTTGTCTATATTGCGTTCCAGACTTTAGCTCATCATAATTATTCTTTATCGGAAAGATATAACTCCCTTCTTTTTACAGCATCATTCACATGCACGTAGGTAGTTTTTAGAAAAGTTACAAACATCAAATAGAATGTTTTATACAACTATTTATTACAAATTATTGAAAAAAGGGGAAAAAAATATTTTCGTAAAAAAAGTGAGAAAAAAAAAAATTCTTCATTAAAACTCTCACTGTTTTCGATTTCAGTATGATTTCAAAATGACACAAGCGTTAAGACAATTTAATACTCTTTATTTTTTTACATCAAAGTTAGTGTGTTTAGAAAATGAATTCTGCTATTTTTATTCAAAATATAATTTTTTGTAAAATGGGCACTCATTTTGGACGCCCCCGGCTGTAGGGACCTTATGCAGCAGAGATGCACTGCCAGACGTTGGGTTTAGTAAATAAATGTGGGATTCCTCCCCATATATTCCGATACTTTACTACTGGTACCTCGTTCAGCTAAACAATATCCTATTATCTGCCTGACTTTTATTGTTTGCATAGTAAATGCATGGGTGACCGCATTCACATAGTGAAGTGGAAACTGTTCTAGTGGCTATACAGAGTTGTGTGGACAGCCCTAATATTATGCGAGCGCGATCTATCAATGGCAGTCCCCAAAAGTTACATTTTTGTATATAAGCTGAGATAAGTGTTACAGATTCTTCAATTTGATCTATTCATTATTTAATTTGTCTATACCATCATGGATTATTGAGGGGGTAGTGAGTGATACGATTGCCCCTCAGTTTTACTGAATGGAGGCACCTGTCCCCTATGCATCCCGGATTGGTGTCAATAATTATCCTCCATTTGAATGGGTATTTTTCATTTGTAAATAATGAAGCATCTGCGTATCCGTTATAGACACGATGTATTGTGTATTACATGATTACGAAAGTACATTCTAAGGAACACACGAGGAAGTTTAACGATCGAGTGAGAAAAATTTTCATTTTTGAATATTAGAAATTTGCATTTTACACTGCAAAATGATATAATAATGTCTCAAAGGTGTTTATATGATAATGAATTTGCAATGGGTACATTTATATGGACATAAAAGGATACTTTTCATTTTCTTGTTCTCAAAATATTAGGGGGGAATGACTGCATACACCATCCTCCCCTCCGAAATTCATCCCCCCCCCCCACAATCGACACCCATGATAACACGTATACCCCATTCACGATGGTTTTCAAATTTATCTCGGTGCTGTCGCGGTGCTGTCGCGGGACTGCAACACCGCTATAAACCCGCTATAAATGCATTCACAGTGGAAAAGTTATACCGGGACTGTCCCGGGATAGATTTCATGTACCCATTCACACTGCAGCGTGTGATTTTTATGACCTCCGTAACAAAATACTTGCATTTCTTTGATTTTCTCCTTCTTTCCTTTTCTTTTCTTTCATTTCTTATGTATTTCTTTGTTTTTCTCCTTCTTTCCTTTTCTTTTCTATAGTTTCGTATGTATTTCTTTGTTTTTCTTCTTCTTTCCTTTTCTTTTCTATTATTTCTTATGTATTTCTTTGTTTTTCTTCTTCTTTCCTTTTCTTTTCTATTATTTCTTATGTATTTCTTTGTTTTTCTTCTTCTTTCCTTTTCTTTTCTGTTATTTCTTATGTATTTCTTTGTTTTTCTCCTTCTTTCCTTTTCTTTTCTATCATTTCTTATGTATTTCTTTGTTTTTCTTCTTCTTTCCTTTTCTTTTATATTATTTCTTATGTAATACTTTGTTTTTCTTCTTCTTTCCTTTTCTTTTATATTATTTCTTATGTAATACTTTGTTTTTCTCCTTCTTTCCTTTTCTGTCATTTCTTATGTATTTCTTTGTTTTTCTCCTATTTCCTTTTCTTTTCTCTTATGTATTTCTTTGTTTTCCACTTCTTTCTTTTTATTTTCTATCATTTCTTATGTATTTCCGTGTTTTATCCTTCTTTCATTCTCTTTTCTGGAAATTCTTATGTATTTCATTGTTTTTTATCCCGGTGCTGTAGCGGAGTGCCTTCACACTGAAGGCACTCCGCGACAGCAGCGGGACTGTCTCGGTGCTGTTACTATGGTTTGAGCGTGATAGTTTATCGCGGTGTTATAGCGGAGCGAGGTTATCCCGGGATAGTTTATAGCGGGTCCGAGCATTCATACTAAAGGCAACACCGCTACAGTCGCGGGACAGTCCCGCGACTGTAGCGGTGTTTGAGGCCACTGTGAATGGGGTAGTAGTAACTCGATTTGCTACATGACCTTAAGTATTGATGTACCAATTATATTTAACGTCATGACGTTAAATAATTGAGCAGTCATTGAGATTTATTTCATGTCGTAATTCGAATTGATACATGTCGTTCTTATTAAGGTCATGTTGTAATTCGAATTAAGACATTTTGTAAAACGGCATGTACCAATTCAATCACGACATGCAGAGCGACATCCATGATCATGGGTTTTCGCTCTAGAAGCAGTAGATAAAACCCATGATCATGTGTTATAAACCGATGATCATTGGTTTTAAACCCATGATCATGAATTTTTGGAATTTTGCAACAATTCGCATTTCATACATGCCTCTATAATTGCTTTGACGACCTGGGTCCTTTTAAAAACCCAGGGCGGTGTAAACACGTCATTACACCGTTTGAAAGCTAAGAAGGCGTACACCATAATTACTCAAAAAATAAAATTCAATTTTCATAACAGTATTCTTAAAAAGATTATCAAACCTCAACCGGGCCACCCATCACAAATACTCCAAAAATTACCCCTAAAATAATGGTGCGGGTGATGACGTCAAAGGATGTTAATGGAATGCTACAGCCGTCCGGTGACCAGGCATGATTGGGTTTCGCCTTTAGAAAACACATTTGTATTGCTATGTCAGGACAAGAGTCCCCATGTGTGCTTGAATTCTATTGTTATGATTTGAAAGGGCAATCAATCATGCCTGGCTGCTAAGTGGCTGTAGCATTAAGTTAACATCCTTTGGCGTCATCTTAGAAGGTAAGCCTGTTTGAGGTTCGGTCATCTTTTTAATGAAATACTTTCTAGATGGACAAGAAAAACTCTTAAATCTGTAACTGTTGTATAATATAGTAGGCCTATATTAGCTTTTGTTTGATATGTAATTTAGCTATTTCATTGTTCGGTCCGGTCGGGAACTTTAAACAATTTTACTCATTATTTTTATAATGTACAATTCTTTACCTTTGTTGTGAATAGAATAAAGTGATATAAGATTAGAAATTACCTATCCCAGAGCACGTGACCCCTGCATCTTCACTATGTATGCAGTCATCATCTCGGTAACCATTGTGTGGACAGTGTGCGATATTTGACTCAGTTCCGACGCACTGCACATTATCAAGAAGGATGTCCCCTGTGCCTTCACCAAAGTGTGCGCCTGAGTGGGAAGCTGATGCATGCGTGTATCCCATTGAACGACAAACAACATTGGCGTTATCAAGATCCCAGTCATCATCACAGACTGTACCCCATGCTCCTTCGTAGTAAACTTCAACTCTTCCTTCCATTGGTCCGCTGCGTACACCAACCAAACGCGTCAGCAGATCTAGAGGAGCTAAGTTGAAACAGATATAAATTGAATAAACACATTTGCGTTTTTAAGAAGGTTAAATCTTTTTTTTAATACTGTAATTATTCCAGATCTGCATAATCATTTGAATGGACACAAAGCCCTAAGAATTTGTTTTACCCAGGATGGATTCGAACCCGCAACATCTCATATTTTCGGATCCGGAATTTCGTGTTCAGTGCATAACACATTCCAAGTATCCTCATAAGCGAATGCGAAATGACTCTGCTCCGAACTTGCTCAAAATGTTTTAGATCAAAGGCCCCACACGATAGGCATATTCTTAGTATTCTAAAACTAACAATTGGCTAATTATATCTGCCAAAATGAAGACCTTTTTTAAAATCATAATTATCAGGAAATGAAATTAAATGAAATTAAAGAAATATATAATAGTTTGACAAATATAAATGAAATTAAGGGGATAGAGGTTATCGAGTAATTTAATCATATAATAATACAATATATTTTTTCGTCATACAATACATGTACAAACATAAAATTGGGAGTGACCTCACACAGCCAAGTTCAAGTAAAATATGGTTTACTATTTCAATATGTTCAATGAAGAAGAAAAAAATGATTAAAGATAACATTAAATACTTGTCATATAGCATAACACAAAACATAAACCACATGATAAAGAAATCCAAGATCTTAATAGTATTCAGGATTTCCCTGTTTTTACAGAAGAAAACAAACTGAAAATACATCACAAATGTAGTTGTATGAACTCTGATTATCAAGTCCGATCAGATAATGTAACAGGAATTTTAAAACAGGAACATGAAATAGGAATATAATCTAAAATAATCTCGATTAGATCAACAAAAAATAACATATTATGCTTTTCTTATTTTTTTTTCATTCGGAGTTCCCAAAATTAGAAGAGTATCGTTGTAAAGGTACAGATGATATTGAGAAATTTATTTTGCCAATCATATTTTGTGCCAAAAGCCACATTTTCCATATTGTTGCAAAGATATCAATGTTTTGAATCAAAACAAATCTAACAAATAATGTTTATACCAGAGGGTCTTACAAAACACAATTTTTGCCAAAGGTAACATCTGTCTTGCATGACAATGATTGTATAATAAATTTGATCTGAACAAATGATATTTTGTGCCAAACTCTAAAGGAAGGTCGCTCTTTAAGATAATCATTTTCAGAATGGTTTTGTAAAATAATCGCCTAAGGCAGGAAGAGGGGGGGGGGGGGGGGTCAAAACGAAATGCGACGTCAGAACATGAAAGTGAACTCTATTGCTGTTGGTGGTAATGATAGTTATGATACGAGTAGTACTAGCTTGTTGTTTTTGTATTCCACATAGTGTTGTAAAAGTATTAACATGTTAATGTTGCAACAGGATTGTTCAAAAGTAAATCACGTGCTTGATTTTAGTTTCCCCATCATCAATCATCATTCGTAGTGATAGTATTTTTGAGTTTCGCTGCTCACTTCAGCGCCCATAGAGCATGTAGAGCCATAACGCGTTATCAATTATTTTTAGGATGCGCGAAAAAAAGTGCGTTGTCACTCGGTTTTTTTTACTATCAATTTACCATCACATGCAGCGACAGATAAATTTTTTAAATTTCTTTGTTACGTAACAATCACAATCATTTTAGCTAGGCCTACGCGATAAATAAATTGCGCGCACATTATTTGTACGCGTTTATGGTATAATTACAAGCGCAGGCATCGATGACTTGAGTGGCTTTTTTTAAGGATCAAGGAAACCTAGAATTTTTAACCAAAACATTGGTTTCCCCCTTTCTCTTAAAATGTTTCAGATGTGGAATATAAAGCAAATAATCCCCTCTTGATCCAAATGGCGAGGCAAACTATCACTTCCACGGCAAGCTGGATGTACACGCTATCTCTCCTCAGCTTTGCTTCGGAGGAGATAGCTTATCCAGCTTGCCTGTGAATTGATAGTCGTCCCATCATTTTTGATTATTTGCTAACTCTCATAAAGTGCCTAATGATATGAAAACAGTTTCACACAGTTACATTTACTTATCGGCGAACGTTTGGGGACAAAGCATCATGCCTCACAAAATGTTAGTATAGATTCGTAAAAAGTCTTTAACAGGTTCACTATTGATAATGCGAATTCATTTTCACAAACAATTATAAATGCTAACTTTGGGTAGGCTATTTGGGACTGTTTACGAAACAGTGCATTTGCAACACAATTTTGAAAGTATAGCAGTCGCGTAATTTTGAATTTTACGGGGGAGGGGGTGGGGGCTGGTCGAAATTTGAAAAAGTGGACCTTTCTAGAGGAGTAAACCTTTTGAACCTGAAGTGCGAATCCCAAAAATTGCAAATTAATAAATATAAATAGATAAATAGATATTGTTAAACATTTTTAGTAATGTAAACATAACCCAGTTCCTTACATATACAGTGGTGGCCAAAATCATTAGAACACCCGAAGCTACACAAAGTCTGTGGGATTCTAAATGCCCCAGTACATTTGCCGAAATAACTTTAAGGATAGCTTTTTGGTGCTAAAAGCTTTCATGGCTTTATAGTTTCAACCAACGAACGTAGAGGGCGTCAACAGCTTCGCGTGTTGCTCTAAGGAAGGCCAACTCCGCTCTATTTTTGTGTGACCCAAGAAAAAAATAGAGCGGTCGTTTTCGAGTTTGTAGATTTGACAAAGGACAAGAAATACAGATTTTTTTTATTCATTTATGTATCAAAAAAAATATATTGAACTCAAAAATATAAAATTTTTATTTTGTTAATACTTTAAAATATTTTTAAGTAAAAATATCTAAAATTTAGAAACATTCTTTATTTTTTATATAACCGAAATAAAGTTATTGGCGAGGTTGACAACTTTCAAAGGAATATTTCGCTGTTAAACTGCAAGTTACACTTTATCGTCTTGCTATGCTGTGCTGTTGAAGAGTTTGGGATAGAAGTAACGTTCCAAAACACTGCAGGAATATGAAGTGTCAGAGTTCTATTTTTTTCTTTTTACCCGAGAAATAAGTCGCTCGATGGTTTTTTGTTGAACCGCTTAGATCTTACGTTACGTTAGACCTTAGATTTCTAGTAAAAACCAGAGTAAAGTTCAGGCAGGTACTGATCACATTCCCGGTATAGACCGTACTAGGCCTAATGGTAATGTTACGCAGTCGGCTACCGCGGGCGACAACATAACGCTCTGACAATGGACCTAGCTAGGCCTAACCCACGCATGTCTGTTAAAGGTTAAAATGTCAATGTCCAATGGATTTTAGATCTTTTAACGTTACTTATGATAGTACTCGTACAGTTTAGACTAGACTTATTTGTTTTCTGAGTGACTGGCGCATCTCAATTCTAGTCGGGCTCGATCACCTTCTTTCCCGGACAAAAAACAAGGTCAATCTTAATAAAAAAAAAAAAGTTAGGCTCTTGACTTAGTTAGGGTGCTAGTTGGCGTCCTCTTCTCGGGGGTTAGTTGAAAAGCAGAACCTAAATTTTTAAGCGAAACAATTCTCTAACGAAGTAACAATTCAACAGAGTTCTCAGAGATCATCATCAACTTCAAGTTAAACTTAACGTTAACGTTAGATCTAACTTTTAGTTCTTACTCTATCATACATAGTCATAGCGTTACCGTTTAAGTCTAAAATTCTAACGTTGAACGAAACAAGCGTAGTAAGTTAGACCCTTAAACTAATTAGGCCAACTTAGAATTAAGTTTAACTGTTACTCTGTTTACCGAAGCTGACGATCATCATCCAGGGTTCTGGCCTCATTTTTAAATGATCTGACGTATAGGAGGCTTCCTCTGGAGTTTCTTAGGCGTCAAACAAAAAAGACTCAAGAAAGCTATAGCCCGGCCCCGCTAAGCTAGGAAATTCAGGCTCGATAGACCCAACACGGGTTGATCACACTAGTGTCGCCGTGCGCCGTGGCACCCGCGTGTGTAGGACAATGGAGGTTCGGGGCGCGGCGGGGGTTAGAACTGCGGCAGGCAGCTCAGCTGCCTCGAGCCGTGGATCAGATAGGCCTACATGCACTTCACCTGCGCCGGGGCTTGGCGAAAGGGCTGTTGGCGCTGCGCTGGCTATTTGCAAGCTAGTATGCTCCGCGTCAGCGCAGCGCTCATGCACACACGTGTGTATGCGGCTCAGCTCAGGCTCAGCCAAAAAAATAGTGCGGTGTGTGACCATCCCGACATGCTTTTGCGAGCGGCCCAAAATCGTCTTGTCAAAATCACATTGAATGTAGCCGCCTGGTACAATCGCTGATAACAATAATCATCAACATGATAAAGATTATGATTTTAAAAGTTAACATTGCAGGTTGTGCAATATTGATTTATGTTAACCTTATTAATTTCTACAATAAATACTTTTTTAAACATCTTAATCTTTCTTAACCCTTCGCGCTGCGGCGCTGGTATTTGCGAATTCACTCCCCTGTGACGGAGCCATTGTTTCAGCTTGGATAGTTCGGCCGAATTTGGGGGTAGTTTCACTTTAGAAATGCTGTTATTTCTCTTTTAACATGTGAATCATAAAAGTTTGAACACAATTACTTATAAGCTAATTTCTTCTTTAGCTTGTCTTGAAATATGGTCTACGATCGTGGAGAATAAAGGTGTAATTTTTAAAATGAAAATGTAACCTCTTTTGTACGGCTTTTCGATAGTTGACTCTCCTTATTATGTGTGTGTACAACAGAAGCTATTATTGATCGCAACGCACGATACAGACGCACGGCTGACACTTGGCAATTGTGCTGTGAACTTCGGTATTCGTTCTACATAGCACAATGCGTTCGTCTGCTAAGTTTGTAAGAAATTACTCTCAGGTAGCAGGAGCTCTATTAAGCATGTTATATAACAGATCCCTTTGTCGTCATGCTAGTCATTCTTTGAAAAGAGGAATTTTCAAAAAGGGTGATGTTAGATGATTGCACACCAATATCCATAACATTCCTGAGATGTTACTATCAAGCCTGAATTTACTTGTTTGTATATCGTGTTAAAACACGTTTTAATGGGACACAAAAATAATAAACAAAAATGTCTGTATCAAGGAATCCATCTCTCTCTTATTCTATCTATCTCTCTCCTCTTCTCTTTATCTGTCTTCTCCCATACTCTCTCTGCTTCTGCCTTCTCTATATGTGCCTCACATGAACATAATAACAACATGTGTTTGGTATAGGATGAATGACCCATAACCGCACTCATTTTCGTAATGTACTGAACTTCATAGAATCACTATTTTTGTTGAGCTCTGTTATAGAAAGTCTGATATTTTACGGTAATTCGGTAATGAATAAGTGCAATCATAATTTAACAAAACAACATTGGAGAAAATGTCTTCAAAGAAAAATAAGGTCAAGATTGGGAGGAGTAGAAAGTGAAGATGGAAGAAAAACTTAGAAAACTGATACAAATGTATATAAATTGGAGTCTCAACACCCATCCCCTCGCCCCTAATTTTTTTTACATTGGCTACATATTCACACATCTGAACAAAATGTTTGTATGTTATGGATATTTCTTGCACCTAAAAAAAAAACAGCGACATAATACACAACAGATATATATATATTATATATATATATATTAATTATTTTTGCTTTCTTACACAGTCTCTTTGAACGCAGTAGATTAAAATATCATCTTTTTCAATGTGATTGAATTTAAATGTCGCAAAAATAAAATAATTAACAGTTTATTAAATTCGTGTTTGTAGTTTTTCACAATGTCTGTATCGTTCTATCAGTTATTATTCGTATAATATCATTGGGCTCATTATTGTAATCATCGTTGTCATATCATCGTCACTTCATCAAACATGGTAAATTAAATCTAATTTGTAATGCATAAAAGCTTGAGTAGAAAACAAGCTAGAGGAGAAAAAAGGGAAAAGTGAGATAAGATGTTGTTATAGAGAGAGAGAGAGAGAAAAGGGGGGGGAGAAAGAGAGAGAAGAGAGGGGGGGGGGGTAAAATAGGAAAAGGAAATGAAATGAAAATCGTCTTCCCGTTTGCTGATTATTTCAATAATTATACAACGAGATTAATGAATTTTCTTATTGCATATCAAAATAACAGAAATGGATGGATGCAAGTTCTCTCTATCTCCCTTTATCGCTTCCTTATCTATCTCATCTACGATAGTTGAAAGACGCAATTTTACGTCTTGTCATCGCTTTCTTTCTGTCTTTCTATCTGTCCTCTCTCCTCTCTCTCCTCTCTCCGTGAAACTACTCCTTACGGAACCATTGGGTCGCGATTAAAACTAAAAAAAAAAACAGACATTTAAAAAAAAAATGAAAACGAAAAAATGAAGAAAAAGAAATGGAGAGGAGAAACATGGTATTTACTGAAAAAAGGGGATCGATCTAGAAAGATTGGCATGGGACACCACAATCGGCCATATCCACACAGTTTGATACATTTATTATTGAAAAAAACAATATTGTATGTATTTTTAAAAAGATTTTTACTCTTTTATTATTTGCACACATGTATTTGTAGATCGAAAAGGTCGAAAAAAAAAAATTGGGAAGAATTCAATATTACATGAAATTATGTGTCAATTTTCACAGCCCCTATCAGTAGAATTTGGGCTAAGTTGACAGTGACAGTTTGTGGGATAATCACAAGCAAAGCTATTACTAATTAAAAGCTTGTGATACCAGGATGTTGGGTCCCATGACTACGCCTTGGAGATGCATTGGAGACACAATAGTGAGAAGGTATACTCCGGGCTCCGCAAAGAATAGTTATTGATTATCGGGATGGAGACAATAGACATAATATGGACTACCCTGTTTTTTGTTACCATCTCCTATCAAAGCAGATCTACTTCTTTTTACATGTAATCTTTGTATTATCAAGCACATAGTCTCCTTTAATAAGCCTACATAATATCCTTACATGCTTAGATAAACATTCCAAAATGGGTTCAAATAAACTTTTTACAAGTTTTTTCAAGAAAATAATAATAGAGTGCAAATCAGTGGTTGTAATTTAGCGAGTTAAAAAAAAAAGTTCAATGATATCGTTAATTTGACTTGGTATAAAAGTACATGGATTTGATCAACTGTGATATTCCAAGAAACTACCCGTTTACGGTTTGGCACTGTATAAAATTTATTTCATTTTGAAAACAGTCCTTCAACGGGGGATTAAATGCTCAGCCCTTTTTGACTCGGTATTTCTTTTGATTTACGTCTTGAAATTTGCGCTTTATGTCTTTACTCCTTTCGCTTTTATAGTATTTCATGTCCGTCTTTCCAATGTGTAATTCACTCTACGCCCTGCCCCCTTTCTTCTCTCTCTCTCCACCCCCCCCCCCTCCCTAAAATAACGACAAGAACGCTCGAC
The DNA here is from genome assembly GCA_940671915.1 of Paracentrotus lividus. Taxonomy (NCBI): domain Eukaryota; kingdom Metazoa; phylum Echinodermata; class Echinoidea; order Camarodonta; family Echinidae; genus Paracentrotus; species Paracentrotus lividus. Next base: position 34,214,332 of record CALNVZ010003429.1, read on the forward strand.
CCGATGGTATCACGCAAAGGATTGTGGGATAACTGGCGCGCGCGTACGGCTGTACGAGTCCGCTTCTATCACCCGTTTGTTTATGTACACAAGGAACGTTTGCGAAAAAGCAGACAAGAAGAGATCCGTGGTTGTTACAAAATCACATTTTTCTTGGAAATTTCAAATTGAAAGGGTATGATTTTTTAACAGGAAAGTAATAGTTGGTGTTCTTAGAAGGGATTTCAGTACATTTTTACTTCTTATTCTTTCTAAATGGCGGGTAAATTTTGCTCTGAAAACAAATCTATTTTGTGGGCCATATATGGGCCTGCCGCAGCGGAAGGGTTAAAATGGTCATAATCTTTCATTTTGTTTTTATGGTCGCTAACTATCCATCGTAGTGTTGAATCGATGTGTGATTTCGTTGGCATGCCTACTTAAATGTGCGCATATCTCAGCTGCATGCGCGTATGCAGTTGGCCTTCCTTAGAGCAACTGGCGAAGCTGTTGACGCCCTCTACGTTCGTTGGTTTCAACCATCACGTAATGCGCAGCTTTAAAAATTGTCGCGCTATGCGCTTTCAGTTTCCCCATAGACCTGTGTATTAAACATGTATAACAAATGCATAAACGTGAAATGCCAATCCATATTCCGATAGCTCAAAAAGTGTTTAAGCTTGACATATGAAACTTTTCAGACTTATTTTTTCTTACATGCCCCAAACACATGCCAAGTTTAAAAGAATTTGGTCTTATGGGGAGGGGGTGGATTGGCCCATCCTCTGGTCGTGAGATAACCAAAATAACCCTGCCAATTTAAAGTTAAGATTATGTATCATGAAAGTGAAGAAATTTACTTGTAAATGCATATATTTTAAAGGAAATTTCATGACCTAATCAAATATGGTGAAGAATTAAGGGTCATCGGAAAGGGGGGCTTAAATAGGTGCTCTGAATTAGAAATTAGGGGCCCTTCAAAAATAATTTAAAAATCCCAACATTAGATGTTACTATTTCATCCTGCGTTGCTATGAATGCCATTTTTGATATACTCAGGAAATTTTCTTTCAGAAAATACATACTCTTGTAGGGAGAGTCTTAAAATGTTTAACCTGATGACACTTTGATCCTGAAAGGGGCAACATTTTTAGATTTTTCAATTGATGGCTGACAAAAAAAAAAAGGCAACTTGGGGGCGAGTTCCCAACGCATGGCTGTGTTTAGTTTTTAAAGCATAATGATGACATTCGGAGACATTCCAACCATTTTATAAGTATTTAAATGGTCAACCGAATGAAAATGACTAAAATCATTTAAATATGCTTGATGTTCTAATAATTTTGGCTACCACTGTATATATAAAAATATTTTGACCCAACAGAAATTTGCACCCCTCCCCCCCCCAAAAAAAAAAAGAAAAAATATCCGGGAGAGAAATTCAAAAATGCCAAACCGTCCTGTCAGTTTTGAGAATTTAAACTCATAATACAGTCTGTGTAAAAAAAAAAAAATGGTGCAGTCGGAGAAAAAAAATTTAGGTATGAAATATTTTCATATAATGTGTGTATGTGGAACCAAATTAAAGCCAAAAGATTTTTCTTGCTGATGCGCTTTGTTTCGTATAATTTGCTTTTGTAAAACAAAAGTTATGCTAAGTTTTGTGCGACGAGGTACAAATCGAAATTGCGCACTTCTATTGTTCTGAGCGCATGTCCATTATGCGAAATCTATGACACAAAGGCATGGGACGGCGTGCGAAAAATGGATTCTTCTTGATTGTAGAAAACTAGTCATATTATCTTAAAAATTACAGCACCAAATGTGATGAAAAAAAAATTGCAGAAGAAAGTCTGATTTTCCTGCTTTATGAAAATATCTAACAATACCAGGTTGTGATTTTTCTTCATGCTATAAAAAAAATGTTTTCCGCTTGTACCATTTTATTTAACATAGACTGTATGTCGGAAATTGAACATATTTTTATCTGATCAAGATATAGTATCACTTTAAATAATTCAAATTCTTTTAGATCCTACATTTTTTTTTATTCACTTCTTTTTATTTTTTATTTTTTACTGTTGTTTAAAGCATAAAAAGGAGAGAAGTTAATCAAGTTTTGAATATTGTTATGATGCAAGAATAGCCCATTGTCTAGACAAAGTTCCCCCTATTTCAGATATCAATCATTTTTTAACTAGGAGGATTTAAAAAATATAATAATATGTCCATGTTGGGAATTAGCTACCAGGGAAGCGAATTTTATTTAAACAATATCATCAAGTCATGCTTCAGTGATAAATGGTTAAATGCAAAAATGTCATTTTTTGAAGTTCACAATCCTAAAATCACAACTTTGATTCAATGATATCGGACCCATTTTCAAATTTTAAACATTTTACACGTCAGAATGTATGCAAAACGTGCTTCCCAACATTCGGAAAGGAAATTTGCGTCAAATATCACGGTTGAGTGAGCATGTACCAAAAATTGCCAAAACTGCAATGTTTACTTCTTTGTCGTGGTATATCTGATCAAATATGATGGAATTCTTGTTTTGGAAGTGTATGCAACCAATATCACTTCCATCACGGTTGAATGAACCCATAGGCCATTTCAGAATTACGAAGAGGTTTTTCAGTAATTTTATGCACTAAAAGTAATCTCAATGACATTTTGTTTATGTGTTTATATTCTTTAGGCACGTGTCAATGATCCTATGGCATTTACAAATTCATGCTTCAATGAGCACGTGAGACTAGAAAACCAATTTTGTCACGTATGGATTAACATTTGAATTTTCACTTTGATTAAACAGCACGATTGTTTTGGGGGAGTACCTCGGAATTTATTTTCACAAAAATCCCGATGTTTCACGCCTCACTGGGCACAAGATACAAGAAAATCATGCAAATGAGAAGAAAGTGTACGGCTCCGTCACGGTTCAGTGACTTACCGGATATGCAATTTGAATCGAGTTCATGTTAGTCAATGAATTTAGGCCGAATTTCACAATTATAATAATAATAATAATCAGTTCTTTTATAGCGCATACCACATTGCTAAAAGCATGTCCCTATGCGCTTACAACAAGAAAGGAAAGGAAAACAAGTAAAGAGAATTACATATGCACTTAAAGCACAAAAAATACAAAGGTAGTGTTGGGCACTGAGTTCAAATACAAATTAATTATTACGTATTAAAAAGATGTCTTTTAAGAGAAGCCTTAAACTTCTCTAAATCATTAATTGTTCTCAAAGAGTTTGGGAGAGCATTCCATGAGACTGTAGTCAGATTGTCAGATAATGAATGCCACCCCCATTGACTTTTTGTAAAGAGGTTTAGCAAAAAGTGAAATTTGGCATAATTTTCATTATGAATTTTTGTCCATTTGACTTCGAGTTATTCCATGAAACTTGACACACAGCTTAATGAGGTAACCAACTAACATGATTTTGATTCAAATTGCTTATCCGGTAAGTCACTGAACCGTGACGGAGCCCTTAACTTTCCTCTCATTTGCATGATTTTTTGTATCTTGTGCCTAGTGAGGCGTGAAAAATTGGGATTTTTGTGATAATAAATTTCGAGGTACTCCCCAAAAACAATCGGGCTGTACAGTCATGACAATAGGGGCCATATACCCCAACCCGTGGGGTAATTATGGCCCCCCAAAGTTGTTAAAGCTGGTGTATAGTGTTGAGAGAAGGAAATATTTAATTTGAATTCACAGTTAGATAATATGAAAGACTGAATCCTATAACTGTTACAAAGAAAGATATATTACATGGAATCATGTTTTAGTGTCTTTATTTCACGATATAAGTATAAAAAAAGTCGGGGATCCGACTCATCTCAGTGTGCACTAGGCGTTCACATGGAAAACCAATGGGGATTCTCTTGTGTGGGTGATACACACAGATCGCTACGCTCTATTCATGCGGGAAGTTCGGGGGGCTGGACAACCCAGCAAAGGTCTCAAAAACTGTTATAAATTGTGTTTGGATTCAAGCATTTCACTGAAATTCACCGGAAATCGTGAAAGGAATATCACAAAATCTCTCACACATATCTTTTAGCGCAATGTGAACAACAAGATACTATATTTCATTGGTTTTATGCCGATTCCTTTTTCGTTACCAAAACTATACACCAGGGGGGCATTTCATCAAAGGACTTGTCGGACATTTTATCCGACAAACTGTTATAAGCTACTGAAATACTTGCATCTGATTGGCTGAGAGCAAATTTGTCGGATAAAATGTCTGACAAGTCCTTTGATGAAATGCCCCCCTGGTTTAACATAATGGTAATTCATATGCAAATGAGAAGTCACAGGTTTATACTTTCCTTTGTATATTATAGGTATATAGACTGACTGTATTTTTACATAATTAGAATATTAATGGACTTTTCATTTAATGGTTGTAATATGAAATGTGAAAAAGGGGGCCATAATTACCCCAGTCTCCCCTAATTCTTTAATTCCTCTTTCATTGAAGTGAACGAGATAACTGAATCATAATCAAATAACGTATTCTATTTGTAATTGCCCTTCCTTAGGCAATGTATCATATTGTACACTTGATATAAGCGCAAACAAAATGTGAATATTGTTGATAAACATTCTCTATGAAAAGGGAAAACCAAAAGTTAGTGCTTTCTTTTTTAACTTTGCACAAATGAAGGCAAAAAGTGCAATCGCTTTTCAGAATAGAATACTCAGTCTGTAACCCCAATCAAAGCCTGTACAAATGTTAAGTATATGTCATTTTAATTCCAAACAGATAATTTTATTATGACTCACCAGTTCCATTAACGGCTGTCACCACTGATTGGAGCAGAAAAAGCAGACAAATAATTTTAACATCATTTGGTCCCTCCATCTTGTTAACACTAACTCTCTTCGCTGGTTTCTGGAAGCTTCAAATCTTAGCAGCGGTAAAACAGAACCAAATAAGCTTAAATACAAAATCAAACTGATTAGGACGCCAGATCGTTAGACCCTTAAAATATGATTTCTAAGTGACGTCCGGTTATAAGAAAATTTGCTGAGACTGTTGGAAGGCGGTGGAATCCTGTTTCTGCGAACCAGCGAATTAAAAATGTGCTTTTTACAAAGTGTCGTGCACACACTAACCTTTTGGTGACAACTAACGACAATTTTTGACGGATTCGGTGAAAGAAAATTCGAGCGATTTGCTATACAAAAATTGATCGATACTGTTCGATACTATTGATATTATCGCCAAATTTTAAGGGTCAAAGGTCAAATTGTCGGCAGCTCCACTTCCGTTAGGTAGAATGCGTGCGTAAGCGCCATTATGTATACGACGGATTGATTTAGCTGAAAGTCATTGGCGTTATTGCTGTCAAATTTCACCCTAATGCTACAGTCACACAGACACTTACGTATAGATACGTTTGTGTTGTTTCAATCTTATTTCATCTTCTATTCTTTCATTTCTTATGTATTTCTTTGTTTTACTGGATGAACGAAATTATCAATATTTCCTCTGCTGACTATGACGGGTAGGCATCCGTGGGGATCCGCAGAAAAGAAAATAAATTTTTGGACGCAACCGGACGTAACTCAACGTAAGTGTCTGTGTGACTGTAGCATTAGGGGAGTACTGAGGTGCACTGGATTTCTTATGTGCGTCACACTTATGTTTTGGTTAGGCCGAAAGATAAAAAATAAAATCGACTTTAATTTTTGTTCTTAATGAAAGACGTCTCTTTTGTTTGACGTCCCCGGTATAAAGACAAATAAATGGTAATTGCTCGATTAGCGCGCGTATTTAGTTTAGGCCTATTTAATATTCACGCGCGCGCATAGCTAGCTGCGCTATTTTTTATCAGTTATTCTCACGCGATGACTGAACTCATCGTATTCATTACAACACACACACCGCTCAATTTATGCCAGAAAATTGTAAAGATACAACGTGCGCAGCTTATAAGCTAGCCCGTTGATCATAATTATCTCTCACTGATTTGGAGCCGGAAGCGGAGTTGTCGACGATATTGAGATGCATGTTGGGTAATCTAACGTACTGGCACTAGGCTATATCAGGTCGCTCGAATTAATGGAGGGTCAAGTTCAAATGCCCAAAATATAATTGAAAATATGAAATCGGGAATCACGAAATTTCGCAGGGAATATACAAACTACTCGAGATAGTTCCTCAACACAACTTTGAACCGTGATAGTATTGTCATATAGAACCATTGAAAAGATAATTTATTCATTTTATTCATTAGTGCCATATTTTGTAATAGTGATAATGCTTGAATACACAGAATCACTACATGCAAGACCAAGGGGAAAGTTAAAAGTTTCAAAAAGGGATTTTTTTTTTAAAATTCAATTTTGGTTTTATTAAGGCAGGGTAAAGTTTTGGGGATTCAACAAATTAATTGTGCACCATTTTGATTAATTGCCAGATGAAATATCATATAACACTATTATGATAGGAATGATATAAAATAAAAACCCATATTACTGCCAATCTTAACAATTAAAATATGAAAACTTGTAGAACTGGGGTCCCGATCCTAATACAGCAAAAGTATTTTGTGGGTGAAACCAGAGAGAATTTAAAGGGATTTTAATAGTAACTTTAAAAAACAAGAGCAATTATATCAAGATTAATAAAATTATATTGTTCCAACAGTAAAAACAAACTACTGAAAGTTTCAGATCAAATGGAAGTCATTTAGGCCTACTACCTTTAAATAAAACATTGTAACAAACAATGCCAAGCATACAGCCGAACACCAGTACCCTCTGCTGATAGCTCACCAGGCCGCTACGGACGGAGGACTATACTACAGGAAATGGGTGTATGGAAAAGCACATGGTTTTATAAACCATTCGGTGTTGGTTTATAAAATTTGAGTATGAAATCATTGATATCTCGAAGGTAAAGTAAGCAATTAGCTTGCAATTTTGAAGAGATACCAGACTGAACTAAGTGTTTATAATTATTTTGGCAAAATAAGCTAAATCGAATAAACGTGATTTGAATATCATTCAATGTTACTGCATCCCTTTAACGGAGAGGTGCGAGTTCGCCTGTATGCACGTAAAACCGTGTAGAACATTGGAAATCATGTGTTATTTATTCAGATCTAGCGCATGCGCTGATGAATTGCACATGTTGAACTGCAGATGAAGATAATTTCCATATGTGAAAACCTAAAAAGTAATGTATAGTCACTGACTTTTTTGTGAGGTAGTTAAGAGTTTCGAATGCTTGATTGTATAAAGGAAATTTATCGAAATTTCATAAAATCTACATTTCTAATTGTTTCAATGAAAGAAAACTTGAGGGGAATATTATCCATTTAAAAAACACGTGTTTTACGTTTTAAACATAGGCATTTCTATGCCCAAAAGGAGGCATAGTCACTGACTTTTTAGGGGGATCTTTGAGAGTTTAAAATGCTTGCTTATGTTAGACAATTTTAGACAATCGCTACAACGGAATATAATGGGAATCGGAATCATTTAAAAATATTCTGTACGTAGTAAGTGTTAAACTCATTGGAGGGCAACTTTTCATGCCCAAAAGGAGGCATACACACAAAAAATGAGAACTTGCATATATGAGTGATCACACTCAAATATCCAAGTATTTTTGACAATATAGTGACACACATCCATGAGTGCTTTCACTCAATAAAGCTACTTTGAAAACGCGCCTAATCGAGTATTTTAAATTTGACAATATAGTGACACACCAAAATGAGTTTATTTAATTAACTCATTTTATTGAGTAACATAACTAATTGTTTTGAGTACATTGCACAAACTAATCTAGTGAGTAACGCTTTACATACTCAGAGAGTTAGTAAGTACGGGTTTAAAACTCATCAACTTGCGTGTGATGAGTTTGTGCAACCTTTACTTACTGACTCTCTGAGTATGTAAAGCGTTACTCACTAGGTGAGTCCTATTCCTTTTTGTTTGTTTGTTTGCCTGTTTTTATAATGATATTTGGAATGTTCCGATGATATACACATCAGTGCATCAATTCTCTCAAACCAATACACTGCATTACTCACTTCAGTGCATCAATTCACACAAACCAATACATTGCATTGATCAATGCATCAAATTACTCAAACTGTGTACATGACTGACAAAGTAATGGGAAATCCATGCATGTTAATCTAGTTGTTAGTGTTATCAGACGATGTATATCGGAACATTCCAAATATCATTATAAAAACAGGCAAACAAACAAACAAAAAGGAATAGGACTCACCCAAAGACAATAAGAGCATGCAGGCTCTCCGCTACCCGTACCGCTCACAGAGTGTAACGCTATGGTTCCGCTATGCATGTACGTACGTATGCGTAGAACATACCTCGTGTGCAGTCTCGATGTCTACTCGTGATCCGAGTAGGCGTACCGGGCGCAACATGTAAAAGTACCGCATAGCCAGTAAAATTACTCTCAAAGACTTTCACGAGACTTGAGACGTACGAATACGTGTCGTAGTTTACTCATCTTAGTAACTTTACATGTTCTGGAAGAGCGGGTGTGTACTTTTAACAGAAACACAGATTCTGAAGTAAAAATACGTGATATACGAATAAAAGCACTCGCCTCCAAGAGTAGCAAACGGGTTTTACTCATGGAAACTAGTTCTAATTTTTTGTGTGTAGCCACTGACGTTTTTGGGGGGTCGTCAAGAGTTCAAAAATGCATGATTAAAATAGAAAATTTTATCTCAATTTGATAAAATCTACATTTCCGATCTTTTCAAGAAAATAAAAGGGGAAAATCATCCATTTTGAAATTTTTTTGTTTTACATTTAAAACGTGTCGCGGCTACAATGCTCAAAATGAGGCATAGTCACTTACTTTTTTGGTACGTTTTCTTGGAAATCAAGGTTGTGAGGATGCATCTCGAACTTCTCAACCTTGCTCTCGTCCAAAAATCAAGAATTAAAAGGGTAGAATAATAATTATATGAAATATGACGGGAAAAAAAAAAAAAATAAAATAAAAAAAAAATCCGTTATCACGTGTATACGAATGTAGACCGTACATTAGTTCGAGCCGCTCAATCGCTCGATCGAATCTGCAGTACTACACCTAGTGCTCGGAGCGAAACTTGTTCCCCACTATATATTCTTTGGTGAAACATAGGCTACTTTTTTACTCTTTCATTGCCCCTAAATCGGGAACCAAAGCTGAGAGTTTTATTAAAAATGTTCCTTTGCCCACGACTCTTTCATGCATTTCGATTGGACAAGTTTTAGAAATCTATTACTTGTAATTGCAATATATATACATACTTATCCCACGAGATCTGTGGAAGATATTCATATCCCCACACACAGAACAATTGCTTATCAGCAAAATATCCGGTTTACTACATGGTCCCAAACTCTGGAATGATTTGAATGAAGCAACTAAAACATGTTCCTCAGTCCACACGTTTACTCGCTCTATAAAAATGTATATTTGTACAATATATTACAATCAGTAGCATATTATTTGACATTATTTATTTGCATTTGTATTTGTCTATTCTCTCTTTTCTTTCCTTCCCTATTATTTCACTTTTCTGTCTATTTTTATTTTCTATTATTTTTCTTGTAATTTTTGTTAAAAATACTTTTCCCTTAATTTCTCATATAATAATGTTATACCATAGTATTGTTGTCAAAATCATATTTGTTTAAATATGTTTTGTTATGGCGTCCTCGACACAGGCATGGTGCTTACAGAGATTCTCGCCTCCATTCACATGATTTATATCATTGGCGGCGACGTGTCCCCCCTCGATTTTTAAAGCTTAACATATTTTTATGTAGTGATTAGCTTGTAGCTACAATAGCTACCCTCACCAAGGAGATCCAAACGTCGCAGGAACAACATCGAGCAGTTTTGTGCGAGGTCCAGCGCCTAAAGGGCCTGTCCCACAGAAGGCGATCGTTGTGGCGACAACCTACGAACTACCTTTTAGTAACTATCGCCACCATGCGCAGGTCCAATCGCCTATAAGATCGTGAATTATCGCGTTTGTCGACAACAAATACGTAGCAAAATTCTGTTCGCCGCTGGTTTCTCAAAAAGTTAAACAATAGCCGGCGTCAGTTGGGTTGACGTCAATGACCGTAGCCTGTCTTCTCTTGTCGCGACAAGGTGCTATCGTAGATTGTCGCCAGATGAAATATGTTCAGCACAGCGGAACGGCGGCCAGTTGTAGGTTGCCGCGCTCCAGCGTACGTTGCACGCATCGCTGAACCGAACAGCCAGTGAAATTTAAGCCGCTACGGCGTTTGTCGCCAACTACATTCACCAAAATCAGGATCGGCCTCCCATTCAGATACTGTACAGTCGCCGCTAATTTTTGAAATTTTCAAAAATCACTCACGACTCAAATTATAATGCGCGATTGAGAGGACTATCACGAACCTAAAGGCGACAGGCCGCCATCAGGTAGAAAACACTCGATCGCCTGTGTCAGTCGCAAGGATCGCCACAGTGCGCAAGTTCATAATTTGGTTGATTTTAAGCTGCGACAAGAGAAGTCGAGCCGCGAAATGCGCGATGGTCGAGGCTATTGTATTATCGGATACCAGCTATTGTTAGCCTATTGTTTGTGTGGAAACAAGTCGTTGTCGTAGCCTGTCGTAGACAGAGTCGTAGATACGTATATGATCTTCGGTCACCTACGATTCTGACACGATTCTGGCAGGTTCTAACATGCATAGGTTGTCGCCACAACGATCGCCTTCTGTGGGACAGGCCCTTAAGAGACGAAGTTCGAAGGTTCCGCGATGTGGATCGGAGTAACCCACCCGTCTTCACACCCGTCCTCGGTTCGGACACGCGAGTTTTCATCGGTTCGCGAGATGCTAAAGTCGAAATGGACAAGACTGAGTACCTTAAGTGCTGGGATGCAGCGTCTTCAGCCAAGGATCTGGTGCTGAGTCTGCTGAGCCGCCACTTCACAACGGGAGAGCTTGCTTCGAGTAACTTTAACGGCGGAGATGTAATTTGCTCGGGGAGAATCGTCTCGAAGTCCACGCTCCGTAAAGGGCCTGTCCCACCGGTGGCGATCGTTGTGGCGACAACCTGATCATTTCATAATTATAAGGAGTTGATCTTTAAAAAGGCGATTATAAACCTACATACGACTCTATCTAAGCTAGGCTACAACAACAACTTGCTACCACACTCACAACAGCAAGATCGCCAGTTGTTGCAGCAACGATCGCCTCCAGTGGGACAGCCCCTTTAGGATCACCGATTCGTCGCGATATTGTCCCAAGCCGAGGCCCAATTCCCCGGAGGACTGTCATCAAGTGCCCAAACGAAACAGCTTCGGGAAGCAGTGAACAACAAGTGCAGGAAATTATCTCGTAGATAAGACATAATAATGCTTGTAACCCTTTCTATCATTGCATTTAAAGAGCAATCGAATTGTGTTTGATTTTTCTTTAATAATGTTCAATGTGAATATTTTGGTTTGAGAGTAAGACATAATAGCTCCTCGATGCCTATTCTTTTGGCATTTATGTTGTTGAAGCGTAATATCAATTAAACAATTTGGTACGTTGCCAGACATTTAATTATTTTGTTTCGTAATATTTATTCAATAAGATGTTCTACTTTTTGCTATGATGATTGAGATGACTGATTAAATGAATTTGACTTGATTATTCGAGTATATTTATAATGGTGATTGATTAATAAACTAGATTGATAGATTGAGATGGTTGATTGATAAACTTGATAGATTGATTGATTGTGATGATTGATTGATAAACTTGATAGATTGATTGATTGTGATGATTGATTGATAAACTTGAATGATTGATAAACTTGATTGAGATGGTTGCTTGATAAACTTGGTTAATTGATTGAGATGGTTGCTAATTGATAAACTTGATTGATTGATTGAGATGGTTGCTTGATAAACTTGGTTGATTGGTAAACTTGAATTTCTTTTGATTGAAATGCATTGGACAATGGCTTTCCCCAAAATGTTTTATTTTCTCACATCCTTCCGATGCCTTTGTTCACAAGCTGATATTCTCATTTGTAATAAAAATAAAAATAAAAATAAAAACGGGGCACATTCATGCAACGTAGCCTGCGTTGCATGCACGTTGCATACAGCCGCCGTGGGTCTATTTCTGTGATTCCCGCGTTTCTGTAGCAAGGGTACTTCCTGCACGTCATAAATGCAACGTGCCTGCACGAATTTCCTACGAAATCCATTCATGCATCCGGGGGGGGGGGCGTGTCCCCCCTCGATTTTTTTCTGGGGGATCGTCCCCCTCGATTATATATAGTTTATAGACCACGAGGCAAAATGTGCCTAAAATGTACCAAATTCAGGTCATTAAAAAGCAAAAATTTCGGCTCGCGCTTCGCGCTCGCAAAAATTGAATAAATAAATCCAAGACAACGATTAAACGAAATACTTTTTCTTCAGGTCCTTTTCCGTACCCATGGAATATGTTTTATTTTATTTCCGCCCCCCCCCCCAGTCGTCACATGAAATCACCGTCCCTGCATCATATCAAGTTGAACATCGAGTTGTGACCGCAGCATTGGTGATTCGAATCAAGACGCGAGATTACAACTTCATGACCGGTGCAGTGCTCAAATCGATCTGCATCGATTTTTTTTATTCTTTGCACACTTTCTTGTGTCTATTTATATTCGTAGAGTTTCCCAAAACATTCGCTCTCGCATTAATTACTGTCATATTTGTAATGAACCTTTTTCAGATTCAGTTTATTCAATATTATCACTTCACAACCTTCCGCGTTGATTGTATGACAATTTACCAAAATATATTTAATAAACCTATGTTTATATTCTTTAGGCCTATTCTTATATAATAACGAATGTATCATTAGATAATTCATCTATCCTCCTAGAATTTTCTGCTCAGTGTGTTTGTTTATAACATTGTTGATAATCAATTAGGAATTTATGAATGAAGAGCGCAAGAAAAAAAAACATGCTAAAAATAATTTTCATCATATTTCTGAAGAAATTTCTTTTGAAAACATTCGAGAACGTTTATAACATATTTCTCCAAATAAAAGACGCCCTCCGAGTATGGGATGGGGGTCATCCCACAAGATATATATTTTCTATTGTAGCAGAGCTAACGATTTGCATGATTTAGATTCTTGCAGGCAGTGATGCAAATCCATGAAAAGAATCTCTTCAGACGAGTGCACATAGAATGTTCAACTACTCATTGATCAAGTTCGACGCCTCTTCGACCGGGACGGATAATTTTCAGCGCTCTAACATGTCGCGAGAAAGCGATACTCTGGAACGGATATCCTCCCCCGGGAACCGGGACTTACCAAGGCCTTCGTGTCCTCGCTATCAAAGAAGCCTTCAGCTCGTTCAAGGGAATACTTCGACACAATCACTGCTGAAGTAAAAGAAGAGAACTGCAAGGGTCTCACGCGACTCCCACGAGCTTTCGCAATCAAACGCAAGCAGATATTTCATTTAAATTTAAAGGAAACAAAGCCCAATTTGACTTTATTCGTCCACCATAGATAAGCTGGATAAGGGCGTGCCCTCCTTAAAGGAAGAAAAGCCAGGATGCGCTAGAGAAATTCGAAGAGTGTATTGGCAGATTTAAAGAAACGCAACAAACTCATAACGTTAGCAGATAAACAGATGCAGGTAAGTAAAACTTTATATAAGTATAACGAAAGAAAGACAAGGAAAGATGACTCTTAAAAAAAAAAAAAAAAAAAAAGGTTGTTTTATTGTCTCTCGTCTCGTATAGAGATGTCATGAATGAATTCCTTAATAAATAAATAAATAAATTAATAATATGTATCTGTATGGAATTTACATGAAAACTACAAGAAGGTGCTGTAGGTGCTTTGTATCGCGAGTATATTATGTAATTATGTGTATCACGTATACAATTACACATTTGTGCATATGTACACATGTGAGTAAAAATGCATGCATATCAAATTTGAATTTCAATTCGATTACAGCGAATGCTCATAAATTATACAAAAATATGTTATAGGTTGGTCTGCCTAGTTGAGGAATATTCTGAGCGACGATTTAGCCAGCGATTCAGAGGATGAGAAAAGAATCAGGCAAGCTCAAGCTAGCCTGCGAGAAAGAGAAGTCGTCAAAGCCCATTTCTAAGAGTAAGGGCCCTAAGACAGAAGGGCGCTCTACGGCACATGGCTTCTGATAATTTTTTTCGCCCATCTGGCGGAAAATATAGACCGTACCCTAGGAGTACAGCAGGGTATAACCCAACATGGCGGTCGTTTGGTGAGGGCCGAAATCCACAGACATATGTTTCGCTTGCGGGAAGCAAGGCCACTGGAGACGAAACTGCCCAGGTCCAGTAGTCAATTCAACAGAGATTTCGCCGCACAACAGCGATAGAGGTAGCTTGCAAATTTTTAAAATTCTTCCAGAATAATTAACTTATGGTGCTACTTATATATTCTTATCTGATAATTTGACTCTTACCTGATGATAATCTTTAAGTTATATTCAAAGATACAGTTTTATATTACTTAATAGCTGTTGATTCTTGTTGGCAGCCCTGTCCTCGGTACAAATAGAACATATTTCTTGATAATATACCAACGATATAAGCAAGTGTGTTATGCAAACAAACCAACAAAAAAAAAAAAAAAAAAAAAAAAAAAAAAAAAAAAAATGTAACATTTTAATATATATTCCAATCTCCTCAGCATCTCAAGGAGAAGCAGCGGTATCAAGGACAACACCACAGTCTGTATTGGAGAGTGACCACTAGTATTACCCACATCTAGGTCTTGTCACTGGACTGTTCACATGCACATGAGAGTCAAATTCTAAGGAGTTTGATGAGACAAACGAACCTATTTCGACGACGTTCACGGTACGACAAGATTTCCTATTTCTGAACTATTTTGAGTACGAGCAAGGTACTTCAGACCCGATAATTAGGGAAATGAGGTCATGTGTCCAATTTTGGAAGCATATTGGTGCTTGCAAATGCATTTTGGACATCATAGAGCACGGCGCTACAAGTTGCCTTTATTACAAACACCCCTACGAATATGTTAAAGAACACAAATCAGCATCTTCCAATTCGGATTTTGTAAAGGACAAATAGAAGATACTTAGACAGAAATTTAATTGCCGAATCCTCTGAAATACCTACATAGTTAATCTCCTCTTCGTTCAGTTCAGAATTCAGGAAGAAGAAGATTGATTTTGACCTCCGTTCGTAAACAAATTCTTATGAAAAGAGAAAACAAAAATTGAGGATTGGAATACTGCTTTTTGTGTATTTAAAAAAGGGACTATATGTTTCCTTCGATTTTAAATCTGGTTATCAATCACATCGAGATTTATAAAGAACATACCGCTTTTACGATTAGCTGGGAATTGACAATTCTACGAAATATTTCACATTCAAGTACCTACCTTTGGCTTGTCGTCAGCCCCATACTTTTCACAAAATGCCTAAAACCCTTGTGAACCATCTGGAGAAGTTCAGGTTCTTTCTCGTCCTCTATTTGGATGATGTTGGTGTCGGCGTCAAACTCTTTAGATTCATGTAAAACTGTTTCTCAAACAGTTAAAGAAGATCTTTTGAAAGCAGGATAGTCCAATTTTGAAAAGTCACAATGGCCCCAGTGCAAAAATAATAACTGGCTCGGCTTTCATGGACAGCATTTACAGTTCCCTTAAGGTCCGGAAAGAAGAGTTAAAGACGTCGAGTCGTGCTTAAATGAGTTTCAGTCAAAGTTCCCAAAGTTTCGCGCACGTGGATTGCAGCCATCGCAGGAAGATAATTCGTTGTATCCAGTTGTGGTGAATTAGTCAAATGAAACTAGGTTCATGCACACGAAATTCTGCGAAGGGAACTTGGGATCAAAAATACAATTCAGCTCGATGAATGAACTCATTACAGAGGTATTGTTTGGAAAATAAATTAAACATACTCAATGAACGTATTCTTTTTGATTATACAATTCCTCACATTTATTTTTTCGGATGCTAGTCAAACGGGTTGTGGGGCTCTAATCAGCGGGCAGCCGGCGTTAATATGGTCCAAATTGGTCGGATATTGAGCACAAAAGAGCTCTACCTGGAGAGAACTCAAGTCGTGGCTTAGCTCTGAAAACATTTGTTTCCCAATTACAGGGTTAAGACTGTGAAGATTTTCACTGATAATAAAAGGTGTCATCTCTATTTGTAAATAAGGGTAGCATGATCTTTGACCTACACATATGAGTTAGATTATTATACTTTTTGCAGAGAAAATCAAATAACCTTACAAATCACGGTGCCAGAGAACAGAATCTTTACGCAGACGCTTAAGTAGATATTGATTTGATGCTTGGAGTTTCCCAAGAATTTTTTTCAGTTCATGGACACAATTTGGGTCCATTTACAGTTGATAGGTTTGCCGGACTCAACACAAATGAAAAAGTTCAATCTAAGTATGGTGTCCACATACTGCACAAGTGGATGTTCCTCTCTCTGATTGGAAGGAGAAAAATTGCGTTAGTCCCCCCTATAGATTCATAGGTCAAGTTTTGAATCATGTGAAAGTTTGTTCAGCGTAGGAACTCTTGACTTTCCGTCTTTGGCCGTCAGCGCCATCATTGGCCCTTGTTTTATTTTCAGAAACAAAGTACTTTTAACATTTTGGATTTCAGAACTCGATAAAAATCGGACGATCCAAATAGAATTTTATTCAAGGTAGAAATAAAAACAGCATTTTCGGTTCTAGTTCAATTAAAGATCAGTATTGTTGTGTACGTTTAAATGCCAGTGATTGGAAGATATTTTGTTAATGCGTAATTATATTCATTCTCCTCCAAGTTGTTGAATTTATGATAGATAGAAGAACCAGGAGAAAGAAGGAGGCTTAATATGGCCTCACTTTATACTTAAGACGAATCGAAAGATATAACATGGTTTATACTTCCTACCCACTTTATCATACGTTAACAGATCTAATAAAAGTTAAGGTCTTCCACTTCTTAGCTAGATAGCTTCCTGATGTTAACGTAATATGTTACTTCTTAGCTGTACTAAAAATAAGAGAATTGACACCATCTAGCAGCTTAATAGCGTTAGATGTTGACGGATGTCTTTGCAAGGTTAAAAGATAGGAGGTATGCCACATCCTAGCGGATAGCGTCGGATGTTGACAAATGTCACTGGCAAGGCTAAAAGATAGAGGTAAGCCAACATCCTAGCTGGATAGCATGTATGTTGACGAATGTCACTGGCAAGGCTAAAGAATAGGAGGTAGCACATCATAGCTGGATAGCGCTGAATGTGGACGAATGTCACTGCGCTATATGATAAAATATGAGGTTGTCACATCCTAGTTGGATAGCGTTGGATGTGATGGATATTATTGGCAAGAAATTAGTGGAATGGCTTATATACTAGCTGGATAGTGTTTAGGAGTTGATGCAGGCACTAGGATTACTAAGGATGAATCCGCCTAATCATAGCTGAGTAGTTTCTCGATGTGTGATGGATGTCATAGACAGGGTCATGATAAGAACAACATGTGTATTTTATGTCAAAAATTGTTTGATTAAAATTTGCTCGCTTTAACATCTGTTTCAGGTCCCAAGTACAGGATTCTTATCAAACCACTCTAAATGCAGTCATGACAGCATCGAGATCCAACAAACGGTAAAGAAGTATAACAATTCTATTAATGCTTGGCAGAACTGGTGTTCACAGATATTATAGATTACGGAAAACTGATCCGGAAGATATCAGTGATTTATGATTTATTTGTACCAAGAAGCGGCCCCATACTCCAGGATAGAGGCAGTTTTTATGCTATTAAATGGTACTATGATTGTAGACCGCATGTAACTCATAACCCATGTATCGGAAGTTTCTACATAATGTATTACAAGGATTAAAGAAGTTGCTTTGTAAACCGAAAAAGAAGAAAGATCCCATCACACCAGATATGCTGAAAGAAATCGTGATAATTTATTCTTCTGACAGTTTAATGGACACTCGTTTAGTGCCATGGTGTTGATTAACTTACTCTGGGTTTCTCAGATACGACGAAATGATCAACATACGGCTCTGATTTAGAAATTTTGCTTCACATGTTAGTATATTCATTGTAAAAAGCAAAACTGATATTTACAGACAAGGGCATGGTACTAATAGGAGCCACAAATGCCTGACTTGTCCGGTACGAGCTTTAAAGAGATATTTGGATTGCAGCAAAAATTGAAGATTTTACCGAAGAGAAGTTCTTGTTTCGGCCCTTGAACTTTCTCAAATCCAAAAATGTGTATGTTATGAGGGAGGGACAGTTATCTTACACGAGGTGTCTCGAACTTTTCGCTGAGGCTTAGGATCAGTCGGGTTAGATCCAAAAAGGTTTGGTTTACCACGTCTTAGAGCAGGTGGAGCTTCAGCAGCTGCCAATTTTGGAGTGCCGGATAGATTATCAAAAACATGGCAGTGCGTCGGAAACTGCTAAGGATGGTTATGTCAACGATTCTAGAAGGATCGTTTATCTGTCTCCCTAAATTTGGGGATCTAATATCCCCAAGATTCTTATATGTTGAAATATTTTGTTAAAATTGTCATGAATTGTGAATGAATATTCATGCACCTTACACTTGAGTAGGGGAAAAAAAAATAAATACATTGATTGTGACGAAATCTACTTTAACTGTGTTTGCATCATTATTACCCGTTCTAATGCATTGAAGTGGGGAGCCTTTGCAGTCGAAGTTGGTGCTCCCCTAACTTACATCAGTATTGTCTATCAACCATCTCACTATATGCTCTCTTTCAGGTTATGCAAAGAGGTAGGGAGGCGATATTGAAAATAATTTATTAACGGTTGAGGTACGAATTAGTGAATAAGTCCCTTTTCCTATAGAGGGCGCTACCATTCTACTCAAAGCGAACGCGTCCATTGACTTTTTTTGTTTTTGGACAGTTTTTTACTTTATTTTCTTTATTGTGGCGAGCAACTACCTTTTCAAAGAAATGTTCACTCCGATTAAATACGCTAAGAGTCTGAATTTTTCAAAAATAGGAATACCTTATTGCAAAGGAAAGAAAAAATCCTGTCACTTTTGTCAATTCGAAAGCCTAGTCAGATCAAATTCCTGTACAATATGGTATATTTTGCTCTCAAAATAGCTCATGCGCTGCATAGTTTTGATCCTCGATGCCGCATTATTCTATTATAGCTTATTGTTCGCAGGGCAATTAAGAGCTTGAATTCTCAGCTTTCCGGAGATGGTACATTCATTTTAATTGATTTAAAAAAAGTCCTGTCACTTTGAACATATTCATAAGAGGTTCTTTCCTCGACTGGTCAATATTTACGCTTATCACATGCATATCGCATAGAAACATGTAAACGGCGTCTTCGCAAGACTTGTGACAAGTTCACAATCTATGTCATTGTTTTGAGCATCAATATGATTGCATATTCTGATTACAACCTCAGCACAATGATGTTATAAGCTTGCCCAAATGTGTATTTCCTCCATCTGGTCTGGAGAATCTATTAACTAACACCATGATAAAAGTTCATCAATTTCTTTCATCTCCACGAATAGTTTCCTCAAACGAACGGACAATACCATTCCACTGCAGGGAAGTCTTCTTCGCGAGTTTTTGTGAGCTAATTTATTATTGCAGCCAGCTGTATAAATTTCTGCGCTTCTCAGCCGTATTTACAACGTCACTTTGTTGCGTCTGGCCTCTTAGATAATGGACGCGCCTTGTTTAATTACGATTTAATGCCGCAAGTTGGTATACGTTAACTTTACATTTTACATAGAGTAGAATTGATATGAACCAATAATTTGAAAAAGGCGACCTTTGTGGTCCTTGACCTTTGGCCTACATACTCACATCAAATCAGATAGACTTTTATGCTGAATCATCCCTATGTTTGAAGTTCATTTCTCAATTGGTTCTTGAGATATTGCAATAACAAACTTAGTACATCGAATCTCACATGCTAACCTCTTCGTATGGTGATTAGTGCTACTTCGAAGTTTGAAGTTCATATCTCAATTGGTTCTTGATATATCACGATAACGAACTCAATATATAGAATTTAACAAGTGTACCTTTGTTACACAGGAACTTCATGCTCCAAAATATAATCAGATTGTCTTCCTATCGTGATGCATTCTATCCTTGAGTTTGAAGTTGGTTCTTGAGGTATCGCGATAATCAACAGATAGGACGTTCGGACGTACGGACACCCCAAAAGCATGATGCATTCAGTGCTGAAGGCATAGAAATAAATAAATAAATGAATTAGACTGATGGTTATAAATTGGTCAAAAATGAATATTATCCTATTTTTCAGAAATATAAAGATACCTATACGTGTTTACCTTCTTCTTTTGGATAAGAGTTTTTTTACAGTGAGGCAAAAACGACCTCTGTCCATGATTACTCACCACTTTCATTCCGCTTTCACATGTAGAACAAACTTCTAGTCAGGCGGCTACGTGCATTTTGATCAAACTAACGAGATACCAGTATCAGGGCATTGGAACAAGTAGGGAGGAACCCAACATTTACCAAACATATTGCCTGGCAGTGCATCTCTGCTGCATGTGGTCCCTGCAAGCGGAGCGCCCAAGTAATTGCCCCTTTGTCAAAAAAAAAAAAAAAAAAAAAAAAAAAAAAAAAAAAAAAAAATGTACTTCTAAAGAAAAATACAAGAATTTATTCATTTATTTAATCTAAATGCACTAAAATTGCCATGAAAGAGAGTAGTAAATTATATTTAAGTTCATACTTTTTTAAAATAAGATTGAGGTGGAAAAAAAATTGAAAATTTTAGTGAAAAATGCATTTTCTCACTCTTTTTCTGTAACTTATTTTTTAGTCTTTACAATTTTTTTTTAAATCATAAAGATTAGATAGAGAAATAATGTTTTTAACCTTCTGAAAAACTACCCACAAACATGGGCAGAAATCTTTAAAAAGAAGATAAAGAAAAATACACAAAATCAACATTAACGGTAAACAGTCTATTTACACACGTGTATCAAAATACGCCGAACATGTAATGTACACTGTTCGTCATAAAGGTGGGATATTTTTTTCTGACTCAAGCGACATTATGTTGCTCCGTTATTAATTTCTTGAATGTGTTTGTCACCGCTTTCACTTTCTTGGATCATAAGTATATCTTGGACATTCCCTTTACCCTTCCCGGGGATTTTTCTTCAAAAAAGTTTGTCACCCCCAGAAGATGGCCATTTTCGTCATTTTTTCATATTTTTGGGGCCCTTTTCTGTTCACGCGACCCACCAAGGCCCCCTCAGTTCTACCCCAAGCAAACACACCTGAGGTGGAGATTTGTTATTGTTCTTTAAATTGAATCTGGATTTATGGTTACAGGCTCGACTCTTGTCTAGGGGAGGGGTCAAAATTTATTTTGATTGGGTTTCAACATTCATTTTATTCATTTTTACACCATGGAAATTTCTATCTTCCCTCAATTGTATTGTAAAATCTCAACCAAACATAAATCAAAATAAGATATTATCAATAATGACTATTTACAGCCTTGTCATCAAGGCTAAACAAAATGTAAGGGTAAAATGATGACATTTAAGGGTTAAAAGTGATTTTTCATTTATTTTGTTTTCAGCATAAAGATGGAATAGAATATTCCGAATTTTCACCAATCTCGTTTTTTACTTCTACCCCTCCCCTAGACAAGAGACCTTAGCCTGTCCCCAGAAATATAGATTTAACTTAAAGAACAATATAAAACAGTACACTTCAATCGCTTTTCCTGGGGGGAGGACTGAGGGGGGTTTGACCGGCTGGGAAAGCAAAAAGGGGCCCCAAAATGAGAAAAAATGACAAAAATGGGCATCACGGGGGTTGACAAAACTTTTTTTTGGAAAAAGGTCCACGTGAAGGGTTGGGAGAATGTCCAAGATATAGCCAGGGTCCCAAAAAGTAAAAACAGGGACAAACATATTCAAGAAATTAAAGTAAGAGCAAAATCATGTCGCCAAGCGGCAAAAAAATATTCCACCTTTATGACGGACAGTGTATGTATGCCGTTATCAGGCAATTGAACCAGCAAAATTTTGTCCGTCATATCCATGCAGGGAAAGGGTACTAAAATGTACTAAAATGTATTTGGTCAAACGATGATGTCAAGTTTGTGAATATACACAGTGAACTCATACCATGATCTTAATCTATAATTTTGATATTCTGACTATTTTCAATGATTATTATTTATAATAATGTTACTTTTTAATATCTATTTCACGTTTCTATAAGTTTTGCAATGTTTGTTTGGTTCTGAACTGCCTCATTGTTTGGATGGTTCCACCATTTCCTTAGAGAACAATACAAGAACACACACACCCAACCCCCCCCCCCCACACACACACCCTAACATATATATTCACTGCATATAAACAGTTTTGATCGCACAAATATGGAACTTCACAATATAGTTTGAAAGACGCCATTATTAGTGTGAGAAATTCAGTCTATTATTTATTCTGATTTTCAAACTATTTTATGTACCATTGTTTCATGTACAAATATTTCCAGTAACATGAGTAAATATGAGTAATATTGATTTAAAAATCTTATGTTTGATTTGACGTATGTTATTCATTAAAGTTTTAACAATTAGACGCCTCCTGTCCTTGTTTGAGATTCGCTATAAGACATAAAATTGTGCACATTATTAAAATGACGCTAAAATCGTATTAGGACAACTACCCCCGGACAACTAACCCCGGACAATTACCCCCGAAGAACAATTACCCCCAGGAACAATTACCCCCGGACAATTACCCCCTGAGGACAATTACCCCCGAGGACAATAACCCCCCGGACAATTACCCCCCGGACAATAACCCCCGTACAATAACCCTGCGACAATTACCCCCGGACAATTACCCCCCGGACAATTACCCCCGGTCAATTACCCCCGACGACAACTACCTCAAGACAATAACCCCCTGGATAATTACCCCCGGACAATTACCCATGGACAATTACCCCCGCGACAATTACCCATGGACAAATTACCCCCAGACAATTACCCCCGCGAGGACAATTACCCCCGACGAAACTACCTCAAGACAATTACCCCTGGAATAATTACCCCGGACAATTACCTATGGACAATTACCCCCGAGGACATACCCCGACGACGACAACTAGCTCAAGACGACAACTCCCCAAGACAATTACCCCCCCCCTGGATAATTACCCCAAGGACAATTAACCCCAAGGACACACGTAAGATATTTGTATATTTAATATGGTCCAACGGCAATATCAAAGCATGAAATGCTTAGTAATAATGTTATCGTCAAGAAACGCTGTAAGGAGAGCAACAACAACATCAGACTAAACGGTCTTGTACAAGTTGCAAATTATCTTTATACTTTATTTCTTCCCAATTCCATCATGTTTATTCATATTTGGTCAGGCCTAATTAATTGATTTCATTTTTGTGATACAATAAAATCCGATAAAAATCAATAAATTTGTTTGGAGAATACTATGTTGTTTTTGTCTTTAACAATAATCAATTCTTGATAGTTTTATACAGTAACCACATGAAAAATGTGGTGTAAATCACATAAAAACTGAATGGTCTGAAACCATGGATTCTATGGGCGGTCATAAGGGCCATAATTAATGACTCTATGAATTAACAAATAAAGTGAATAATAAGTAATTTATGACATTTAATTTTACGATTAACCTTATTTTTGCTTAAATTGACATTGGGCTTTTAAAAGTTAATATTTTCTTTGCTAATTTATGGAGTATCGAAAAACACTGTATTTGATAATGTCATATCGTTTACAATTTAGGAATTTTGGTACTTAATTTCCTTCTTTGACGTTTAATTGCTATCACCCTAAATGGTAAAATTACAATGTGTTATTGTGTGTATTATCTTTGTTTGAAAGTTAGTAAGATTATTAAGTTATAAAGCCACATCTTAATCTGGAATATTGGGAAGGAAAAGGGGGGGGGAGGAAAAAAAGAGGGAGAAGCAAGGAAAAAAGAAGAAAGTGAGAGAGAGAGAG
>CALNVZ010003429.1:34247257-34314904 GCA_940671915.1 Paracentrotus lividus
AAAAAAGACAAAGACCAAAAAAAAAATAAAGAGAGTAAAAAAAAAATAATAATAAAAGAATAAAAATCAGGATCTTATTTTACAAAATCAACTTGTAAATATTGGCATCAGAACCCCCCCCCCCCCCCTCACTAGGGCGCACCATACACGTTTACTCTTGTATCCGGAATTTAGGGATGAACTTGTTTGGCGATTTTAACCCCCCCCCCCCACCAAACAAAAACAACAACAACAACAAACAACGTCCATTAGTCTTAAATTTCGTGTTGATTTACCAATCTAAAAATAAAATTCCTCCCAAATTCATGACGTGCAATGAAAAACTTAGAATAATTTGATTAAAACCATTACCAGGCAATGGGTTCCGTTGGCATCAAGCTGAAGGCGTCGAGACAAGTACAAACAAAGAACCTGAGTTTGTGCACTTCGCCGTGATGGCGTCACACGAAAGCTATCATTGGTCTGGGAGCACTCGTCAAGATTTTGAGAGAGGGATGGAGAGATCAAATATTCACACACCAGAACCGACCGAACAGAAAGGAAACGACTAAATCCACTTTTGTACTTCAGAGTAGTAATGCATTTTATTTTGCCAGATTTTCTACAGGCGCCTATGAAAAACTCAGAATAAATGTGGCATATTTCTGAAAGTTGCAATCAAATTTAGGTAAGCATCGGTTTGTTAAAGTCAGGAATGTACGAGAACAATGGCGTCATGTTACTAACTCATATTTCATCAAAGTGGATTTAGTCCTTTGGAAAGAAAGTCTTTATTAAGGAAATAATGCATTCGTTTCACTATTTCGATTCATTGCCAGAATAACATGAGAAATGTCACACAGGACACTTACGTTTAGTACGTTTTTTTGTTGTTTCTATTCTATCATTTATTATGCATTTCTTTGTTTTATGGACGACGAAATATTATCACTAATTCCTCTCTGACTATGACGGGAAGGCTCCGTGGGATCTGCAGAATAAAAAAAATATAGCAGCGCAGACGTAATCTCAAAGTATTGTCTGTTGTGACTGTTAGCATTACATAAAAGCTGTGCAACTGGGATCCCGATCGGATTAGTCTACGCAACTGGGAAAGTCATCGTCTAACATCAATGAAAACCAGATGGGATTATTCATGTTTGATTTGCGCTTAGTATCCTTCCCATGTTTCGTTGTTATTTCTCTTCCCTCTTTTTGTTTTTATTTTTTTTTTTGCATACAAGTTATTTACACTTGGTATCTCAACTTTCATCTCTACTGACATCCAACGCGTTTCAATAATGTTAATCAATAACCAAGGTGTGTAGAAGTAAGCCATCCAACAGACATTAGTTCATCCCATGGCCAGAGTGTTTCGATTGCTCTATTCCAGGCGATACCCAGCAATACATGAACATATGTATGAGCCATGCTTGATCCGTGTTTGAACATAAACCTTTTGACCTCTCGCGGATTATTCCCGCCGATGTTTTTATGCATTCGTCAACATCTAAGACCAAAAGAAAGACAAAAGCAAAAAAAAAAAAAAAAATATAAAAGAATAAACATCAGATCTATTTTTACAAATCAACATTGTAAAATTTTGGATCAGAACCCCCCCCCCCTCAGTTAAGGGCCGTCAACCATTTACACGTATACTCTTGTTCCGGAATTTAGGGATGGAATTGTTTTGCGATTTTAAACCCCCCCCCCGCCCACCAAAACCAAAAAAACAACAACAACATCAACAAACAGGTCCATTTTAGTCTTAATCGTGTTGATTTTACCAATCTAAACAAAATTCTCCCAAATTCATGACGTGCAATGAAAAACTTAGATATTATGATTAAAATCATTACCAAGGGCAATGCGGTTCCGTTGGCCATCAAGCTGAAAGCCGTGGCGAGAAAGTACAAACAAAAGACCTTGAGTGTTTGTGCACTCGCCGTTGATGGCGTCACACGGAAAGCTATCATTTGGTCTGGAGCCACTCGTCAAGATCTGAGGAATGATGAGGGAAGATCAATAATTTCACAACCCAGACCGACCCGACAGAAAGGAAAAGGGACTAAATCCACTTTGTAACTTCAGAGTAATGGGCATTTATTTGCTAGATTGTTACAGGCGCCTATTGAAAAATCTCGAACCTAATTTGGGCAATTCTGAAGTTGCATCAAATTTAGATAAGGCACGTTTGTTTAAAGTCAGGATGTACGAGAACATGGCGTCATGTTATAACTCAATTTTTCATCAAAAGGGATTTAGTCCCTTTTGGAAAGAAAGTGTTTATTAAGGAAATAAATGCGATCGTTCACTATTTCGATTCGATTGCCAGATACATGAGAAATTTGTCACAGAACTTACGTTGTTACGTTTGTTGTTTCTTTCTATCATTTATATGTATTTTCTTTGTTTTATTGGAAACGACCGATATTTCACTAATTCCTCTACTGATATGCGGTAAGGCATCCGTGGACTGCCAGAAAAAATATTACGCAGCCTCAGAACGTGATCTCAAGTAAATGTCTGTTGTGACGGTAGCATTACATAAAGCTGTGCACTGGGATCCCGATCGATAGTCTACGCAACATGGAAAGTCTCGGTCTAACTCAAATGAAAACCCATGGGAATTATCATGGTTTGATTTGCGCTTAGTTTCCTTCCAATTTCGTTGTTATTTCTCTCCCTCTTTTTTTTTTTTTTTTTTTTGCATAAAGTTATTTACACTTTGTATTCTCATTTCATTCTCCTACTGACATCCAACGCGTTTCATAAGTTAATCAATAACCAAGGTGTTGTGAAGTTAAGCATCCAAACAGACATTAGTTCATACCATGGCAGTGTTCACGTTGCTCTTATCCAGGCGGATACCAGCAGCATACATGAACATATGTTATGAGCATGCGTGTTTGAACATAAACCTTTTGACCTCATGCAGGATATTCACGCGTGTTTATTACATTCGTCAACATCTAAAGAACAAAAGAAAGACAAAAGACCAAAAAAAAAAAAAAAAAGAGTAAAAAAAAAAAATAACAAAAGAATAACATCAGATCTATTTTACAAATCACATTGTAATATTTGGGATCAGGCCCCCCCCCCCGTACTTAAGGCCGTCAACCATACACGTATAGTCTTGTTCCGTGAATTGAGGGATGGACTTGTTTGGCGATTTTACCCCCCCCCCACCAAAACAAAAAAAACACAACACAACAACAGTCCATTTAGTCTTTAATCGTGTTTGATTTACCAATCTAAAACAAATTCCCCAAATTCATGGACGTTGCAATGAAAAACTTAGATAATTATGATTTTAAATCATTACCAAGGGCAATGGGTTTCCCGTTTGGCTTCAGCTGAAAAGCCTTCGAGACAGTACAAACAAAAGAACCTTGAGTGTTTGTGCACTCGCCGGTTGATGGCACGTCCACACGGAAAGCTATCATTTGTCTGGGGAAGCACTCGTCAGATTGAGGAAGGATGGAGAGATCAAATAATTCAACACACCAGACCGACCCCCGAACGAAGGAAAGGGACTAAATCCACTTTTGTACTTCAGAGTAAATTGGATTTTCTTTTGCCAGATTTGTACAGGCGGCTATTTGAAATCGAACCTAAATGTGGCAATTTCTGAAGTTTGCAATCAAAAATTTAGGTAAGCCTTTTGTTGTAAAGTCAGTAATGTACAGAACAATGGCGTCATGTTTAATACTCATTTCACAAAAGTGGATTTAGTCCCTTTTAGGAAGAAAGTCTTTATTAAGGAAATAAATGCATCGTTCACTATTTCGCATTCATTGCAGATAACATGAGGAAAATGTCAACACAGACACTTACCCTTAGTTACGTTTTTTGTTGTTTTTTCTATCATTTATTTTGTATTCTTTGTTTTATTGGACGACCGAATATTTATCCTAATTCCTCTACTGCTATGACGGGAAGGCATCCGTGGGATCTGCAGAAAAAAAAAAAAAATTATACGAGCGCCAGAACGTATCTCAAAGAAATGTCTGTGTGACTGTAGCATACTAAAGCTGTTTATGGATCCCGATCGAAGTTCTACGGCAACATGGAAAGTCATCGCGTAACTCAAATGAAAACAGATGGATTATCATGTTTGATTTGCGCTTAGTTATCCATTTCCCATTTCGTTGTTAATTCTCACTTTCATTTCCTACTTGACCTCCAACGCGTTTCATAAGTTAATCAATAAACCAGGTGTGTAGAAGTAAGCCATCCAAACAGACATTAGTTCATACCATGGCAGAGTGTTTTCGTTGCTCTTATCCAGGCATACCCAGCATACATGAACATATGTATGAGCCATGCGTGTTTTGAACATAACCTTGTGACCTCATCGCAAGGATATTCAACCGTGTACGTTTTTATTACATTCGACATCTAAAGACAAAAGAAAGACAAAAGACAAAAAAAAAAAAGAGAGTAAAAAAAATAATTAAAAGAATAAAAACATAGTCTATTTTCAAAAATCAACATTGTAAATATTGGATCAGAACCCCCCCCCCCCCTCACTCAAGGCCGTCAACCATACACGTATTTACCTTGTTCCGGAATTTAGGGTATGGCTTGTTGGCATTTTAAACCCCCCCCCCCCCACCAAAACAAAAAACAACAACAACAACAACAAACAGTTCCATTTAGTCTTAAATCGTGTTGATTACCAATCTTAAACAAATTGCCTCCCAAATTCATGAAGTTGCAATGAAAACTTAGATAATTTATGATAAAAATCATTACCAAGGGCATGGGTTCCGTTGGCATTCAGCTGAAAGCGTCGGACAAAGCTACAAACAAAAAGGAACTTTGAGTGTTCTGTGCACTCGCCGTTGATGGCGTCACAAGGAAAGCTATCACTTGGTCTGGGAGCACTCGTCAAGATCGTGAGGAAGATGGAGAGATCAATAATTGCACAACACCAGACGACCCCGAACAGAAGAAAAACGGTACTAAATCCACTTTTTGTAACTTCAGTAGTAAATGGCATTTCGTTCTGCCAGATTTTGTACAGGCCTATGAAAATCGAACCTAAATGTGCAAATTCTGAAAGTTGCAATCAAATAGGTAAGCACTTTTGTTTTAAAAGCAAGGAATGTACGGGAACAAGCCGTCATGTCTAAGAACTCAATTTTCATCAAAAATGTGATTTAGTTTCCTTTTGGAAAGAAAGTCTTTATTAAGAAATAAATGCATCGTTTATTATCGATGTATTGCCAGATAACATGAGAAATTGTCCACACAGACCACTTACGCTTAGTTACGTTTTTGTTGTTTCTATCTAGTTATTATATGTATTCTTTGTTTTAATGCGGAACCCGGAATATTTATCACTAATTCCTCTACTGACTATTGACGGAAGCATCCGCTGGGTCTGCAGAAAAAAAAATTATACGCAAGCGCAGAACGTTATCTCTAAAGTAAACGTGTGACTGAGCATCTAAAAACTGTGCCATGGAGTCCCCGTAATGTCTACAGCACATGGGAAAGCATCGCAACAAATGAACTCCGATGGATTATATGTTGATTTCGCTTAGTATCCATTTCCATTTGTGTTATCTCTCCCCTTTTTTTTTTTTTTTTTGCATACAAGTATTACATCTTGTATCTCATACCTTTCATTCTCCTGCTGACATCCCAACGCAGTTTCATAAGTAATAATCATAAACCAAGGTGAGCATGTAGAATTAGAAGCCATCCCACAGACATTTAGTTCATACCATGGCAGCGTTTTCGTTCTCTTATCCAGGCGATACCCAGCGAAACAGACAAGTATGAGCCAATGCGTGTTTAAATAAAACCTTTGACTCCATCGCAAAGGATATTCACGCGCGTGGTTTTTATTACATTCGTACAACATCTAAAGACAAAGAAGAAAGACAAAAGGACAAAAAAAAAAAAAAAAAGAGAGTAAAAAAAAATAAAAAAATAAAAAGGAAATAAAACATCAGATGCTATTTTACAACTATCAACACTTGTAAAAGTATTGGTATCAGAACCCCCCCCCCCCCCCTCACTAAGCCGTCAAACCATACACGTATACTCTTGTTCCGGAATTTAGGGATGGACTGTTTGGCGATTTAACCCCGCCCCCCCCCCACCAAAACAAAAACAAAAACAACAACAACAACAAACAAAACAAAAACATAAACAAAAAACAAAACAAAACAAAACAAAACAAAAGTAAAAGTTTACTCTTGACGGAGTGAATTAAGACTGAAATTCGAATGAATTTAAAGAATTTGGACAGAAAAATAAATTTCACTTCATGTTTTCACTCATTTTGGAGTCACCTCAGGGATCCCTCGAAATCTTCGAGTGATCTCCGAGGTCATTTTAAAATAAATGAAATTAAGTGAAAATTTAACTCTAAATTTACTCCTTTCTGATATTCAATATTTCAGAGTGAAAATTTTCACTTGCTTTTTTTAAAAAGAGTACCAAGGGCTTTTGAAAGGAAAGACAGCAAAATTAAGCCCCATCACATGTTTTTGCAGAAGCCAGCTAAATTACCCCATGAATAAAATAGGAATAGATATTTCTGGGAAAATGCTAAAAGACCCATATTTCAGAAATTGATTTATTGAATTTGCACCCCTAAAAATATACTCCTTTTCCCAAGAAATCGGGAACGAGCATGCATGGGGGAGGGGGAGGGAATCAGAGCCCTAATAGTTGATAAAGAAACGTTTAAATTTTCTCCAGGCCCGCATATTCCTCACTAAACAACCAACTTTAACCATAATTAAAATCAATATGATTAACTTATCTCACTTAAATCATTGAAATGACCTTAATACTCATCCAACACAAATCTAAGGTTTGGGCTATTGAGTATGGAAAAATAGTTGACATTGAATCACTACTTTAAAAGACGCACTACCCAAAATGCCCTCTTCGAATTTTCTTTTTATTCTGGGGCCCATTTTTTTAAAAACCTTGCTAACTTATCCGCCTTAGTCCTACCTCCTCGAAACGCATCTGTGGTGTAGAGGTTGTTAATAGTCATTAAGTTAAATCTAGGTTTATGGTTACAGGCTTAGGTCTGTTGGCTCTTGAAGGGTCAAAGTTAATTTTAATTGGGGTTCAAAATTGATTTCACTCATTTTTACAACAAGGAAATTTCAAACTGCCCCAAAACTTGTTTTTGTAAGAAATACATAATAATAACAACAGTAGAAGACAAAAAAGAGATATAAAACAAAAGAATACACAAGAATTCAATTTAAACTTAGAAATTTGTATCACAATGTTTTTGATTATTATACACAACAACTATTAAACAGAGTTTAGGCTTCATAACGATGTTTTTGGTGAGTTATTAACAAATATATTAAAATACACACTTAGTTTGCATTAATTACAATAATTTAGAAATAAACATTCCAAAATAATTTCAGACGTTGAAGCAATATATTTTGCATGTGCCTCAACGTCCATGTAAAATTTCACGTTGATAGGATTGTTATCGACTGAGATATTCCATTTCTTGAAAATTTGAATAAATTGAATAAATTAGTGCAATATCATGTTTTTTGTATTTTTTGGTATGTTTTGATCAATTTCTAAATTCCAAAGAGGTGTAGTGTATTACTCATTGAATATATTGTTTGCATAATGTTTTTTTTTTTTTTTTTTTTTTTTTTTTTTTTTTTTTTTTTTTTTTTTTTTTTTTTTTGTACTTTAACAATGTTTGGACTGAAATGCTGGACATAAAGATGATATAAAAATATCTAAACATAGCTCACAGCAGGTGTACCCAAACTTGTGATCACTAGTGTATACAAATTTTGTTTCGTATTATTTTGCAGGCCTGATGAAGGCCATATTGGCCGAAAGCTCGTGAATAAAAGGAATAAGGAGAGCTACGTCTCGAATCGTTTATCTTATTTATTTCGTCTATATATATTATATATATATATATATATATATATTATATATATATAATTATATATATATATATTATATATGTGGGCAATTCCATAGGTTGGTGGACATGTGCTTTAAAATTCAAATTCAATATTTTTTTGAATTTTTTAATACTTTTAGTCCTTCATACATGATAGTTTTCAGGAACAAAAAAATTAAAAGTTATTTTCATATACTTTGGAAAAAATGGTCGAAAGTTGTGTCTTCCATTCTGTACCAAAATACAAGAAAAATAGTAAAAAATGAAATACGCCTTATTACCATTTTGTTATTGCAACATCATACCACTTTATATATTTCTGAAGTTTAGAAGAGTCAAATTACTAAATACACAACAGCTTTTCAAGAAAATTTGTAGTACTCATTCAAAAAGAAATATTGTAAACGCTCAGGTGATGTAACGTGAGATAACCAAAAACTGACTTTGTTTTCTGAGAGAAAAATTCTTCACAGTTAATTGGTGGGACTTTAAATTCTCTTCCTTCAAACAATATTTGACACGTGATGACTATCAAATCATTAAAAAATACCCATTTTAATAAAAATGATAAAGAAAAACTGTAATGAGTAACCGTGTAACGTGAGTGACCATCATGTAACGTGAGTAACCAGTAAAATTATGAAGTTAGGTAACATTCGATGGGATGTCAAGTTTTAAGTCTCATGGTGAGTTGTGAAGTTATTTGTTTTAATTAAAGCAAAATGAGGGTACACCTCTTTGATGTGACTCTTTTTTCATCAAAATATCAGTGGTCAAACAATCACACAACAAATTGAATAGAAGTATTCACAATGCGAGAGTGCATTAGTAAGACTCAAAGTTTAGATAAACCAAACTTTAAAGAGTGTTCGAACAATACATTGAATGCCCTTAACCCGTGAACTGCTGAGGGTTTTTTTTATATTTTTTTTGGGGAATTCTAGAGCCCATAATTTTCAAATTTATATTGTTTATATCTTCAAATTAAATATGTTTCATCATTTCATCATAGTTTAGGTGCCCTAATTAGTCCTCAATTAAAGAAAAACGTGGAAATGGGCCACTTTTCTGCCCCTTAGCAGTGTACGGTTAAGTTGATTACATGTATACCACTGTGCCATCAAAAAGCGGAGGTAAAGAAGAAAGGCCATTCTACACACATTATTGAATTTTAGTGACTTTTATGTGTTGACCATACATGGACAAAATGTAACGTGAGTAACCGTAACGTGAGTAACCACTTCATCTGCACCCTCAGTAAACCATGTGTTCTTTTATTTTTTAATTATATACAATTTTGTCTCCCTAATATACTTCTTTGAAATGGATATAATCAACTTCCATAAAAGCCTTGAGGACACTGATGCGACATTTCATGCATGTCCAAATCATGTTACGTGAGTAACCGACACATTTTTAAGATTTGCAGGAGCATAATAAAATTTCTCAGTTTTGTTTTTATCAAAGGATAGTCAGACTGTGTACTTTGTTGTGATAAAAAGATGTTTACTTCCTATCAATAATAATGGAGTTACAGCTCCAAGTATGAGTCAAGGTGTCTCCAAATGTAACGTGAGTAACCGTGGAATAGCCCATATATATATATATAACGAGCTTTCGGCAAATATGGCCTTCATCAGGCTTACAAAATAAGACGAAACGAAATTTGAAACAACATAAGTAGTTGTAGTCGAATCGTCTATCTTATTTGTTTTGCCTGTATTAAAAAATGAATCATTGCATAACATGTTCTTCAAGGGGCCCTATTTCATTATATATTTATATATATGTATATATATATATATATATATATATATATGCAGCAATGTAAATACCCACATGACATACAACCCGGGGTTGGGCACCCCCGGGGTGACCAACCCCGGGTAGACAAGGAAACTTACAGTATCATTACACAGTAGCATGATTATTTACAATAGGGCCTGCTAGTTGTCCATCGTAATCTCCATAATCATTTGGTAGTCATTGCCTTCATGATATCAATTTCGTCAACTACAAAAGCTGTACAAGCTGTCAAGCAAATGTAGTTTAAATGATATTCAGTTGCTTTGAATGTCGAATTCAATGTTTGATCAAAACTCCTTCGTTTGATTGCTCTTCTCTTGTTGGTCAATACAATAATGAAAATAACATAAGGGAGGAATTTTGGTTATTGGAACAGCCGAAAAGTTGGTATAGTCTTTATCAAAGGCGATAACTTTAAGTAATATACGTCTACCCTGGGTTGACACAATGGCCCTATGGACAACTCTGGGTTGACAACAAACTAAAATCTAACGTTAGACAGTTGGCATTGTTGTCTACCCTGGGTTGACCAAATGGCATCATAGACAACCCTGTGTTGACCAAATGACATCATAGACAACCCTGGGTTGACCAAATGGCATCATAGACAACCCTGGGTTGACAACAAACGAAGATCTAGAAGATGCTTGTGATATTGACAGTTGGCATTGGTGTCTACCCTGGGTTGACCAAATGGTCACGTAAGTTAAAGACTAACTTTCATATGTCCCTGTTCAAGCTGTAACGGTTGATTCAGTCGATGGCTTGCTTCAAAAAAAAAAAAAATCCAGTTCTGAAAAACTAAAGTTAGATGCAGCTACACAGCGCAGTACACCACGGCCACATTCTGCACAACACACTCAGTCAGCGAGCTCGCAAGCTCAGCTAGCTAGCTAGAACTACGGTACCGTACCACTAGCAAAGAACCGGCGTAGCACTATCGCTGCTAGCGCGAGCATGCAACCCATCTAGCTCCTTGCTGGAATTAGTCTACAATGTAGGTATAAATAAGCGCGCAATTTCCAATCGCTACCTATAGCGCCTTTGAATAAGGCTATATCGTTTACGAATACCTTTTTTGGGTGTTCTAATAACCGAAATTGCCCCCTAATGCTTTTTTCGTATTATATCGACCATGAAGCGAAGAGCAATCGAGCATTGAATTAGACATTCAACTGAGCAACTGAAAAATTCATTTCAGCTAAAGTTCTTGTCATCTTGTACAGCCACATCAAATAATAGATCTATGCAGTTGATGAAATTGATATCATGAAGGTGATGACTACCAAATGCTTTTGGAGATTACGATGGAAAACTAGCATGCCCTATTGTAATGCTACTGCATGTGTAATGCTACCTGTATATACATGAGAAAAAAGACTAAGTTCCCTTGTCTACCCAGAGTTGGTCACCCCGGGGGTGCCCAACCCCGGGTTGTCTGTCATGTGGGTATTTCCATTGCTGCATATATATATATATATATATACAGTTGAGGCCAAAAGTTTACATACACCTGGTAAGAATACGCTCCTATTACATTGGCCATCATTTATTTTGATGAATATGGTTAGGTATCATATCTTCTTTGTTTTCAGAGAGTATGTTTTAATTCAAGATATTAAGAAACATATATATATATATGGTTGATCTTCCTTCAGTTTGGATAAATTCAATGGGTCAAAAGTTTATATAAACTAACCAATGTTGGTGATGGTGCTGCCTGTAATTTGCTTTATGTTTCATTTTTTCACTTGTTGAAGCTGTCATCGAGCTAATACTTCTCCTGAGATTATAGTCTATTCCTCCAGTAATATTGCAAACATTAAATCCCATTAGCAGGTTTCTTTGGGTAAATACCATTTTTGGGGTCTGCAATGACAACAGACCGCGATGGTCACAACACAACTTGCATCTATCTACGACTTTCTATTGTGTATGGCGTGGAGAGTTGAACGTTTCACTTCAGACGTGATGTGACCATAGAAATCCAAACATGTGACCACCACACAACATGGCTGCGCACGCCAAGATCCAAGGAGAAACGTACGTGACGTTCGCCAGTTTCGTTTGGCAGCCATGTTTAATTACACTGTAAAAAAAAAAAAAAAAAAAAAAAAAAAAAAAAAAAAAAAAAAAAAAAAAAATACAGCAAAGTGATGTCAGCAGAGTCCCTATACAAAAATGTAATTAACAATTTTTTTTTGTTGTTGTAAATTTCTCCCTTTAGAATAGATGAAAGAGAAGGAATTTAAATATCATTAAAGTTTTATAGCATATGTATTTGGTTAAAATGGAAAAAATTGTTACTCCTGATGTATATTTTGTATTTCTCACGTAATTATTTGCAGGAGAAACTTACAACAAAACTGTTTGTTGAATTACATTTTTTCTATGGCGACTCTGCTGACAGCAGATTTGCTGTAAAAATACAAATATTTTTTACAGTGTAGTTTTCGTTGCGGATCGAAGCATGATTTTTCGCGTCTTATAAGCCCAGCCTCTAAAACTGTGTATAATTAATTAATGCACCATTGCCGCTTTGCTTCTGACTGTACGTGGACTTCGTCATTTTATTTCTTCGTTCTACATTTAATAAATACGAAACCAAACTTTATTTCAATGCCTCAGTTGCCATTTTGTTTTCCTGAGTCCTATATAAGTTGAACTCTAATTTCGCCACCGTACTGAACTCGGAGACCTTACTCGGAGACTGTACTCTTACATAGGAAAACCTATTTAATGCAATTTTTTCATAAATTGCTTAAAAAAAAAAAGGTATCCTCCATACTAAAAT
Source organism: Paracentrotus lividus (assembly GCA_940671915.1). Lineage (NCBI taxonomy): Eukaryota > Metazoa > Echinodermata > Echinoidea > Camarodonta > Echinidae > Paracentrotus > Paracentrotus lividus. Next base: position 34,259,761 of record CALNVZ010003429.1, read on the forward strand.
AAGTAAAACCACTTATGACCTTAAACATTCCACAAGGGGTAATTTTGTTTTTATGACCTATATGAGCAGAAAATCTAAATCATTGTTATTTCATACAATGAAATACAATGGAAGTAGTGGGACTGTGACATCATCAGCTTGCTCAGCTTGAATAATTATGCATGAAGTTATGCAAGAACTATTTTATCAAATAATTCAAAAGCTAAGAAAATTCTGAACTTTGCTATTTCTCATCCGATTGTGAGGAAATTTTCAATGTTGTTAATTTTAATTTCTACTCTCTTTTTTTTCTAAACTTACACACTCGAGTCTGGATTCCTCCTTTAAGGCGTGTTGTGACCCTCGATTGAGAGGGCGCATTTCTATTTTTTATTTTCTTTTTTTTATTTTTTGTGCGCAACGAGGCGTTCGTTATTACTTTTTTCCGAAATAATTCAAAAGAGTACATTAAATCTTGCCCCCAAAATCCCCAAGACCCTGTGATCTTGTTCCTAAACCACGGCGTAGACACGCGTTAATTTTGTTGTTAATGGGGGATGATCTATACATCATCCGAACAGTAACAAAAGAAAGTGCGTCCCACTCTACAGCAGTGCCCTAAACTGATGCAAGACTAAAAAATGATTTTTTAACACACCAAGCAAATGTTGGAGGAATTTCGATCCATATTTCAAAACCAAACAATAATCTCAAAAGTAAAGTTACGTTGATTGAAATGGACGACTTATAATGCGCATTTTAGATGCAATTGTAATGTGTAAGCAATTTAAATGCGCCATCCACTACCTGGGAGCGTGTTATAGTCATATAATGTACGGTTGGGATTTTGGTGGGGCCGTACATTAGTCGACAATTGCACGGATGTCTCTTAGAAGCTACAGGATGTGTCATCTGGCAGGTGCTTGGCCTACCACAATCAGGCGGGTATCCAGGATTTGGCACCCCGGGGGGCCCGATGTGATTTTGATTTTGGCGCCCCCCCCCCAGGGTTGGATCTAGAAAGGTACACTTAATTTTTTTCACGTCACGCTGGTCGAGCAATAAGGGGGGGGGGGGGGGGGGGGGGGGGGAAGGTGTTCAAAATTTTTTGGCCTTCGGCCAACCGTTAGGTCAAATATGAGATGTAGGGTTTAAGATGTCAATCATGTATTTTTGTTTTCTATTTTTATCTGTTCGGCGCCCCTCTAGGGTCCATTTGGCGCCCCTATTTGGTCGTAAAGCCCCCCCCCCCGAATATGCGCATGCCAATTCCAGATCATTCTAAGGTATTGTATATTACATCTCTTATTTTCCCCTAATAAAGATGGAATTATAAATTATTATCACCAGTGTTAGAACACGTAACCCCTGCATCGTCACCATGCTGACAGTTCTCAACAAGGTAACCATTGTGTGGACAGAGTGCTATGCTTGGCTCGGTTCCGCTGCATCGCACATTATCCAGGATGACTTCCCCTGTGCCTTCACCAAAGTGTGCGACTGTGTGGTAAGCTGATGCCTGTACGAATCCCAGTGAACGACAGACCACATGAGCGTCATCTAGATCCCAGTCATCATCACAAACTGTACCCCATGATCCTTGGTAGTAAACTTCAACTCTACCTTCCAATGGTCCGCTACCACCAGCCAAACGGATCTGTAAGGGATCTATGTGAGCAGAAACATGGAAATACATTAACTAAATGAGTGATTTTTTTGTAGATAATATTTACTGGAATAAAATTTCAGGAAGCATGATGTTTTACATCAAACAAAAAGAGGAAAAACAATAAGTAGAAAAAAAAAAAGAAATTGAAAGAAAATATGACACAAAATATAATTTGCCCCCCCCCCTCCCCAAAAGGCATAATACAGGCAATCGTATGGAATGTAGTGCTTATGACAGTGCTTATGTAGTGCTTATGACAAGAGGTGGCGGAACGGGAGGGGGGCAGTAGGTAGAAATAGTTTCAAACAAATACTTCCTGCTTCAAACAATCCTTGTGAAGCAACGGTGTATTTGTGTGTTGACTAGAGAGGGGCTTTGGGTATGCAACCCGCAAAATGTCCACAGCAAAGACTAATGATCATTTTTTTTTTCTGGGGGGGGGGGGGGTTAAAACTATAAAATTTCATTTCAATTCAGTAACTAATTTGATCAGATGGTCCATTAGGCATAATTGACTCAAATTTTGAGCTTAAAATTTTCGGCTCGTGCTTTGCGTTCGGATTTCTTTTGGATTCATTAGGACTCCCCCTACTAAACAATAATAACAATAGTGACTAGAACTGTGATCGATGACAGGAACGATGTGCATGCATTGACGCCTTGACTTCAAATTCAAATATTTTATACACGTACATGGTCATGTGTCACATGTAGGGGGTATAGTAAGGGTGGAGGCGTTAGATTTTGGAAAAATTCTCACATTTCTTCACATAGCTTGAAAATGATGTATAGTCATGACTCGAGCTATGCAATAACTCATATTGTAGATAATTTATCAGGCTACATGTCTGTGAAGTTTCAGCTTTGTTAATACAAGATACTTTGAGTGAAGTAGGGTTAGGGGTGGAGGATCATACGGTGGAGGCACGTGTTAAAGCATAGGGAATTCCCATTTTTGTTGTTACTTTCTTATCCTTTGTTGTGTTATATCTTTGCAGCCAATTGTCTTATGTGTTGAGTAATATATAATTTTCTTTGGAATTTATCTGGTTTTAGATGAATGTGAAGTAGATTCTTCAAAAGTCATTTGTTCAATTAATTAATCAATCAAAACGTCCTTAATGCACACATTCTCATAAAAAATCCATTGCAGGCATAAAAAATTGCCACATGCAATTTTATAACAATAATTGTGCTTTTTTTCACCATTTTCTTTGCATGCATGGAGATACACAATTAAGTGGAAACTTATTACTTGCAATAAACTTTGTTTGAGTTGTAATCCAAGTGTAAAAGACAAAATTTCTGCCCTTTTTGCACTGTTTTTTCTCCTTTTTTGACACCCTGTAGCGCGGTTAGAAAAAATAATTTTGTATTACAAGTTTATATTTTTTAGAAGCTTAGGGTCTTATTAACCTAATCCAAGATGATTAATTTCATTTGGTGCAAAGATTAAGAAATTATTCGCCGGTAAAATTGTGAAGTTTTTAAAACCATTTTTCCTGTAACACTCTGTATAGCTTTTATTACACACCCTATACAGGCCCCAAAATATGTTAATCATCTTCATTTCAATCTCTGCTTTCAATACATATGTACTTTTATACATGTCTGACTTACTACTAAGAAACTAGAGATGTTTGATTGTGACAACGTACATTTCCACAAATTTTTGGACATATAACGCATTTTGCACCCAACTCATGACATGTGGCCACTTTTGTTCCCAGACAATTGGGCCCCCGAAATGCATTCAATTCGATTTTCTTCGATCCGCGCCTGTCTATAGTATGAAGATTAATCACAACCTAGTATTGTTTGGTATTGTCATAAAGCAGGAAAATCAGACTTTCCCCTGCAATTTTTCTCATCACGTTTGGTGCTGTAATATTTGAGATATGGCTAGTTTTCTACAATCAAGAAAAATCCAATTTTTTTTTGCACGCCGTCCGACGCCTTTGTGTACGTTTCGCATAATGACCATGAATTCGGCGCTCCAGAACAATAGAAGTGCGCCATTTCGGTTTGTTCCTCGTCGCACAAAATTTAGCATAACTTTTTTTTTTACCAAAGCAAATAATACAAAACAAAGCGCATCAGCAAGGGAAATATTTTGGCTTTAATTCAGTACCACATACACACATTATTTGATAATATGAAGCAAGCGGGTATAATGGCTAGTAGCAAAAACGTGATCTATTAAAAGTTTTCTATGACAACCAATATTTCATATGGTATAAATGGAAAGGCAATTTCATTGCGGTAATGGTTATGTCAATTTCCTAAGCAAATATTGAACGACAATGATGTAATGCCGTGTTAAAGGCGGTCCTGCACGAGCATCGCTAAGCTAAAACGAGGACTCAAGATACGATCTGTGTGGTCGCCGCCATATTGTTCACGATCAGAGCAGGACTTAATTTGTATATAGCCGGTTGTCAATCAAAATTAGTGCAAACACACGCCAGCCAATCGCGATCGCGCTGTGAGTGCGAGGCGTACAGCGTGTGTGGATACTATGTTTGTGTATAAAGCATTGTATCAGTGCACTATCAGTGAATGCATATACACAGTGTTCGGATCTCGAGCACGTCTCGCTTGCACAGCAGGCGGCTACATCCGAGCCGTCGTCGAATCATTGGCGATAAAAAATTGGCTCATGTCTTCGGGAATCGTTCGGGCGTTCTAGCTTTCGGTTTTTGGACCACTGCGTAAGAGTCGCACATCGTTGGTATGAATGGGCATCTTGCAAAGTTCCTTACTGCGTACGTATTTTGAACTCCCTCTACACTATGGGGAACGTACACCTTTAAGTAAAGCATTATAAATCCTCTGTATTTGACGTCATTAAATTTCACCAAAATTTGCAGGTAGTTGTGGAATGTATACTTATTAAGTTCAAGCTCCTCGATTGAATATTAGCTCTTCTAGAATAAGTTAAACTTGTTTACCTGGTATCTCTATTTTTTATATTCTACCACAATTTTGACCAAGTTCTTCAATTAATCGATATATTGTTTTTCATTGTTTTAGAAGGCTAAGTCTGAATTATCTAAATCTAAAAAAAGGATACGGTTTTAACAAGGCACAACGCAGATGTAGCTTCAGGGATTTCAGCCAATTTTTGAAACTTTAGAGGGTGTTTTCATTTTGCCTATTTTACTTAAGCGTGAAACATTTTGAAGTGAAATGGAATCGATATAAGACAGTTATAGCCATTTTGCATGTTTTTAGTCACGATTTTGGAATTCACAACGAAGTTGATTTTTTTAATGGAATTTAAAATATGAAGACGGCTTTGAAATAAAAATTTGTTGGATGAATATGAAAGGCCAACTCATGAACTATTTAATGGAACTTGTTAGATGTCTGTAGCATCTAGGATAATGGAGATAGGGAGGCTAAAAGAATTGCTTTGAGATTGCCCGAAATGGACAAAATGGCGTATGTACGGTCATGGATGAGTGATTTGGAAAATGATATGTCAGGGGATTAATAATGGATCATGGGTGACATCATCATTTATACTAAATTTGAACTAATTTGGATAATGAGTGGGACCTGGACAGAGCGCACAAGGGTCGCGTGTTAAATGAATGGCTTTTAGTGGAAGAAAAAGAAGAAGGCGACGGAATAGGAATATGGAACGAAAATATAAAATTGTCGCGATAGCGTCAATGCAATAAAAACAAAGGCGTTGTGATTCTCAAAATCATAAATAAAAAATATAGTACTTTAAGATATCGATTTTTTTCAAGCAAAACAAATCTCAAAAATCCCAGAGGTTCAAACAAAATAAAATTTCTCTCAAACTGCACTGGAATGGTTGCTTTTATTGGATATATTTTCAGAATTATAATCGCCGTAGCGGGGGGGGGGGGGGGGGGGGGGGGGGAGGGAGACCAAGTTCTGAAGGTGATGTTGATAATAGTATTAATAGAATTTGTATTGATACATGTATAGCGCTTAAGAAGATATATCTCGTTGAGCGGCGAACGTTGGTAAACGCATAACATTTGATTCGATAACTCTTCTGAATATTTTTTTTCTTCGAAAAGTAAGGTTTTCCCATGTCATTGGTTGCAAATGCTTGCTTACACGCCAAACTTGGGAGTTCTTTGGAGTTGGTAAGAGTCCGTCAAGCGAGACGAAAATATTTTTCTTTCTTTTTCCCCTCTTTAATGGTGCCCTCACACTAGAGCGTGTTGAGGTAACGTTTGTCTAGCTTTCACGATTTTCACTCGAAATTTGACTATGTCCAAAATACGCTCAAGAACGCTCCATTTTCCCTGCCCAAAATGGAATTTTTAATGAGCTCTAAACGACTGAGAAGCGAATAAATAGCGTCAGTGTAACGATGACTGCGCGTGCTTAGCGTCCACCTAACGATTGCCTAGCGTTAGCAACGACTGAACAGCGATGCCCAACTTATGCCTAGCGTTTTTAGACGTGTTAAAGAACGTTAGGAAACGCCAAACATGTGCGTTTTAAGTAACGATTGTCCGACGTTCGTGGAAAGTTAATTGCATTTTCGCGTAAGTTCATGAGCGCGGACTGTCGTTCGAAAATCGCTAGGCAAACGTTGGAAAGCGTTTGCTTTTCGTTTGTATACGCAAGAAACGCGGGGGAACCGCTGAGGTCAATTTTTGATTTGACATGTTCAAAATTTTCTGCGTGTAAAAGCGTTCTTATAAAGACGCTGTAAAAGCGCTGGGCAGTCGCTACTTGATCGTTTAGCGCTTTGGTGAACGTTCCTTCATAGTTCGAAGTGCGTCCAACCAACGCAGAACTTTTGTTTATATGTTTTTTGACTCAATTCCTCATGTCACCGAATGGGGGCGCATGTTTTTACCTCAATATCCTTATGTCACCAAATGGGGCGCTTTGTGTTATCGAATAAAATGATTAAAGCTTATTCTGTTTTGTGCTTAGTGTTTTGTGCTTAGTTTTCCCTCCCTGTTTAAGTGCTATATTTACATGTAAAGTAACTATTGGTATAATGAAATATAAACATTTTCGACTTGAAATATACATGTAATTGTTTTCTGTGAATACCAAGGTATGAACGTATCTAAACACTTTTTAAATGTTAACAAAAATTGGTATTTCTATATTTTTATATATCATTTTGGAGCAATTTATTACCTCAAAAATACGAGTTCAAAAGAACACCATCAGAATTTACACTGTTGTTCATTAAGGTTGGATTATTATATTTTTTATTATTGTTATTTTTTTTATTTATGAATTATTTAGTATATTACTATTGTTTATTTGTATTTTTTATATTTTTGCTCTAGCACATCATTTGCTCCAGCTTAAATTTCTTGAATTTGTTTGTCCCTCTTAACTCTCCGGGAACCTGGCAGTGGCGGATCTAAACGGGGCGCAGGAGACCCGCACACTTTCTATGATTAAAAAAAAAATGATTGACTCTTATATGTTAAAATTGAAAAATTTCGCCTACACCTTCTTTCCTTAAATTTTCGGATGCACCACTCGTATTTCAAATCCTGGATCCACTACTGCTATGGTTATTTCTTAGACGAAAAAAAAAAAAAAATTGCAGAAATAATAACAATTGATTGTTAAAGTTTTTTTCTCTCTCTGTTTTTACCATAACGGTAGAAATATTTTATTATTTATATTCTTTACCAGTCACGCTTTTTAATTCAACCCTCCACTTAGACAAGAAACCATTTTTTTTAAAACCTAATTTAAGACCAAATAGCAACCCTACACCTCAAAAGCGTTTCATGGATAGCACCAAGGGGGCTTTGGTAAGCCAAAAAATGTTGCCAGAATGGTTATTGTGGTGGATGAGTACTTTTTTTTAATTATTCAATACCCGGTCATGGTTTAGGAAAAATCCAATATAAACAAATAAATAAATAAATAAATAAACATCAAAATTATTTATGTGGCTGGATCAATGAAAAAATCCAACCTTTTGACCAACAGTGTAGTTAAAAATGTAATGTTTTCTATCTCAAGAAAACAATACCATCTTATAACACCCTAACATTGTATTGAGTGTAGATGTAGTGTAAAAGAGTATGGTAGGGGACATTTGGCCTGACCCCTTCGTCTTGATTAGGGTTGAGAAGTAAAAAAAAAAAGCATATTTCATCTATACTGTCCGTCATAAAGGTGGAATATTTTTTTGCCGCTATAGCGACATGATTTTGCTCTGACTTTAATTTCTTGAATATGTTTGTCCCTGCTTTTACTTTTTTGGACCCTGGCTATATCTTGGACATTCTCCCAACCCTTCACGTGTACCTTTTTCAAAAAAAGTTTTGTCAACCCCCGTGATGCCCATTTTTGTCATTTTTTCTCATTTTGGGGCCCCTTTTTGTTTTCCCGGCCAATCAAGCCCCCCCCCCTCATTCCTACCCCCGGGAAACGCGACTGAGGTGTACTGTTTTATATTGTTCTTTAAGTTAAATCTATATTTCTGGGGACAGGCTTAGGTCTCTTGTCTAGAGGAGGGGTTGAAGTAAAAAACGAGATTGGTGAAAATTCGGAATATTTTATTCCATCTTTATGCTGAAAAAAAAATAAATGAAAAACCACCTTTGGCCCTTAAATATCATAATTTTCCCCTTAAATTATGTTTAGCCTTGATGACAAGGCTGTAAATAGTCATTATTGATAATATTTTATTTTGATTTATGTTTGGTTGAGATTTTACAATACAATTTAGGGAGGACAGAAATTTCCATGGTGTAAAAATGAATACAAGGAATGTTGAACCCCAATTAAAATAAATTTTGACCCCCCCCCCTAGACAAAAGAGTCAAGCCTGTAACCATAAATCTAGATTTAATTTAAAGAACAATAACAATCTCCACCTCAGACGTGTTTCCTTGGGGTAGGACTGAGGGGGCCTTGGTGGGTCGCGTGAACAAAAAAGGGCCCCCAAAATAAGAAAAATGACGATAACGGCCATCTTCTGGGGGTGACAAACTTTGAAGAAAAATCCCCAGGAAGGGGCGAGGGAGAGTCCAAGATATACCAAGGATCCCAGAAAGTGAAAGCGGTGACAAACACATTCAAGAAATTAATAACGGAGCAACATAATGTCGCTTGAGCCAGAAAAAAAATATTCCACCTTTATGACGAACAGTGTAATTTGAAACAAGCCCGTCCATTTATTTGGTTCATCTTGATTTTAAAAAAAGCGCAAGCTGATTTTTTTTCACCCATCAATTTATTTGAAACAAATTAAGTGCTCAAAAAACAAAAAAAAATCATAATTATGAGGGGGTATAACACCTCAGGATCATATAGGGAAAAACAGAACAAAAAGGAAAACAAACTGTTTATGCAGTTATCAGAATGCATTAACTGTTCAACACTTTTAACATGCCTATACAATGAATACTATCAATGAATAAACAATTTTGTGCCCATAAATTAGAGATAAACAAAGCTTCCCCACAACCTCCCATCCCCCCCCCTCCAAAAAAAAAGGGAAAAATGTATATTGCACAATGTTATGTTTGCAAACGACCTTGCGTCTATTATAAAACTTTTTTGAGTTTCAGATCTCGATTTCTCAATAATGTTTTTAGTTTCTTTTTCCTATTTTCATCTTCCAGTCTCTCTCCCATTATATTATATTCATTCGTTATCTCTTTCTCCTCTCTTCACCTTTCTGTCTCTGTCTCTCTCTCTCTTCTGTCTGTTTCTTGTTGCTGTTTTTTCATTCTCTTTTTACCCATTCTCTTTCCTTTTTGTCTACCTCTTCCGTTTCCCTTATTCTTTCCCGTGGTCCAAGGCTTTTGGTTTATACCTATTCCTAGATACATCATAATAATTTTTTTTTCTTAACCAAAATATGAAGGTTTGTTTCTTGACGAAAATCTGTCTAAACATACTTCATGGCATGATAGAGTATTACTAATAATAGTTACAATAATATATCACTTTATACATGTATCCTACTCGGTGTTTATAAGGGCTTTTAATGTTAACTAACTATTACCAGGCTTAATGAGGCGACTCTGAAAGGCGCTCGCAGCATTCAAGTATTATTGATAATATACCATCATATAATATAGCTAATTCCCAAATGAAATAAAGATTAAGAGACCACATTTATATTGAATTACATGTCGATTGATTATCCCATCATCTCTTCTCCGACATAATAGGAATATTTTATATCATTATTATTTTTTTTTTATTTATTCGAGGAGGAAAAAAAAATCGATGCATTCAAAGATATTGATTAAAAATGAAAAGAATAGGAATAAACCATAATAATAATAAAAAAAACTTCCCGAGATAGATTAGACGCGTTTGGACGACCAGAGAACGACAAGGGAACGAACATCCAACGCGCATAACGTTCACACTGCTAATGCCCAGCGCATACAGAACCTATTGATAAGTGCGTTGTTACGCGCTAGAAAACGCTCAAAACTGTGAACGTGTAATAAATTATGAATTTATCTCAGCGTACATTCGCGTTCAGACAACGATTAATTGCGTATTGTTAACGAGTAGCAACGTTTTCGAGCGTACACACCAAATTCCAAGAACGCTAGTCAAACGTTAGCTCAACACGCCGTAGTGTGAGGGCACCTTAACCTCAACAGAGGAACTTTATTGATATAACTTTGTTTTCTTTTCTTTCACAAATAAACATATTAATTAAAATCAAATCAATTTCATAAACAAAAATAAGATATTGCAAAGCCCCAATTACTTTTGTTGCCTACAACAAATCAATTCATTTTCTGACCATATTGTCCTCTTTTCTCATAGATTTCAAATCAAATAATAATTCTTATTTCGGATTTCCATATAAAGTTATAACATCTGTTCTTTTATACAATTGTAAGTTTTCAACATGATTCCTGTAAATGATATATTGAGCAAAATTAATAATCAGATTTACTAACTCATAATTAGAGTTCTCAATTTCAAACCCAACTCTTAATATTTTTTCAGTGAAATGAATATCAAAACAACAGAAAATGGAAATTAACAAAAAATATTTGTCTTTATCATTGTTCATTAAAACCAGTTGTTTTCCCCAATGAAGATGATATTACAAACTATTTGTTTTAGTTATGTGGGTCATTACATTTATTTTGTAATGCTGTGCATTGCCATCGTTATTAATTTCATGAATTTGGACCATTGAAAGAATTTAAATGTCATGAATATTTATGTAATGTCTTAATGAACTAATCACAAAAACAAAAAATAAAAAATAAATAAATAAACCAAAGTGAAAAAAAAAATTAATAGAAGACAAAATATCATCCCCTCCTATTTTCATAAAATAGGTATATTACAGGCAACGGAATGTAGTGACATACTTATATGCATCCTTTTCAAAGGATTATTGAACAATTTTTAAGGACAGCAATCATGAATAGCAGGAATAATATTTGGAACATTGAGAAAATATAAAATGTAAAAATAAAGTCATATTTTAAAGAAAATCTAGTGTCTTTTTCTTATTCCTATACTTACTATCTTACTATCTTATTCCTATACTTTTTAACGGATTATTGAACATTTTTTTTTTAAGGATAGCAATCATGAGTACCAGGAATAATATTTTGAATATTCAGAAAATATAAAAGGTGAACCATGGGTCAAGAAAATGATTGTAAGCTTTCAAATTATTTTCAAGGTATTTAGAAAGGATTTTTTTTTTTGGTAGAAAGTTTGACTGAAAAGGATTGCTCTTCAAATGCCTTCATTATGATAATATGATTTTTTAAAAAGCTGATATATTATGTTCGGGCCCCAAACATGTGAGCGCATGTACATGTAGTCCTATACATGCATTTTTGTGTCCAGTGCAGGTTATTCATAACATAATATGATAAATTTCTTATAATTTTCTTGATTCCCAATCCTCATATCAATAAACAATTTATTAGGTGCATTGTTATCAACCTTTCCCATCACTTTGAGACTGTTTCTTCCACAATTCAATCGAATGACTACAACACTACAGGGTGTATCAATAAAAACGGGACAGTTTTGAAAAGTCTGTCAAAATTTCGTTTCAATTTATGATATCTATATTTTGATGTTAATAGATGCTCTGAAGTCTTATCTTTCAAATGCAATTTAAGATAACAAATTTCGTTCATGCTTGAGCGCACACGGAACGTTTTTGTCGGGGGCTCAAAAAAAAAAAGGCTTGCGCACAAAATGGAAGAAAATGAGAAATACGATCATCAGAGCTTGCTAATTAGCAGACTTACTTTTGACCTTTTCATTAACTTTGCCATTATTTCCGAATTATGCTTTCAAAAGACATAACAAAGGTATTCATTTACTTGAAATGCTTTTTGTTTTGTTTTCACATGTTAACATGTTATTTTTTAGCATTGAATATTCCTTCAAACTAAAAAAATAAATAAAAAATGTTATCAACCCAAAAAAGGGGACTTCGTTGGTTGGTAGAGTATTTGATTGATTGATTGCGTTGTTTCTTGGTTTGTTTGTTTGGCTGATTGATTGTTTGATTGATGGATTGATTTATTAATTGATCGCTTGATTGAATGAAGGATTGATAGATTGACCATTTTGAATGATTGATCGTTTGATTAATTCATTCATTGTTTCTTTAAATGATTGATTGATTGACCAATTACTTTTTTATTGATTATTCATATGGTTGATTAAATCGTTGGAAGAATCATAGGAAATCACCTCATTAGACTAACATAATCATTCATCAGTGTTACATATTAATTCTACTCCACGTGAAATGTAAATCTAACGTATGACATTAAATCTTAACATAAAGACCCGTCCATTATTTGAGGAGGGAAAACGCAACATTACATTCATGAGAAATACAGCTGAGCGGCGCAGAAAATTATACGGCTCTACATTAATGTCAACCCGCGCTAACGGCGGGAAGCGACCGATTGACAACTGCATGCAATTACTTAGCGTACAAAAACTCGCCTAAGAAAACTTCCCTGTGGTAAAATGGTATTGTCAGTCGATCCGTTCGAGCAAATTAGTCATGGACATGAAATAAATAATTGAACTTTTATCATAGTTTTCGTAGGTAGATGCTTCAGACCAGATTGGGGAAAAAGACATTTTGGCAAGCCTATAACACCATTGTGCTAAAGTTGTAATCAGAATCTTTATTTCACATAGATTGATGTTCCTAACGATTATTTATATAAATAGTGATCTTGCCACATCTTGCGAAGACGCCGTCCACATGCGATATGCATGTGATATGCGGAAATATTGACCCATCGAGTAAAGATTCGTTTGTGATAATGTTCAAAGTGAAAGGACTTTTTTTTTTTAACCAATCGAAATGAATGTACCATATTTGGAAAGCTGAGAATTCAAGCTTTTAAAAACTGCTTGATCATTAAGGTGTAATATAATAATGCGTAATCGAGGAAGATGACTATGCAGCGTATGAGCTATTTTGAGAGAAAAATTGGCAATATTGTACAGGAATTCGATCTGACTAGGATTTCGAATTGACACAAGTGACAGGACTTTTTTTTCCCTTTGCAATAAGTTATTCCTATTTTTGAAAAATTCAGACTCTTAGCGTACTTATTCAAGTTGATAATTTCTTTGAAAAGGTAGTTGCTCGCCATAATCAAGAAAACAAAGTGAAAAAACTGTGCAAAATACAAAATGTCTATGGCCGCGTTCGCTTTGCGTAGAGTGATAGCGCCCTCTTCCCCTTAAGTTTACAACTAGAATTGATATGAAGCATGAACAAAACAAACAAACAGATTCAATCAATCAATCAATCAATCAATCTATCAATCAATCAATCAATTAATCGATCAATTAAACATTCAAATAAACAACCAACCGAATCCCCTTTCTTGGGTTGACAAAAAAAGAAAAGATAGGCCTATTTAAGTTTGAAGGAATATTTATCGCAAAAAGATAACAATGAAAAGGAAAACAAAACAACTAACGTAAATAAAACGCTTTGTAAATGAATTTCAAATCATAATTCGAAAATAATGGCGAAGAAAAAGGAAAATTTTAGAAGAAGACTGCTGATTAGCAAGAAGTCTGATGATTATATTTCTCCTTTTTTCCATTTTGTGCGCAAGCCTTTTTTTGAGCCCCCGACAAAAATGTTCTGTGTGTGCTCAAGCATAAACGAAACTTATTTTTTTAAATTACATTTGAAAGATAAGACTTCAGAGAATCCATTAACATAAAAATACAGACATCATGATTTGAAACAAAATTTTGACAGACTTTTCAAAACTGTCCCGTGTTTATTGATACGCACTGTATATTAGCTTTAAACTGTAGTTATAGCCTAATATTGAGTAATTCCTTATGGTTTAGGAGTGCTAACACTACAGTAACACCTTGGTATAATTGCCAACTGTAAAATATCGACTTTCTTTTTTTTAAATTAAGCAAAACAAATCTCAGAAATACCAGGAGTTGTAATAAAATAAAATTTGTGCCAAACTGTACTCGAATGGGTGCTTTATGAGATTCATTTTCAGAATTATTATAGCCGAAGCGTATAATCGGAGGGGGTTGGGGAGGAGACCGAGTTCTGATGTCGACGTTGATAATAATACTAGGGCTATTTCACGTTAAGTGTACACTTTTAACATTTTGTGTTTTTCCTCATTTTGGTATCTTTTAAACAATTACTATATCATGCTGGCCGTTATTTGGTGGACCTTATCAACAGCAACCTACAGTTCAATTTTTGTAACACTGAAAACGTTATTTCGGGTAATATCAGCATTTTTAGTGCATTTTTAAGGGAAAAGGGATTCTCATTTCAAAATTTTGATTATGTTCACTGATATCATACCTGAATATCTTGAAAGTTGTGTGAAAGTTTAATGCTTTATAGTTAGCATAGCCACTATGTAACATCATTAATCTTATTTGGCCAAATTTGGCCAAGAAATGTGGAAGTGATGAATATTTTTGTAAAACGTATCTTTAAATAAAAAGAAAAACATGTCCTCTCCATAACACTGAGGTCAGCAACAGTGAGATAAAATGATATATATGGGCTCAAACTCTGTTTAAATAATCTTAAGTATGTTTGAATATGACTACATGTCACAAATCAATGAAAAAAAAAATATGTGACATAAATTTCATGGCTTGGTTAATTGGATGACTTTATTGTCCGTTAAAAGTGAGTCCTCTCCATAACAGTTATTTTCTTCATGTTCTGAAGCACTGAGGCTTGAACTATATATGGCACTGATATACAATAATAATATACCTCCGTTTAATATCATGAAATTTGATTTTCCATCTAAACATCTATAGATGGTCAGCATCTCACACTAATGCCATATGTTAATCTGAATGTCCTCTCCATACACTGAAAACCTAAACGGGTAGACCGACTAGCTTTAAAGCTAGTCGTAGTGATGCCCAGACTGACTAACATTAAAACTAGTCGGTCACGACGACTAGCTTTCCTTCAACACAACGCGGTTATACGGACTAGCTTCAAAACACGTCCGTCTCTACGGACTAGCTTGAAAGCTAGTCCGTCAAGACGGACTAGTTTTAATGCTTGTCGGCCAAGACGGACTAGCTTTCCAGAAAGCTAGTCGGTCATGACAGACTAGCTTTAAAGCTAGTCATGACAGACTAATTTTAAAGCTCGTCCGTCGTGACCGACTAGTTTGACGGACTAGCATAAAAGCTAGTCGTAGTGATGCCCAGACTGACGAGCTTTTGAGCAGGACCAGCTTTACAGCTAGTCGGTCATGGTGTAAAAGCTAGTCCGTCGCGCTTCTCTGCCGCGATGTTCTTGCTGCTGTCTTGACAGACTAGCATGACGGACGAGGTTAATATGGCTTCACCAGCCTGTCAGAAACGTCAGATCTGAAATATTAGAAGACATTAAAAGATACGAGTCACTAGGCTTATCTATCTGTATGACTACTGATCATGAGCAACATAAAGCACACAATCCTGGTGACAACGATGTTTTGTCTCAACCTCTTCAAGTAGACCTACCTCCTGAGTCTACCAACAATGCTGTACCTCATCAACTTGAAAAGAGAGTCGTGGATTTGGAATCCAGAGTCAATCACCTTCAATCGCAGTTGCAATCTTTAGAAGGAAGGATCATCCCCGCTGTAAACAATGATCAGAGGCATGATCCTACTATTCATGAATCAAGCTTGAATCGTGATCATCCTGTTGAGCCGCTTAATTTGGAAGATTGTAGACGACAACAAAACAAACGTGACGACGTTATCAAGCCTAAGCTAATACCTGCCTAATCATTGGCAATTCGATGCTTAAATCAATTGTTCCCCACAAATTATCACAGACGCAAAAAATCCATTGTCACACGTTGCCAGGGGCAAAGATTGATGATGTTATTGAGTGTTCTTTAGCTCTTCGAACGATCACGCCTGATAGTGTGATCATACACGTTGGAACTAATAATATTGCCCGTGATGATCCATTGGAAATTTGCGCCAAAATGTCCTCACTGGTTCAAGAGATCACTAAAATATCTCCATCAGTAAAGAATATCGCAATATCATCTATAATTCATCGATATGATGAGTCTAACGATGACTTCATCAAAGTGGAGAATGTTAATCATCAGCTCAAACTTCTAGCCAATCGGGAAGCTGACTTCTTCTACAATAACAATATCGACCCCTCTACACAGCTAACCGGTGATGACGTCCATCTAAATAAACGCGGTGTGATAATGTTCGCGACTAATCTCATCAACAAGCTGAGAAATCGGATGCAAAAGGATTTTCATTGCTCGCATCGTGTAAATAGAGGACTCCTCACAATCGAGTATTTTCACGCGACCGGGTGGACTTCTTCAGGGAATCGAGGAAAGATTCACTCAAAACAGCATGGAGACTATTGAACACATAAACATGCTTCATGAAAATGAAAACTCTATGTGTAACATAAATGACATTAATGATGAATACACTGATAACGAATGCAGTAAATGCGATCTATCAATTAATGATCATGATAAACTACACTTCAATGATTATGACAATAATGATCACATTCTACATGCATATGAGCACTTAGATGTTGATAATCATATTTATGATATTGATCAGCAGGATTTACATTGTGAAAGTCATGAAAATAGTGAATACCAATTACATAGCAATAATCTTCAAAAATTCAAGGGCTTAAAGATTGCTCATATAAACTGTCGTAGTATTGTTGATAAACTTGACGAAATATCATTCTTGTTAATGAAGTTCGACCTTGATATATTATGTGTATTAGAAACATGGCTTAATAATTTTGTAAGTAATGATGTTGTTGCAATAAATAAATATAATCTAATTCGACGTGATGGATTGCAAAAGCGCGGTGGGGGCGTTTGAATTTATATCCGCAACAATCTTTCCTTTATTGAAAGGAAGGAACTTAATGATGACCACCTGGAAGCAGTATGGATTGAATTGAATAATATAAGGCGTGAAAATATGATTTTATGTTGTATATATAGACCGCCTAATACAAAACCTGATTTTTCTGATTACCTGTTCAAGACCCTGGAATATATTTTAAATGAAAACAAGAAAATAATGATCTTTAGTGACATCAATATTGAATATTTTGAGTTGGGTTCTGTTGGTCGCAATTATATTGCGGACCTTGAAAATCTATTCATGCTTTCCCAATTAATAGATAAAACTACAAGGGTAAGTTTGACATCATCGAAATGCATTGATCATAATATACACGTCAAATCGAGATCTACATTTGGTAACTGACGTCGCCCGTATATCTATAAGTGATCATTACTTAATTTATACTTGTTAAAATGTAGATATACCTAATATTGAACATCGGACACTCCGTTTCCGTAATTATAAATTATTTGATGAACAATTATTTCTCATTGATCTATCAAAAAATAGTATAGCCAATAATTTTCTTGAGAATGGTGATGAAAATTTTGATATGAACTCATGGTGGAATAAATGGAAATGCGCCTTTCTCGGTATATGTCAGAAGCGGTTCTAGGACAATTACCCCCTGGACAATTAGCCCCCCCGGACACATACCCCCCGGACAATTTTACCCCCCGAGGACAATTACCCCCGGACAGTTACCCCCGGACAATAACCCCCGAGACAAGTACCCCCCGGACAATTACCCCCGGACAATTACCCCCCAAGGTACAATTACCCCCCGGACAATTACCCCAGACAATTACCATATAGTATAACTATTGTATAGTTTAACCTTGAAAGTAATTTATCATATACATCAAATAAATACAATATTGAGCATACACAATGACTGTATTTATATCTGTTGCTTTTTCGTGAGTGAAATCAAAACCAACTATTAATAATTTTTCGTTTAATACGTCAGATTAATCAAATCCACAATACTTCTCCAGAAAGGTTTTATGCTGAGGTACTCTAAAAGAACATGTACACAGGATTCTGTTGTTTTACAGAAAATACACAAGTTATCTGCTACAATTTTCCATTTGCACAAATTATATCTAAAAGGTAAAATTCTATGAAGCATTTTGAAGTTGAGTTGTTTTATTTTGTTGTTTTTCAATGTCTTAAACTTAAATTTCAATGTGTTTTTCCAGTCAAAATCAATCACATGGTTCAGTTGACCTTCCCAGAATGTTAACACAGCTGGTTCTCTTTTCTTAAATTCACACAATAAATAGAAATTGCGAAACTTCATTGATCGTAGTGTAATAAAATCAAGTCCTCTGGTTTCATGTAGGTCGTTTTCGTATTATGAATTCGTTTCATCGCTATCTGCGTAATTTATATCTTGAATTTTTTTCGATCCAAACATTTGGTATCGCATTTTTCAGTTTCAAATACATAAAATCAATTAACAAAGAATTTTATCCTAACACTCGACAAATATGTTTTCTTGGCCGAAATCGTCCATTTTCTACAATGTCATTAATTGTTATAATACCTTTTTTTTAAACCATTCTTTAAAGAATAAATGTTTCCAATCATGTGTAATATTACTGTTGTACCACAATACTTGGTTTTTAACGTTTACAATATTTGGAAATTGAATATATTTAAGTTAACTCCAAAATGTAAGACAGTCTACATAAAAATCCGGGTACCTTTTGTTTTACGCACAAATTCATCATGTCTTTACTGGAACAATTTGTTTTCAGAAGTAATAAAAAGAGACTTATTTTTTCAATCCAATATCTAAACGTAACGGTACATCATTACCATTTTCAAAGAAACTGCTCAACCATGATAAATGTAAGGATTGAAATTTAGAGTTTAAGTCTATCATACTCGGTCCTCCCTTTTTTAAAATTATTAATTAAGACTGTTCTCTTGACTTTTTCTCGTTTTGAATTCCATGAAAAATTACACATCAATTTATTAAGATCAACAACAAGTTTCTGAGGGATGGGTAATACAGAGGCAACGTAAACAAATTGTGAAATTACTAGTGATTTAAGAATCACAACTTTACCATAGGAAGTTAAATTTTCTCATTTTCCAAAAAATTAAGATTGATTTAACTTTTTGTAGTTTCATAAAACAGTTCAGTCATTCAGACTCTATTTTATCACTGTCTTGTTAAATACTGTAACGAAATGGGCTTTTATTTCGTCGTAGTTATAATGTTTTTAACGTAGATGGCGTTATTGCAGTTTTAATTACGGTGTTTCTGAGTTAATTCGTAGTGTAATCGATCATTTGACCTTGTAATCGAGTAGTCGATTTTGATCACTTTTAATTAGAATTATTAGAATAACTAATTAATAAGTGAGTTTGCATTCTTGGTTTCTAGAAATTATTGTTTATCCTTGTAAGACGAGTTTTGCGGTGTTTCAATCGTCTAGATAGGATAATGGAAAGTTATTAAATTATTGGTAACTTAATTGTGTAGAAAAATCAGGAGAATCGTTAACTGTTACTGATAAATGCAAATAATGCTAAAGTAGGACATGTTTGTAAAATTCATTGGATTGTGGCTGGGGTCTAAACAAATACAGAGCCTACGACTCATTGCACTGTAAAGTACTTGGACCAATAAAGTTGGGTGCTGAACCAAAGGAAGTAGAACTGATGGTTAAAGCATCATTGTTACTTGGTACCCCGTGTGACGGATTTCTCGTCTCAGGCCGTAGACCAAGAACAACTTCTCTTGAGTTCGTGTCTCCGGACGAACCTTTAATTAGGTTCCGACCCATTAGGGTCGTTGTTCCAAGAGACGACGATACCAGTACCAGGGACCTGTAGTATAGTCATTCTAGGACAAAAAAGGGGTCAACCTCACACTAATTGCAACAGAAAATCTGAAACATGTATCGTTAGATCAGAAAGTCTCCTCTAACACAATATATCAAAAGTCCTAAGGATTTCGAAGTGGTGGAAAGGGGTCAAAAGGTCAAAGGTCATTAAAGGTCATTTTTAGCCTAAAATCATGTAAAAATGATTGTATGTTATGTTTATTTCAATTTATAAATAGAAAATTAGCAAAGCATTCTTATCCAAAACTTGGGTCAATTATGTATAGAAATAAATGGACAGGTGTTGGTAATAACCATTTGAAGGCAAAGGCTGAGGTCAATAAACGTCAAAAACCTGGAAATATGCCACGAAATTTCCTTTGTCCTAGCTATAACCTGAGACCCTCACAGGTATGTCAACCAAACTTGGTTCAATGTGGTTAGGTGAATGAAGCCTGTAAGGTTTTGTGATAAATATTGAAGGTCAAAGGTCAGGGTCAATAAAAATCCAAAATCCTGTGTAAATCTTTTTAAAAGTTCCTTTGTGGCTCTAACTATAACTGAGATCGACTAAAATAATGTCAACACAAACCAAGTGCAATCTTGATGTTGAAATGAACTTTGAAGCTTGAGATGCCGGTATCTATTTAAAGGTCAAAGGTCAGAGATGTCAATAAATTTTTGGGTCAATTATCATGCAATGAACTTGAGATTTTTGGCGGTAATCATAACTGGGGCATTTCAACCAAACTTTGATCTATCATATTTATAAAGGTTAACTAAATAATGTTTTTTTTGACTTCCATGAAGGTCAAAGGTCAGGGTCACCAATGAATGTCTAATTCCTGTAAAAAAGAAAAGATTGAGAAACTACTTATGTTTTGGCAATGACTGATAGTTTCTGAATGTATGTCAAACAAACTTGAAGCATATCTGTATGAATGTAAGAAAGATGAAATACAAAGTTTAAATGACAACTATGGCAAGGGCAATGGTCATTAAAATGTCATTTTTAGCTTAAAATCTGTGTCCAAACATGAAAGGGACTACTGATGGGAAATGAGCCATGACCTGCGGTCATGGTAAACTCTTTCAAAGTCGAAGGACATATGTTTGACAGTAAATATTTTTCGTTAATGAATCCCTTGTCTTCACAATTACTTCCAAGCACTTTGATAATTAGGAAGGTTATTGCGGTTGCATGCACTTGATTTGCCAACGATAACTAGTATGTTTCAAGAATTTAAAGTCAATTAATTGACGAAAGACAAATTTACTCATGAGATGACGAGAAGTTTGTTTCATTAATGTTTATCAAAAGTTCGGTTGATATGTATAAAGAGGACTAATGATATATATCTTTTGGCAGCTACCTATGTCAAAATAATGAAAAACATGTACTGTGCATTTACATAGTTTTTTCCATCTGATAAAGTTAAGAAGCACTGATAAAATGACTTTCAACCTAGCCTTGTTAATAGTCCCATGATTTGATGGTACGTGTAACACTGCAAAATCGATAGGTCACCAAAGATAATGTAAAAATGATAAATATCATGCTAACCGTAAAAAGCGCAGTTATAGATCCAGGATTTGAAAATAGAGGGGTGCTGACCCCTATGAGTATGTCGCCGCCAAGTTTTCAAATTTTAACATGTACAGTCCAATAGTATAAGTATTCAGAGATGCCAAGTTCAAACACAAAATTTGTCGTGGATCATTCACATCGTGTTTGAACAGTGCGCACGCGGCGCGCTTACCAAATGAGCGCGCGCCCAGAAGTAATTGTACACAAAGGAGGCGCGCGCGCACGCTACACATTTTTCAAGTAGTAGCTATCTTGCATATAAAGATCGCCTGCACGATTAACATCGCACTCGCCAGGGATTGATATGCGCGACAAAACTAACTCGATGTATTTTTAGGTTTTGAGACTCCAAAATGGTAAAAAATCTAAATTAATTCTACTTTTTCTCATTTTGCCGTGTAGAAATGGGGTGTTCTGCGTGAGATCTGAGACGGACCCGAAATGCGTGATTCTCACGCAAGATGCGTGACTTGGTAATCTTCAGGTATTATTAGAGGGGCGTGTCCCCTGTGCGCCCTGCCTGGATCCCACTGAAGCAGAGAAGTATTTGAAGATTCAAAGTAATTGCCAGATTTGATTTTTTTACCAAACATTTGTAGGAACTACATTATGCTGATCATTTCTGGTATTTAATTTGTTTGGATTTCACTTTGGCATATAGTTTTATTTTTGGTAGGTCTATTCCGTGTAACATAAAAGAGATAAGATCATTGAGTGTAACTTTTAGTACACAGTATACCATAAATATGTTTTATGTTTATTATGTTACAGGGCTTAGAATTAAATTGAGATAGCATTTCCTAATACATGTAAAAAGCCTTCAATTTTGTCGAGCATTTTCATTTTCACAAATGGTACGGTTAAGTCCTCCAACATTTCTCTTCCACGACAATAAACCTTTACTGTGATGCTAGATACATTTGCCTTCAACATACATCTACATGTAGATCTGTGGCCCGAAATGCCACCCTTGCCCCTGCCTTATTCTTTATTTTTTGTCAACAAAAATTGTGAGGTGAAAGGCTCTGCTAATCATCAATACACTGATCAAGGGAAAGGAATGATAATTCACTTGAGGAGATGGTATGCTTTTACAGACATAATCCCCTTTTACAGACTTTTGGAGGGGAAGTTAGCAAATTACCCCTCTACCAGCGGTATTATTTTTCATTATATTATACGGGACCCTATTATGAAATTGCTCCAAAAATATTTGAAAACTACCCCTAATTAAAAAACAGTTTGGGGGAAATGCGAAGAGACCATTATTTCAATGATTTTCAGAATTTTCCCCCTGAACTGGGACCCTGAAATACATGTGCACCCTTTTTCCCGAGAAATCACAGGAACGACCGCCTGAGAGGGGTGGGGCGCTTTCTCTTTGAGACAGGAGCTCCATACTAATGGATATTCACATAAAACTTTTAGTTGTGAAATGACTGTAAGACATTGCCAGAGATAAAGATATGAATATTTCCATGGATGTTTATTTCTTGGCAAGGATGCACTATAATGAGCCAGCTATTGTGCCTATATTAAAGCATTTTCATTAAGATCTTCTCATGATATTGTGGTGTTCCATTACTTTAAAATATTTATCTACAACGTTAACGATTGACTTTATCTTGGTCGCTACCAAGATTTCTACACCATTAATCCAAGTGTGGTTGCAATTACCTACATGTTGTTGTACTAAAGTCTAAAGTTATCGCTAAAAAAGGTAACAAAAGTAATATCTTATAATTTGTGGAGGATATTGCCCTTTGATCCTAAACATGCTCAAGGTCATAAATTTACCTATCAATATACATAACTAAAACAAGTTTGGTTCAAACTCCTCAAGTGGATCTCAAGTTATATTTTAGGGTTATGGGTACACAACGTTTTGTTATAAAAAATTTACTTATCTCTGACCTTTTGACCTTCAAAATAATTATAGTTGTCACTACTGCAAAGTTCATTTGTCTCTCAATTATACACAATGTATAATATCCATATTTACAGGATTTTTGACATCTACTGACCTCTGACCTGTAATGACTGTCACCTCGTGTGCTCCTATATGTTAATTTGCCTCATATCAATATAATTTAACTCCCCAAGTTTATTCAGCATTCCTCATGTAAACAAACAAATTTTCTCATCTTTTCACAGGTTTCTTGACATCTACTGACCTCTGATCTTTGACCTTAATATGGTTGTCACCAAAACCTATACATTCATGCCTAAGTATCATTAGAGGCTAAAGTTTGGGTGACAGTTCTCTATAGTAGATCTCGAGCTGGCCATAGGATAAAAGAATTTCTCATCATTTCACAGGATTTTGATATCCATTGACCTCTGACCTTTAACCTTCAAATATTTTACTAACAAAATTAAACTAAGTTTAGTTTACATACCTGTACTGGGTTTTAGTTATGCCTAGGATAACAGCAATTTCTTTTCATTTTCACACGTTTTAGACATTTATTGCTCTGACCTTTGACCTTCATATGGTTACTACCAAAACCTGCTCATCTTATTTGCATATTGTTATACATAAGTGACCACAGTTCTGTTAAGTATGCTTTACTAATTTTCAAGTTATAAGTGAAACAAACATGGATTACATTATTTCGACATGATTTTAGGCCAAAGGTGACCTTTATTGACCTTGACCTTTTGACCCTTTACACCACTCGAAATCTTTAGGACTTTTGATATGTTGTAGAGGAGATTTACTGATAAGATACATGTTTCATATTTATTGTGAGTTGACCATATTGACGTGTATATATAGTTGTAATTTGTTAAGTTATGCCTAGGATAACACGGCAATTTCTTTTCATTTTCACACGTTTTAGACATTTATTGACCTCTGACCTTTGACCTTCTATATGGTTATACCAAAACCTGCTCATCTTATTTGCATATTGTTATACATAATTGACCACAGTTCTGTTAAGTATGCTTTATATTTTCAGTTATAAGTGAAAACAAACATGACATTCACTCATTTTTACATGATATAAGGCCAAAAATGACCTTTATTGACCTTTGACCTTTTGACCCCTTTCCACCACTCGAAATCTTAGGACTTTTGATATGTTGTAGAGGAGATTTTACTGATTAAGATATGTTTCATATTTTGTTGAGGCTTGAACCATATTGACTGTATATATAGTTGTATGTTAAGTTATGCCTAGGATAACGGCAATTTCTTTTCATTTTCACACGTTTTAGACATTTATTGACCTCTGACCTTTGACCTTCATATGGTTACTACCAAAAACCTGCTCATCTTATTTGCATATTGTTATACATAATTGACCACGATTCCTTAAGTATGCTTTACTAATTTTCAAGTTATAAGTGAAAACAAACATGACATTACATCATTTTTACATGATATAAGGCCAAAAATGACCTTTATTGACCTTTGACCTTTGACCCCTTTCCACCACTCGAAATCCTTAGGACTTTTAAATATGTTGTAGAGGACATTTTACTGATCAAGATACATGTTTCAGATTTTCTGTTGCAATTAGTGTGAGGTTGAACCATATATTGACTGTACTACTGGTGGAGACAACGTTTAGTAGTCTACTGGTAGGAGACGACGTCTGGTAGTCTACTGGTAGGAGACGACGTTTGGTAGTTTACTGGTAGGAGACAACGTTTGGTAGTCTACTGGTAGGAGACAACGACTGGTTGTGGAGCTGGCCTGGTAGTGAGCTGGTTTGGTGGTGAGCGGAGTCTACCAACGGTGAGCTGAATCCACACCACAGCACCAAGGAAGGGCAAGCAGTGCATGCTGGTATCAACCGTTTGGCAGTGTACAAGCAGGCAAGGAGGCGTCTGGAGGTGCATGCCAGGACGGAGATTTCCGTTGTACGGAGGAAGGTGGTTACCTGAGCTGACGGAACAACGGGCAGAGATTTCTTCGTTCTGAGGAGCAAGCAAGGTCAAGTTGGAGCCGTCGTTGGTCGGGGCAAAGGCAGATCGGCGTATCTGGTGGTGCGTGACAACGGTGGTAGACATCTGACGGGCAAGCTGAGCAGAGGGGAAGAAATCGTCTGGAAGGTGTTCGAGCAACTAGGTTGCTGGTATCCAGAGGGAACACTGTAGGGTTTTGTAGAGAGCTTATGTTGCAGGGCAAGGCAGATTGGAGTCGTCGTTGGTCTTGGCACATGCAGATCGGCGTATCTGATGTGCAGGAAAACGGTGGTCATCTGAAGGTGTATGCAGGAGCAAGCTAGAGACAAGGCGCCTGGAGGTGTTTCCACGGCTAGGTGGTTGGTCGTCTAGAAGGTTTTGTAGATGGTGTGGTCGTGTAGACCAAGGAGTAAAACTGTAAAAGGACTTAATTAGTAGTGTTTAGGTCATTTGGGGGTAGTATACGGCTACCCAAACGGATCCATGACTTAATTTTTGAACCCGACCAAGAATTCTACCAGTAAGGGGCACCCTGACAAGATATTTGCTGGGGGAAAACCTTCTTAGTCACCGGATTCGTCACAATATATTCCCAAATACTTAACAGGTTCGTCATTCCATTCAATACCTTCAATAAATGCATGTTGTTGTTGTATAGCGACAGCGTTTATTTTCATCACATTCAGACTTGGCCCAGCAAAGTATCCGAAATGTTTTACAACTTCAAGACATTAGTTGGCAGATTGAATATTATTTAAAAGGGGAACAGTGTCATCTGCCAGTTGAGATATCTTAAATTCTTTTGATACACCAGTTTCAGCAGATACTACAGTGATACCATTTATATCATTATTTTGCTTTATTTTTAAAGCCATAATTTCAACAACAAGAATGAATAATAAAGCAAACAGAGGGCAGCCCTGTCTAATTCCCCTTTTTATTTCAAATATTTGCGAAATCCAACCATTATTCATGACCTCCCTCCAACGTTTGCATAAATGACCTTAATCCATGTAACAAAGTTTGTATAATAGTTGAAATAGGAACTGATGGGTAACCGTATCGAAAGCTTTTCGAAAATTAAGAAAAAGAAAAATGCCTGAGAAATTATTATATTCACAATATTCAATCATATCTTTAACCAAACGTAGATTTTGCATGACAGAGCGTTATTTTAAATAACCTGATTGACTAAAAGAAATCACTTTATCTATAACACCTTTTAATCTTTTACACAATACTTTCGCTACAATCTTGTAATCGGTGTTAAGCAATGATATAGGTCTCCAATTATCTAGACATTGTTTATCACCTTTCTTGTACAGCAAAGTTAATATAGCTAATTTCTGAGTTTCTGATAATTGTCTTTTAATAAACCCTTCATTAACACTATTTATTACAAGGGATTTAATATCGTCCCAAAATACTTTAAAAATTCAACAGATAAACCGTCACTACCTGGTGACTTATTGTTTTTCATAGAAAATATAGCATTTCGACATTCTTCCTCAGTAAGCATACCTTAACAAGACATTGCTTCTTCTTCTGTTAACGTACTTGGCATAACTGAATCCAAATAATCATCAATATCAGACGATTCAACTTCATTGTTTTAGAGTACAAACATTTATGATATTGAAAAATTTCACCCAGAACAGATTCTGGTTTGTAACAACCCTTCCATTCTTTTTAATGGAATTTATTTCTTTTTTCTTTCCGTTTCATTTTTCACTTTCGAAAAAATATTTGGTCGACTTTTCACCATGCTCCATCCATTTTTGTCTGGATCTGATGAAAGCTCCTTTACATTTAAATGTTAACAATTGGTCCAGTTTAATTTTTGTTCGTTCTAATTCAGCTTTATTTTCATTAGATGGGTTTTCATCAGTCTTGAAACTCATTGACACAAATTCAGCTTGTAATCGTTTCAAAGCTTTATTATTTTCTTTCTACTTTTGTTTCGAATACTTGATTGTGTATTCTTTAATTCTTATTTTACACATATCCCATTTCATTTGTGGGTTCATATGAGCGTTTTCCAACATAAATTTTCTAATCAAAAGTTTCATATTTTCTGTATAATGATCGTCTTTTAATAAGGAATTATTCATTTTCCATAAGCCACATTCATTTCGGGGACTAATAGTTGTCGATTTTAAAGAAATGGCACAATGATCACAATTTGGAGCAGGTTTGATTTCAGCCGTTTCCACACAGCACCACAAAGAATCTATTAATAGCCAATAGTCAAGACGGAAAATATATTTAATGACAATTGACGCTAGGTGAATTGTTTTTTAAAAGGAAACATTTTCCTCCAAACATCGATCACATGAAATTGTTTAATCAATTTCTTAAACACCTTATTTTCTTTATAAACATAAGACATACCTCATGTATCCAGTTGGGCATTTTGAACACAGTTCCAATCTCCGCCCACACTAACGAATCATTAACTTGTATCACTTTTTGTAACCATTTTGTTAGGTCTTTATACAATTTTTCTTTTTCATTATGTTTTGTCGGCGCGTAGACATTTACAACAAAATCTTATTGCAATGACACGACCATCGAGGTGTACAAACTGTTCAATTTGTTCAGAATAGATTTTATGCACAAAAATAGCAACACCTCAGGCCCGTAACTAGGATTTTTACGGGGGTTCGAAATCTGAAAAAGTGGACCTTTTTCAAGAATTTTTTTTTTTGGAGATAAAAATTGGACTTTATTGTGCAATATAGAGCCTATTTAGTATCCGCGAGCTCGATGTTTTGAGCTAAAAATTGTGCCTTATAGACACTTTTTAGGTTCCATGTTGAAGATACAAAATAATCTTGGCTCATTAATAATCTTAGCTTAAACCACCCCCAATCTAGCCCAAACACAATTACACCAATTCTTTTGACAAGGTTTGTTTTCAGCAGAGGACACTGGGTCCAACCCTTTTTTTTATACTTATTGTTTGTTAAGTTTACAGTGCACGGTCGCATAGTGACCGTGCAGGAAAATTTGGGGCTTTAAAAGAGATAATTATGAAGTAAAGAAAGGGGCACTTTTTAGTATTGTAAGTGACACCTTTGAAGAAATTGTCCATTGGACTTTTAAAAGAGTATGAAAGGCCTCTTTTTAATAAAAAGGGGACATTTTTAAGCTAAGAAAAGGGGCACTCTGCCCCCTGCCCCCCGGTTCCACCGCCTCTGTTAGACCCCAATATCCTCAAGTGCGAAACGAGAGGAGAAAACTTTGAGCTCAAAATTGTAGTTTATTGTGCATTATGGACCCTATTTAGTACACGCGAGCGCGAAGCGCGAGCCGAAATTTGGGATTTTAACAGACATATGGAGTAACAAAGGGCCGTTTTTAGTATTAAAAGTGCCCCTTTTAAACAGAAATTGACCACGGGTCTTTTCAAAACTCTGAAAGGCTTCTTTTTAGTATAAAGATGACACTTTTTTGCTTAGAAAAGGGACACATTTTGGTCATGAATAGGGGTACTAAAGTGGGGTCACTGTGCCCCCTGCCCCCCCCTCCCGGTCCCACCGCCTCTGCAATTAGGCCTTATTCCTGTTATATCATTTCCTAAAATTGAAGATAACAATCATTTAAAAATATAAAAATAGAACACAAATGCAAACGAAAACATTCCTGCGAAAAGGTTCAAGTGTAATTCCTGCGTAATTTGTTCTGAAAAACATGATTATTATCCCCAATATACGAAGTTGCGAGCGCGAAGCGCGAGCGAAAGATTTTACATGTAGGGGGACTGAAAGCAAAGTGTTTTAATCGTCCTTTCTTGTATTTCTATTCAAGTATCTGCTGCATTTCTGCCAAAAAGTGGGGGTTTTAATTTTTTTTTGTTGTTGTTGTTGTTGTTTGGTCAAGTGGACCCTGCTCGCCTACCGGGGGGGGGGGGGGGATGGGTTCTTTCGAACCTCGAACCCCCCCCCCCCCTAGTTACGGGCCTGCACCTTTTGAATGGTTTGGGCCATGATTAAAGAAGCATTGGTAATCTAATTCTAATCTGACTATGGATTCCAATCCATGAGTCAACATTATTACATCTGTTTTCTGTTTAAATATCCGGGAGAAAATTTCGTTTCGTCTCAGCTTATTTCCTGGTGACCTAAAGTTCAGCCTACTCACTTTCCTTTGGGCACTTTCTTTCTTTCTGATTTTCTTTTTTGAACTTTCGGGGGAGAAGTTTTCCGCTCTTCTTGGGTAGTTTGACCTGACGAGAGAGTACTGGAGTCATCGGTGGCGTAATCAGAGCTGGATGG
This sequence comes from Paracentrotus lividus, assembly GCA_940671915.1. NCBI lineage: Eukaryota > Metazoa > Echinodermata > Echinoidea > Camarodonta > Echinidae > Paracentrotus > Paracentrotus lividus. The sequence continues at coordinate 34,289,421 of CALNVZ010003429.1, forward strand.
GGACGTTGATTTCGGACATAGGAATTGTGATAGAATCGGCTGGCGAGGAGTCTTCGGGCGAACAGTAGTTATGTCATCGCTACGATGAGTCATCACCGCTGGTATCACGGGGATTCCCCGCTCATCCGACTTGTGTTGTGTTGCATGGTCTGTTGATGTGCTTGCGTGTTGATGATTGCTTGAAGAGGTTGGTTGTGTTGATAGGTGGTTTATTGTTTTTATAGTTATGTTATTAATTGTTTTTCTCACTTTCCTTATGTTACTCATTGTTCTTTTTTTCTTTTTTTTTTCTTCTTTTTTTAACTTTCCTTATGTTATTCATTGTTTTTCTCGATTTCTTTATGTTATCCATTGTTGTTCTTATTATGTAGTAATAGATATGCCTCATGCATAACTTTCGGGTTTGTTCCTCACACTTGTGACGTCATTAAATTGCCCTTAAAAATATCCACGGATCTTCCAATTGAACCCGATTGTATATACAATGTTCAAAGCAGCATTTCTCGTAAACCAAATATTCTAAAGGGGTCAAGTAAACGGTGTTCTGTTTCTCATGTACCGAACTTGACAATGCAATTGAATTCAACAAGATTGGCCTCTTCTTTAATATTCCACTTTATGCTTTCACCAAGGACCCAACCTCGCGTCGATTACTATGCCATTATCAACCAATCATGATCTCATGAATTGAATTTCCCGCTCATATAGCTCCGTTTTGTCTCACTAGACAACGCCCTCTATTGTCTGAGTCACACATCAAAACGCATTATGCTATGCGGTAGGGGGGAAAATAATTAAAAATATTTCTGTTTGTTTATACGCTCAGAAGATGCCTTCTCAACATACAGATACTTATGATCTTTCATTGAAACACAGGTGTCATAATAAAAAAATCTAGTTGACCCTCAGTACTTTGAGCAAAAACGCTCATCAAAAGTCCAATGCCTTTATAATACGTGCAAAATATGTCTGACTTTGAACGCTGTTCACAAGGGAAGAGGTCAATTATAAGTCAAGAAGATTTTACAGTGACACGCTCAAACATGTATAGATCAGTTCTGATTGGTTGATTATAGCAAGAGGTCAATTATAAGTCAAGATTATACAGTGACACGCCCAAACATGTACAGATCAGTTCTGATTGGTTGATTATAGCAATATCTGAAAGATGTCCACAGAACCTTGGCCAGAGAAAGTATTAGAGTGAAAAAAGCAAACCCTAATAAGTATTCATAAGCTGGACTAATCGATTATTCACAGAGGGGGGTTTTTGCTCCGTACTTTTAACTTTTAAGTCATTTAACAAAAATATTTGACAACAGCACACTGTTTCATGATTTTTAAAGACATATAAAATATTTAATAGCAATTAAGTGCGTAATTTATTTGTTGGTATAATAAGCAAAGAATTAATACCACAGAACATGCACCTTGTGACAAAATGGAATAAACATGACGTCATCGTTAGCCTGTGAGCAATGACGTCATTCCTCTATACAATCGCGATCGTGGGGAGAAGCGAGATGAGACGATCGGAGCTATATGTATGCAAATGCGTAACATTGATCTTTGCAGGCAGTATATTTCCATCAAAATGCCCATTCTCTTGAGACCTGCATTCTCTCGCAAATGGATTTATCCGATAATTCGAATAATCGCATTGTCGTAATTCAAATTAAAGACATTATGAAATGACATGACGAACTTTCGTATCATATTGACGGACTCATGCTTCCATATGCATTGACGTCCGGACTGACCATTCATGACCTGGGTCCATTTAAATAATTTTACTCATTATGCTTAGCTTTGCTGCGAATTGAATAAAGTGTTATCAAATTAGAATATATTACCGATCCCAGAGCACGTGACCCCTGCATCTTCACTATGTCCGCAGTTATCAACACGGTAACCATTGTGTGGACAGCTTGCAATGTTTGATTCAGTTCCGGTGCATTGCACATTATCCAGGATGATGTCCCCTGTGCCTTCACCAAAGTGTGCACTTGTGTGGTAAGCTGATGCCTCTGTGTATCCCATTGAACGACAGACCACATCGGCGTCATTTAGATCCCAGACATCATCACATACTGTACCCCACGCTCCTTGGTAGAGAACCTCAACTCGGCCTTCTAGGGATCCGTTACCACCAACCAAACGGGTCTGTAAACGATCTATGTTAGCATAAACATGGAAATGCATTAACCAAAATGATTGCTTAAAAAAAAAATATATTTACAGAAACAAAGGTTCAGCAAGCATGATGTTTTACATGTATGTACTTATCACTAAAAAGAGGAAAGAACAATAAACAATATAAATGTAGAAAGAAAAAAAGAGGACACAAAATATTATTTGTTTTGTTTTTTTTATTATTATTACAAGTGTGCACTTGTGTGGTAAGCTGATGCCTGTGTGTATCCCATTGAACGACAGACCACATGGGCGTCATCTAGATCCCAGTCATCATCACATACTGTACCCCACGCTCCTTGGTAGAGAACCTCAACTCGGCCTTCCAGTGGCCCGCTACCACCCTGCAAAAGCGTCAGCAGAGGAGCTAAGTTGAAATAGAAATAAAGAGAATAAACACATTTGTGTTTTTAAGAAGATTATAAAATGTGTGTTTTTTTTTTAATGTAAGTCCCATTATTCCAGATGTGCATAATTATTTGAATGGACATAAAGTCGTAAAAAATCTTGGACCCAAGAGGGATTCGAAGCCTCCGGCACACTTATATTTTCGGATCTGGAATTTTTCGTTCGGTGAATTACACATTCCAATGATCCACATCTGCGAATGCGAAATGACTCTGCTTCAAAATGACTAAAAAAAAAGTTGTAGATCGAAGGCTCCCACACCATATGAACATATTTATTATTCTAAATCTTACAATACACTGTAAACATAAATTAGACATTGGTGCTTATAAATTAGTAAAAACGACTAATTTATATAAGTCCAGTCTCAGTGAATAATTACCTCAATCAAGACTAATGTTAGGTCACAGATGACCAGTGTAGGTAAGTCATTTGACTAATATAAACAAGTCATTTGTTAGATCTAACAAATGACTTCTTTATATTGGTCAAATGACTTACTTAGTAACCCTATATTAGCGACCAACCGCGTTCAATACTTCATAGGTAGAGTCTAATTCGGATTCCCCTAAGAATCAATTATAATATACAATGCATACTATGACCTTAAAATGTAATCAGGTATAATTGCAAATTAAACAGAAGAATAGGAGAAAGGAGTCAAGAAGAAGAAGAAGCGACCAACCGGGAAATTTCTTTTGGAAAAGGTTTTTCAACTGATTAGAGTAGGTATACATCCCAACATTTACCAAAAAAAAAAAGTTAGGTAAAAAAAAAGTTGGGGAAAGTGCTTTTTTTCAAAGTCAAATGTCAATGACCTTTTCTGTAATACCACAAAATGGATTTCCAGAATAAAACATTGAACGAGATTGATATTGTTGTCAAAATGCATTGATTTGATAAGATGACAAAAAGTAAAATTAAGCCCTGAATATTCAACTTCATTTTGCTTATTCAAGGTCAAAGGTCAAAAGTTGAAAATATGTTACATAAAATCCAGGTAAATTGCTTTAAGCGTCGTTAAATTACAATTAAATAAATATACGAAAAAATGTGCCTCCGTCATTTATAAATAATGGGAATAGGTGTTAGAATCTACTCATGAAGAGAATTACCCAATAGGAGGCTGGGAAAAGTGTTTTTTTTTTTTTTTTTTTTAAAACAAAGGTCAAAGGTCATTAAACTTTGCTGAACAAAGTCAGATGAAAAATGAATCTCAGGAATAAAACAAAGCAAATTGATGGTGTGAGTGTAACAAATGCACAGATTTGAACACGATAACACCCCAAAAATACACTAAGACACTAGCATATAAAAATCTCCTTCTAATCAAGGTCATATGTCAAATTCTTTAAGAATATCTCTAGAAAAAACAATTAAATTACTGTAAATATCAAATAATTACAATAGAAATGAAACTGAAGGACAAATGTTACAAATCATTTTCTTTTTAGGAATAAGTAGGATTAGATGCTAGCACCTACTATTAATACAAGGGCCGATGGCTGTTAAATATTTTTTCGGCCTTTTGGCCATCAAGAAGGTCGCCATATATTACTTATAGGAGGAGAGTGAGGTCACTCAATCAGCCCAGAAGAAAATGACAAGCAAATTGACAAGCAAATAAACAACAACAACAAAAAGGTTATTTTTATTATTCAGTACAAAGGGAATGCATTTGTTTATTTTTGAAGCAATCTTACTGGGAGCGCCCGCACCCTCTGCCCCCCTGGATCCGCGCCTGCACACGATCATGGAAATGTTTTTAATTTTCCTCTGATCACGAAAGCATCGGGCCATTTGTGTGCCGTTTGTGTGTTGTTCGAGTGCCATCGTGTACCATTCTGTAGACATCGTTCTCGTTTTGGCTTTTGTTTGTCCGTTGACCAAGTTCGGGGCTGACTTCTCGCGAACCCCAACATTTCAACATTTGTGTGTCCATCTTTGGTTAACTGAGGGACAGTGTGCTGCCACCTTTACTGAACAGCCCCCCCCCCCCCAACTCTCAGGGGATTAACCATACGAATTCAAGTTCCGGATTCTTAGAGACACCCCTATTACCATTATTACAGGCATTTGGAGGGCCTAGGGGAGCCTGCAAAATTACCCCCTTTTCACAGGTCTTTGGACAATATTCGTAACCCTATTTCAGGATTGGTCATTAAAGAATAGAAAACTACCCCTTATTAAAAATAGGTTTGGCGAAGAAATGCTAAAAAGACTGCAACTTCTATAATTTCTCAGGATTTTTTCTCTACTTGAGCCCTATACCCCTTTTTTTCGGAGAAATTGGGAACGAGCATACGTGTATGGTTAACTACTTGAGTGGAGGGGGGGGGGGCTGATGAGTTGCAGCAAATTCCTTTTAGGAGACTTTGGGATCAATACGTTACCAGATAAGCATCTCTGATCTCAGTAGTTTGGTATAATTTTGAACTTCATTATCCTCTTTCATCAAGGTTAAAGACTGATGTGTTCAAACTAATTCCAACCCTCAATTTGCAGTACTGTAGACTCCTGTTGCATCTCCTGTCTCAGGTAACCTAGCTGTCTTGGCCAATTTGCGTTTTGGCTGAGCACACTTGTACGTTCCGGTGTTTGTTCATCCCCAGAGTATTATCTTCAACTAAACCGGAAACCCCACTCAGGATCTAATAGTCCTTGGGTGAGGAGGGTGTGTGATCACCTTGCCAGGACTAAAGACAAAACCTGAAAAGGGCGGATGAGTTCTCTGTGGGACCAACGGCCATTCACTGCAGCTGCTCCATGTCTCTGATCGCTAAGCTAGCATTGCCATTGCACTAAGATGTAGACAGCCAAGATCGTGGAGCTCTGGAGTGAAACCTAGCCCCACCTCTAAAAAACCATGCACAGCTTCTCATGCAGCTTCTGCTTGCAACCACCTCAACTCAAGCCCTGCGGCGATTGGGGAGTGATGACAAGGATAGGATTGTGAAATCTGGGGGCCTTCAGTCACAAACCAGCACGTAGGCGATGAAGGTATATTCAGTCGCTCCACTCTTGAAAGCAGAGACAGGAAAATAGTTCGGTAGTTCGGCCTTCATGACTGAGCAGCCCTCTTTAGGATCACTCTCGTCACCCAAAATTTGGGGAAGGGCTAGAAAAGGTGCCCCAAACATAGTCTGTTCCTACTAACCTGGCTGGAACGCCGCGTCCAGTGGATTCACCATACAGCGGTAAGAAGAAGAATACATTTTAAAATTTGTACATGGAATGTACGAACTCTGATCGAAAATACACTAGCAAGAAGACATCATACTCTATCCAAATGGATTGCAAAGAGAGAGAGAGAGAGATCTTCAACTTCTGTTCATACCTTGACTTCTCCCCAGGCATACACAGCATTGTACATAATTACCTCATTAAGAAGTTACTAACTGCAGGCATCACAACCTCCCTGCTCTTGCGTAGAACAGAGCATTCTCATAATAATAGGACAGCTAGAGATCCCCATGTAGCCTCAAGAATGATTTGAGAAGAGAACACTTTTCCATGGCCCTGTTTAGTCAGTACCATTTTTCTCCCGAAGTGCAATTTTCCAGATCTTCCCTCCTTGATTGAGCATTCCAGTCCTTAAAATGGAACTGCTGGTCAAGAAGTCCGACAAGACAAATGTCCATCAAGATATTACTGATGCTGTAACAGTCAAGCCAACCCTCCCCGTCTTGAAAAATCTTGACCATCTTCAATCAATCTTCTCAACCACTGTTGCCTGGCTCGGCTCTCCCAAACAGGTAGTCAACAAATCTTTAAAAGGATTCATACTACTGCTCTTTATGTATTTGGATGCCGAAGATCAAAATATTCAACTTCTACCTGCCAGCACCTGGAAAGCCATAACACCTTTATGAAGTATGGCAATGAGATGATGAGGAAAAGAACAGAGGAAATCGTTGGATGGACAAGGCCAATAAACCAAAAACAGTGCAACAACAAGCTGCAATATGCGGATTACAGAGACAACCTTGCAGTGCTAACCATAGCGATTCCTTTTGATTGATTGATTGATTGAATTGATTTTATTTTCCACATCATAATTCACATATACATTTTATGAACATAGTATTACGAGTCATTCAAATTTCATTTTAAAAGAGGAAATGTAACAGAATATAAGTATAACATAGATTATGACAGACATGGGAAGACTGCGGCATAAGCATGGTGCTTGATGAGCTAGCAGCCTACAATTATATATGTAACTTTAAAAAAGTTCAATTAATACATAAAACATTTTTTCCATTTTTAAGTAACAAGAAGATGACTTGCGGAGAAGAAAGATGAGAGAAAGAGGTTGGTTTTCACATAAAATAGGATCATATATAGTGATTGTTGCCAGGTCATAAACAATTAATAAATACATAGGTGTTTTTATCATGTCAAATAAGCAAAATGTAGTAAGTAAATGCTCAGTACGTACTCAATAACATAGACTAATTACAGCTTTCTTAAAGGTATACAGTGTGTTCAAATTGCGGATTTCAATAGGAAGAGAATTCCAAATATCTGGACCAGTGTGTCGAATAGATTTAAGAGCCAATGCCGTTCTAGGGTTACCGAACTTAGACTTGCAAATTGAATCTTGCCCTTCAACTCGTATAGCGAACCCATACACCAAATGGTCATTGACAAGTCAGAAATAGCCATTTCCTTCAAATACAAACTTTATGATCCTATACCCTTGTAAGAACTGCCTGTTGATCTCTGAAGCCAAAAGAGGAAGGCAAAGAAAGAAGATGTGTTGCTAATTGCTTTGGTCTCCTTTACCATTAGCTGACTTACACTAGCAAAGTTCAGTCTGGCATAACAGTTTTCGGTTTTCAGACTCGTTACAGTTTAAGTATCAAAGTGATCTATCCCGTCTTAAGATTGTGTAATTTTATGGGTACTTTGGAAAACATCATCACTCCGATCATATTTTGTTCTTGAGGTAGCATTTTTAGTTTTATATCACTTTTATTATTTACTTTTATTATTTAAGTTTTATTACTTGTATTTTCCTATTTTCTCTATGAAGAAAAAAATTCTCTCAACTGATCCATAAATATGGCAATTTGTTTGTTTTTCATGTTCTATCTACATTTGAATTTGTCTTCTGATCTTGCATTGGGACTACCTGATTAATCAAAGGTTCAAACATCAATTTTATTTAGGCCTTCTTACTTTGATTGCAATCCTGTCAACTTTTGTCTCAAGATCAACCTATACCATATTTTGATTTCATTGATTCAACCTACTTATCATAAAATGACATATTTTCCATTTCTTTGGAATTTCAAGGACACTTATAACAATTTAATTGGTTTTTCAGTGATATTCTATAAAAGTTTTGACCTTTGACCTTGAATTAGGAGCGGATGAATTTATGTAGTGTCTTCTTTTATTTTTTGTGTTTGTTTTCTATTGTTTAAATCTGTGAGATTTGACACGCAGATCATCCATACATTGTTTTATTCTTAAGATTAATTTTTTCATCTGTTTTTTTTTTCCAGCAAAGTTCAATGACCTTGACCTTTGTTAAAATGCTTTTCCCGGCCTCCTATTGGGTAATTATTTTCAGGAGAAGATTCTAACACCTATTCCTACTATTTATAAATGGTGCAGGCATATTTTTTGTCATATATTTATCTTATAGTAATTTAGATATGCTTAAGTAGCATGATGAATTTGAATATTCAGAGCTTAATATTATTTTTGTCATCTTATTGTACAAATCTATGCATTTTGACACCAAGAACAATCACGTACCATGTTTTATTCAAAAGATCCATTTGAGGGGTATTTCAGAAAAGGTCGTTGACCTTTGACCTTGAAAAAAAGCACTTTCCCCAACTTTTTTTTCACCTAACTTTTTTTTGGGGGGTAAATGTTGGGATGTATACCTACTCAAATCAGTTGAAAAACCTTTTCCAAAATTTTTCCCCCAGTTTGGCTGTAATTAGGGCTTATTTTTTGGTTACTATACTGCTGTTACGACACGTAACAGTGATTCACGGTACAATACACAGACAAACCACACGGACCCATGGTTACCACAGATTTACCGCCATGCAAAAAAAAAAAAAAAAAACGACATCGATTGCAACGCCCAAGAATTAGATTCATCTCAGGATATTGTTGAAAATGCTTTTAAAGATCAAGGTAGGTTTATGTCATAATTATATTTTTAGCGCGATATCCGTGCATGGAATGTGTGAGGATTGTGACATTTATTCATTGTTGCAGCCCCACATGCTCAATTCCACGTTAGTTGTACATGTAGCTGCTTATCATGGAATACTAGTAATTTGTAGTGGTAATTACAGAACACACTCCATACTCGGATGGTCTGATGAATGATTATAGTTATGATATGATGATCGATAATTAGTATCATTGAATTTTTTTTTTTTTTAAGAATCAAATTTTGATTTGTAAAATATGAGGTAGTGCAGCCCCCCCCCCCCCACGAAAAAAAAAAATGAAATAAATAAATAAAAACATTTTTTAATTAACATTTATTTGTTCAATTTTTCATTAATTTTTTCATGCAGAATGCCAGACGCCTTCATCGTATCTACAACATCTCTATCATATTCAACATAGCACAGGAAAAGTGTCAACGATTCCTGCTACTTTTATACTGGTGAAGTTGTAGTTCTAATTGTTCATCTATTTTGCAATGATGTACAATCATGAGCAATACATAAACGCTCATAAGAAAATTTCCTATTATCTTAATTTAGATCTATAGTATGATATTTCTTCCCCCTTTTACAGGATTGAAGCTGGTCATGCTGAGCTTTTTTGTTCAACTTTCTGAAAGAGAAGGCATCAAAATGAGGTACTGGAAGGGATTCAGCAAACCGAAAGCTTCTCCAGCTAGATCTGAGGTATTTTCACTTCATGTTCTATAATTCTGTACTTGAATTCTGTACTTGAATCTGTACATGAAAATCATTCAACAATCTTACCTTAGAAGGAGTGTATTTTAGAGATTGGACTAAATGGTTTATTTCGCCAATTGAATGCCAACATTTCTTTAATTAGAGCTTGGCAAAATTATTGTCATGCAGAGTATTTTTTTAATGACTGTTTTACATATTTAACTGCAATTTACTTATATATTAACTAAGTATAGTACATTATGTCATGCAAAATAATTCATGTTTTTATTGCATGGTTAAGTTTCGCTCTTGATACACAATTTCATTCACATGGGATAACTAATTAAGGAAGGTTTTCTTTCGTATAGTAAACTATTCAAGTAATAGCTGTGGTTCTCTGATCTCCTTCCACATTCCATTGCATCGTGATTTTTAACAGTCTGAATGGGAGCATATTGTACGTGCAGGCTCGGGTTCCTGACTCACTTGATTTAAAACATTATGCACCTTCTTCTGAGGGAGCTTGTGTGTTTTGTGAATTCCAGCTGGCACTCTAGTGTTTTGGTTGACTAATTGAATGGTATAGCTATGAATGGAAGAGAGTAATGAATGGAATGGATAGTGAGAGGGTCAGAGATGGTTCTAGGACAATTACCCCCTGGACAATCATCCCCGGACAATTATCCCCCGGACAATTACCCCGAGGATATTTTTTTCATTCATTCAGTTTGGTTTTATTAAAAATTCACTTTAAAAGTCCGAAGACTAACAATGAAGGTTACAAATATAAAAAAACATTTAAAGTTATTTATAAAATATGATAATAACAAAAATTAAAGTACATTTACATTTAAATAACAATTGTAATATACATGCATAGAAGTCAAGAGAAGAAAATGATAAGTGGAAGAGACTGTAAAAGCAGAGGAGAAAAGTGAAGAAAGTGGAGAATTACCCCCGGACAATTACCCCCGAGGACAATTACCCCGGACAATTACCCCCGCGACAATTACCCCTGGACAATTACCCCGCGAGGACAATTACACACGGACAATTACCCTGGACAATTACCCCGGACAATAACCCCCGGACAATTACCCCCGAGGACAATTACCCCAGAACGTTACACCCTTTCAACTACCCCCGAGGACAATTACCCCCCTCACAGGCATTGATTTTGGTATCAAGCGGCGCCCATTGTGGGTCTCGCCCGGTTTCGAAGGTTTTCGAATTATTTTCTACTTGATCTTATCATAATGACTTTATCTTTCTCTTTCATATTTCTCTTTCTTCTTTGCTCTCTTTCACTTTCTTTTTTTTCCCTTGCTTTTTCCTTTTTTCCCCCTTTTCACCTTCTGCGCCATGAAAAAATGGGGGGGGGGGCTGCGCCCCGCAAAGCCCCCCCCCCCCCCGTTTGGATACGCATATATGCATCAGAAAATATGTAAACTGGCCCTTATATTACCTTTTATTTTCATAGAACAACAAATTGGACATTCATGAAGGGACACAAATACACATAATAATCAGTCTGATTCATCTCTGATTCCAACTGATTTTTATTTCTTTTTTGATTAATTTCACGAAAAATGGATAAAACCTTGGTCTGAATCCATGGTTTCTAAGGGCGGCAATAAAGGTCATAATTAATAATTCCATGAATTAACAAATAAAGTGAAAATATAAACTAAAGCCTATTCAATTTATAGAAAAATAAGGTTAATCGTAAAATTAAATATACATAATTTATTCATTATGGCCCAGATGACCGCCAATAGAAACCATGGTTTCAGACCATGGATTTTGCAGAATCCACCGTTGGGAATATGAGGACCAGTTTACATTTCTTCTGATGCATGTAATGTGTATCCAAACAGGGGGCTTGGGGTCCAAGCCCCCCCCCCCTCCCCATTTTTCATGGCGCAGAAGGCGCCGCTAAACAAAACAAAAAAGGGGAAGGAGGGGTGGAGGTGGTGTGGTCGAATGGATAAGTCGGCGGACTGACGATCACAAAGTGCGCGGTTCGAATCCCGTCCATTCCACTAATGTCCTTTGGCAAGATAGTAACCTCCAATTTGCCTGACTTGACCCAAGTAAGGTAAATGGGTACCCGTAGGAAGAAATTCCTCGAACGCGCTATAAAGCGCCCTTTATTAGGGCAGCTGAGGCTATAGCTGGGTAATAATATTAGCTGCGCCACTGAATAGTTTACTAGATTAGTCGGCGCATTATAAATCGTCGGCCTCATGCCAGAAGGGCCTTAACGTTTTTAGTATGTGTACATTATGAATGGGCTTTCAAAATGCTAAGGCCCTTCTGGCATGAGGCCGACGAATTTGCTTAATATTATTATTAGTATTAAAGGAAAGGGAGAAAAAAGGAAAAAAAGGAGAAAAAAAAATTAAGAAAGTGAGAGAGAGAGAGAGAGAGAGAAAAAAAGGAGAAATATAAATATAAAAGAGAAAGGGAAAGAGAAAGAGAAAGACATTAAGATAAGATCTAGTAGAAAATAATTCAAAAAAACTTGCGACACCAGGCGAGACTCACAATGGGCGCCGCTTGATTCCAACCAAAATTGCCAGTGGAAGGGGGGAGGGGTAATTGTCGGGGGTGAAATAAATGTCCTCGGGGGCAATTGTCCAGGGGTAATTGTCTTCGGGGGAAGTATTGTGTTGTCCTCGAAGGTAATTGTCCTTGGAGGGTAAATGTTCGGGGGTAATTTTCCTCGGGGGTAATTGTCCGGGGGTAATTGACCGGGGGTAATTGTCATCGGTGGTAATTATCCGGGGTTAGTTGTCCGGGGGTAATTGTCCTGATACGGTCAGATATACACTTGCAGGGTTACCTGTTTCTGGTAATAAATAAATAAAACAAACTCTGAGATAATCTCAGTGGATAGGGTGGGGTATCTTAGTCCCTTCGCGATTAAATTCGGATCCCGAGGTGGGAGGGATGGCTGAAAATTAGGATTATGTTTAGAATTAAGACACCTTTCCAATATGGTGTGGACATGTGTACTTCAGGCGCGTATCCAAGAAAATCGAATTGAATGCATTTCGGGGGCCCAATTGTCTGGAAACAAAAGCGGCTCTATTATGTTTACCCATGGGCCCGGTAAGTTCATTGTGTGACTCCGGTCTGCGTCCGCTACTGTACTTGAAAGTGACTCAACAACTGCTTGAACACCTTTAAAAAAAAATTTGTACCATTTTAAACTTTTTTTTTTAAATGATTTTAACTTATGAATGTTTTGTTATAATTGATAATAGTAAGATTAAACGAGAACTTACCTGTTTGAAGTTTAATCATTATTTTATAAGTAATGTAAGGGGAGATATTACGTCACATGAGAGCACCGCTAGTAAGCGCTGCAGAGATCTTGACTTCAAATCTTAGAAGCAGAATTCAGATCGTGACAGCTTAACAATTGTAAAAGGAAAGATAACTGAGAACTTAACCTGTTTGATACCACTCAGGGTGGGAGGGTGGGGACGTAATATCTCCCTTATTACTTATAAAATAATGATTAAACTTCAAACAGGTAAGTTCTCGTTTAATCTTACTATTTTATGACGTAATGACGTTTAGATATTACGTCACATGAGAGGTTTGAAGCAAGCTGAAGCGATCTGAACAAAAAACGTAGTCAACAGAATCATTTACATGAAATTTACCTGAAATAATCATGTTTCATCTTCAGTGTCCAATCACTGCTGATGCAAAATCTTCTTTAAGTAGTACACTTGTCTTGAGCTTTCCTTGGCTTGTTATAGTACTTTTGGGAAGTCTTTTCACTCGACCATCCTGCTTGGTCAAGAATCAGTTTAACAGGCAAATTCGCACTGTTAGCAGCTGAAGAAGCTGCAGCCCTTGTGGAGTGGGCCTTGTACAAGTCCGTATTGATTCCAGCTGCAGACATAGTTTGTTTAATCCACCTGGAGATGGTAGCTGCAGTGACACGTTTGTGTGGTTTCTGGTAGCTGATGAAAAGGGCAGCTCCTGCCCCGAATTTTTCAGTCCTCAAGATGTACTCCTTCAGTAGTGAACAATGCAAAGTCCCCTGTCAGGAGCATAAGCTTTAAGTTTCAACACATAGTCAGCTTTCTTCGGTCGTTCTTGTTTAAGTAATTCCTAAAATGAAAAGTGATTACACTGTCTTTCATGACCATGTTGTCCAGGTTTAAGAAGATGTAAGGACTGTACACGCTGGGCTGACAGCAAAGCGATCAGCATACAAAGCTTTAGAGTCAATGTTCTCAGATTAAGTGATCTCCTTGGAGAAAGATTCCGAAGGTAGTTTAACACAAATAGAAACATCCCAGATTTCCTTATATCTGGATTGCGGTGGTCTCTTGTTGAAAACACCTCTCATAAATCTACTGACACTGGATGATTTCCAACATCATATTTATCATCGTTTAAAATCAAGAAAGATGAAAGAGCACTTCTGGCTTGATTAATTACACTGTAACTTGATGATCAATCAAAGAAAAGTTCGCTTAAAGAAGTCTAAAACGTATTTAACTTCAGTCTGAACACAACTTAGGTTATTCTTGTCACAGAAAGTTTTCCATTTACGAAATAAACTCCATACTGTTCTTTGTAGAGGGCCTCCATGAGGCCGAGATAAGAGTCATTGTCCTGTCGCTTAGTCCTTTCCTTTTCCATGTATCGGACATAGCCTGCAACATAAAAGATCAAGGCAATGATTAAGTGGATGAGGCTCATGTGAAACTGGGTTAACCAAAAGTGAGCAAGATTTAGAAATGAACATAGGTTCTCCAATAGTCATGTTCATCAAAACCGGGAACCATGGTTGAGAGGGCCAATTGGGACGACCTTCAGTTCCCATAGCTTTGTCCTTTCGTATTTTCTGCAAACATTTTGAAATGAGACAAAATGGGGGAAAAACATAGAAAAAGAAACTGCCCAATTCACAGAAAAAGCATCTGTGGCCTCAGCTCCGGGTCTGCTGACCATGACATATACCTATCAAGTTGTTTGTTAAGTCTTGAAGCAAATAGGTCAATATCTGGTAATCCAAACTATTGACAATACTGGCGAACACTTTTGTGTCTAACATCCACTCTGTTCTGTCATTGAATTTCCGTGAAAGCGTATCTGCTTCTACGTTTAGTTTCCCAGGTAAATGTGAAGGGAAATCAAATATTGTGCTTAATGCACCATTCCCATATTTCTTTAGCTGCTCTATTGCAGTCACTAGATTTGGTACCTCCCATATTATTGATATAAGCAACTGCTGTGGTGTTATCTAGGCGAAGTTAATATGTGAATATCATGCAAGTGAGCACAGAGGGCTTTCAGGCCTAACCCAGCTGCAAGTGTCTCAAGATAGTAATACCACTTGAATTTGCATTTGAATTTCATCATTACTCCATCTACCACCGGTAGAGTGAGTTAGGTCAGTCCGCCCCCACCCCAATCCACTTGCATCAGTTCGCAATTCAAGGGATGGACTGTTCCTTCCAATGGGGGCAAATACTAATTCAATGTTGGACAGCCACCATTTGAGTTCCTCTTTGGCCTCATGAGAGAGGATCATTTTCCTATCAAAATGTCCCTTGTTGCACTCAGTGCCCTAATCTTATCCTTTTCTAGGGCTCTATAGTGTAGGGGACCATACTGAGCAGCAGGAAAAGTAGATACAAGTTTACCTATCACCATGGCAACACTCCTAATTGAAGGCTCAGAAGAGCTGAGAAGTCCGAGCATGTTTGGAAAATATCCTGGACTTTTGAGATGGGGAGTCTAATTACCATGTTCATGGTATCAAGTTCAACCCAAGAAATTGCAATTTAGTTGTGGGAGTCAAGACTGACTTATCTGGGTGAACCAAAAATCCTAATTTAGTCAGCAGTTTAGTAGTGGCACTTGTGGCCTTTTCTGACTTTTCCAGATTATCTCCCATGATAATAGTATCGTCCAGGTATCCTACAACGACATGCCCTTCTTTTCTCAGCTGTGCGAAAACGGGCTTCAGAATTTTTGTGAAAAGTCTTGGTGGCAGTACTAAGCCCGTTGGGCAGAACTTTGAACTGCAAACTGAGTTATTCCAAATGAATTTCAAGAATTTCCTGTGCTTAGGATGAATTGGCACTGAATAATAAGCATCCCGGAGGTCGACTGAGGTGAGCAAACAGCTAGGGGTTATGAGATGAGTAGCAGTGTGTGAACATTATCCATCTTAAATGATTGTAGTTAAGAAATTTGTTCAGGTCTGAGAGATCTAGAATGATACGTAACCCACCATTCTTTTTTGGTCTGGAGAAGATGTTAGAGATAAATTCTCCCTCTTCATGGAAGGTGGGTTCAATGACCCCTTTAGCATGAAGACCTGAATTTCATCGTTTATTTTGTTAAATCCTCACTGCCACGCCTATACAGGCGGGTGGTCTTTTTGTGATGGAATTGAAGCAAATTCTATCTCATAACCCTGAACTGAATTCAAAATTATAAGGGTCTGATGTTAATTTACACCCATTCATGGTAATGTTCTCTCAGTCGGCCTCCGACTGCTTCAATATTTTCACAATTAGATTTAGACACCAAAGGGTAACAAAATCTAGAGAGACCATTACCTCTTTGTTTCTGCTTGAAGCGTTACTTTCTCCTTTGGTTCGACATGTTGCCCTGGCCTGGTCTGGGCTTGCGGAGCATGTGACTTTGTCTGAGGAGTCCATTTGCAGCTTGTTGCTGATGAGGTTTCCCTCTCCCCTGTCCTTGGGGGCATGGCCTAAAAAAAGGCCTGTCAGAAGTGCCGCTGTGCGGTTCGAATGGCTGGGTAGCAGTGCTGGGGCTTTGCCTTTGCGTTAGAACGACCAACCTGCTGCAGAAATGTGTTGGGGCAGCAGCCGCATGTCTCTGGTAGGAGGAACTGGTGGGCATGTTGGGAGGTGCGAATGAAACCTTGTCCTTGGCCTTTAATGCCGAGGCCTGCTACAGTTGTTGCTGTTCCCTCAAGTCCTTGACTTGTTTGCTCAAATCATTCTCCAAACAAAAAACTTGTAACTGGAGTGGAGGCTTACAGAGGTGATAATATCTGGGGTGCAGACTAGGTTTGATAAACTCCTTTCGGAGGCAATTCATCTCGAATTGGGCATTACAAATAAGGCCATTGCATCTGCTGTGTTTCAGTTCATCGACTGGGAATCTAGAGTTCGAAGGAACTCGTTCAGTCTTTGGACAGGATCTCTGACCCTTTGCATTTTTAGGTCCCTCGACTTGATTTGTGTGCTAAAAATTGCCAAATGGCCTGGATTCACCCTTGGGGTATCAATGAAACTGACGTTGTCTGGTAATGCATACTTTGAGACCACATCATTGAGCGTTTTGCTCTCTAGTTGGTTGCCTACTAGAAAATTAGCAGACTGGGCAATATCCTGATCTACGGGGTCCCAATGTCGGTCGGCGTAGCAAACTTCGCCGCGAAGGGGGACTGAGATTGATTGGGGCTGATTCAAAGTCTGACTCTGAGTCTGATTTTGTGCCTGTGGCTGTGCTGGCTGTGGCCAGAGGAATCTAATCTACATTCATAGTCAATATTCGACAAATTCTCATTGTCACAAGACTCTATGAAATCCATAGTAGGCATATAACAATCATCCAAGTCCAGATTAGACCACCCGTGGTGAAAATTTCGCCAGGCTCTGCATCCCTCTGCAGCCCCGCCACTGTGGGCGAAATGCCCGACGTCGTCGGGCGTGATGCCCGCCACGGAGGCGAAAAGTTGGATTGAAACATCTGACGCTGATTTTCAGCAATCTGGTTAACAAGTTTTTCGAGAGTTTTAAACCTCTTGTCTACATTTGAGACAAATCAAGAGAAGCCTTCGCCTTTGGCGGTTTAGTTTTGACAGATTTAGATTTGTTCAATTTGCAGATTGCGAGTTCTTATTGTATTGCTCTCACAGCAGGAACGATCACCGGCTTCCCGCGAGCGGGGAGGCGAGGAAGAAGGCTTTGCCTTAGAGTTAGATTGCGTGCCTTTGGCACTTCCACATGAAAATTTCGACGTTCGTTCCGACATTTTTGCTGAAACGGAGTGAAAACTTGAAGAGGATGGTAGAAGGTGATGTACACGATGAATAGTCGTCAAAAACACAACAAAAAAGCAAAAGTCGTCGAATAAAACGAAGAAAAGAAGTAAAAAGCTTCCGCTATAAAATTTATGATCTCGTTCAAAATGGCGCTACTAAAGAATTGAAGTCAAGATCTCGCGCGCTTACTAGCGGGCTCTCATGTGACGTAATATCTAAACGTCATTACGTCATAAAATGTCACATAAATTGCAACACTGGATTCACCTGGCTGGGGTTTTGGTTAGGGCGGTCCGCGGACTATAGTTATTTAGTTAACTTTGCCCAATGCCTGGCAGGCCAGCCAGGTGAAAACAGTGTCTTATTATGTTTGTGTTTTTTAATGATATGTTTTTATATGCAATCAGTTTTATTTATATTGTATGTCTTCTTTCTGCCGAATAAGATAATAAAAATAATAATAATAATAACTAATTTGAATGACTATTTTAATACTTTAGTAAATTTGAAAATCAAATGAATTCATGTAAGGAATATACTTCATGATAAGAGAGGCAAACAAATATATATATTTTGAATTAATATTTATTAATATTTATAATGCCTGTCTAATAATTCTTTTTTATTTTAATGGTCTTACTTTTCAGGAACATCGTTCAAGGATATTGACTGTGTATGAAGAATTCATTATGACACTTGTCCGTCTTCAACGTGGTTTTACAAGTTCTGGACTGGCAGATATATTTGGAATTTCACCAAGCATGGCAAGTAATGCATTTGCAACTTGGATTAATTTTCTGAACCTTGAACTGCGACCAAAACGGCCAACAAAGGAACAAGCATAGGCAAGTCTTCCGAAGAGTTTTAAATATTTCAAGAACACTAGAACAATTATAGATTGTACTGAAATATTTAACCCCATCAACGCCTAGTTCCCCAGCCCCGTTTTAATAGACATTGTCCGGACAACGTCCGGAGAAAGCCAGGGTAGAAATAGTAGGATAACATTCCATAACGGCAAATTGTACAAATAAAAAGAAATATGTTGATTATAAAAATGTTTTCGTTAGAACGCTCCGTTCAGCAAAACAGACATTTTATGACGACCTATTTTAAAGTGTTAAGGGAGATATTAGGAAAACTTGGTCACATATCAATGAGTTACTGGGCAGGGGTAAGAAGCATTTGATCCCCTCAGAGATGTTTCATGAGGGGTCATCGTTAGTGTCAAGTAAGCAAAAGGCTGAATGTTTAAACAAGTATTTTATTGGACTGCCTGCTCAAATAAGTAGGGAAATTCCAACAGTACCGTCTTTTCATGAATTTTTAAAGCCAAACACTGATAATGCGTCTCTGTTTCTTAGACCAACTTCTGTCTTTGAAATCATTAATTTTGTTTCGTCACTTAAATCATCAAAGTCAAGTGGTTCAGATGATATTGCCCCTAGGGTTGTTAAAGAATGTATCCATTTTTTTGTTGAACCATTATGTGTTATTTTTACTAACTCGTTGTCACATGGGATAGTCCCATCAAACATTAATGGTTGCTAAGGTTGTTCCTGTTTTTAAAAAAGATGACAAGACAAACATTACTAATTACAGGCCTATAGCTCTTTTGCCAATATTTTCTAAGGTCTTAGAAAAAATAGTTTACAAGCGGTTAAACGAGTTTTTATTGAGAAAAGACATTTTGATTCATCAGCAGTTTGGCTTCCGAAAACACTTCTCTACTAGCATGGGTGTATTCAACTTACTAAATACTATTATAAAATCTTTTGATGATGGTACTTTTTGCCTTGGAATTTTCCTTGATTTATCTAAAGCGTTTGACACGATTGACCATGCCATCCTTCTTCGTAAACTTCAGCACTATGGAGTGCGTGGAGTAGCGTTGGCTTGGTTCCAGAGCTACTTACAAGATCGAACACAATATGTCGTGGTTAATGGTGTTAAATCGCAATCGGGTAATACTCACTATGGTGTGCCCCAGGGTTCGGTACTTGGGCCTTTATTATTCTTAATCTACATCAACGATATAATCAACTCATCAAATTTGTTTTTGTATTCTTCGTTTGCAGATGACATTAGTTTACTATGCTACTCTCATGTCGCTAGCAAATGTTGAAATCAAAAAGTTACTAGCATGGTTCTCTTATAATAAAGTATTATTGAATGTTAAAAAAACTAAATGTATTATATTTCGATCGCGAGGCAAAATTATTCCGGATAATGTGGATATTCTTAATGTTGGGGGTCACAATGTTGTTCATAGTGAACATGTTCAATTTCTAGGAGTAATTATCTACGAGCATTTGACTTGGAAACCCCACTTAGATTCAGTGTCTACCAAGGTATCTCGAGGTGTAGGCGTTATTTGTAGATTAAGATGTATTTTACCTGAGCCTATTCTAAGAACTTTATACACCAGCATTGTACTTCCCTACCTGACTTACTGTAATGTGGCATGGGGCAATACCTTTAAGACATACATTGACAAACTAAAAGTTTTGCAAAAGAAAATTTTAAGGCTTATCACCAATTCGACTTTCAGACACCCTAGTAAACCTTTATTCCTGCAGTTACAGTTACTTCCGCTTGATGATTTAGTTGCATTTAATTGTTTGATGTTCATGTTTAAACTTCATGTTTGCCCCCAATCTTGCCAACTAAAAGATTTATTTCCCCTTAACTCTCATATACATAATTATAATACACGTCAACTAAACCTTATCCACCGACCTCATGTAAGAACTAAAGTTTCATTGAATTCTTTCATAACAACTTGTATCAAGGAATGGAACCAATTGCCTGCTGATATTAGGAACTGTACGACTCTTTATCGGTTTAGAGTGGAATGTAAAAAATACCACTTCAACAATCTGAGTTAAATTAATAAGTTAAATTCTGAGTTGTTTCATACTAGATTTACTAGTAGTTGACCAGCCTAGACGTGTGTGTGTTGTCTGTGTGTGTGTGTTTTTATGTGTGCATGATTTACTTACCTTGTTTAATGTACATATCTGTAGTTTAGATCTTTGCATATTATGTATTTTCCTTCATTATTTATATCTTTTTTAGTTTAGTGTAGGGCCCCACTCACAGGCTTCGCTTCTCAGGGGTCCTAAAAAACCTTTCATATCACACTGTATTTTATGTATCACCTGATTATAACGTTTTTGTACTCATATGTCTGGTTTTTGAATAAATTAAACTTGAACTTGAACTTGAACCACGGGTGGTCGAATATTGCTACCGTCTTAACAGACGCTCTCTCAAAACTTACCGTGGTAGGTTACCGTAGCAACGTGTGGAATTCAATTGATGAAAAGAGTTCTCTTGTGTTTTCTCATGTGTTTCTTTATTTTATATTTCTTTATGTTTCTTTTCTCTTCTTTTCCATCATTATATTCTTATGTATTTCGTCATTTTACTTATTTTATCTTTCTTTCTTCATCTCCATTATTTTTTTTATGTATTTCTTTGTTTGTTTATCTATCTTTCATTTTCTATTCCGTTTTTTCTTCTGTATTTCTTTGTTTATCTATCTTTCTTTCTTCTTCTCTTCCGTTATTTCTTATGTATTTCTTTGTATTGTCTCTCTTTTTTTGTATTGCTTTGTTTTTATTATTTCTTATGTATTTCTTTGTTGTTTTTTTCTTTCCTCTTCTCTTGCGTTAAAGCCAAGCTAGAGTTCTTGCAGCCAAAATAATTTGAGATAAATCTGTAAGATATTTCCCTTGCATTGTTCCATTAACATATACATATGCCTACACAAGATTATAATCACGTTACGATAATGATTTCAGAAGAAATGTTGAAAAAATATCGAAACAGCCCGTCAAATTGAGGTTTGGAGTAGACCAATATATCGCCACAAGTCACGGCACAGTTACAGAAATTATGCTTATTTTGCTCTTTTCTCAGTAGAAACTCAATTTTCTGTAAATTCCTTTGGTGTGTAGTATTTATTTCCTATGCTTGAGATTCTGGTATGAACAAGAATGTTTTTATTTATTTCATCATGACTACTACTCTAGATTATCTTTAATTCTTATTTTATTTTATTTTTTTTTATCTTTCTTTCCTCTTCTCTTATGTTATATCTTATGTATTTCTTTGTTTTTATCTTTCTTTCCTTTAACATCTTTTTTTATTTCTAATGTATTTTTCTTTGTTTACTATCTTTCTTTCCTCTTCTCTTCCGTTATTTCTTATGTATTTCTTTGTTTTTATCTTTCTTTCCTCATGTCTTCCGTTATTTCGTATGTATTTCTTTGTTTTCTTTCCTCTTATCTTCTTTTATTTCTAATGTATTTCTTTGTTTATATCTTTCTTTCCTCTTCTCTTCTGTTATTTCTTATGTATTTCTTTGTTTTTATCTTTCTTTCCTCTTATCTACTTTTATTTCTAATGTATTTCTTTTTTATATCTTTCTTTCCTCTTTTCTTCTGTTATTTCTTATGTATTTCTTTGTTTTGTCTTTCTTTTATCTTCTCATTTGTATCGATTCTCATGTATTTCTTTGTCCTGTCATTTTTCTTCTCTCCTCTTCTATCATTGTGCAATGTCGATCTTACGCTAGTATTACCCCTAGTCGTACCAGGGTAACGTCCGGACGTTTCTCAGAGACTTGAATGGAGTTGTACCTTTGTTGAGCTGGGGGAATATGTGCTATTTGTTATTGCTGAACTTTCCAAGATTAGCTGAACTTCAGATATATTCTATGTCCTGCATTTCTATTTATTTTTTGGTTATATCCTGCATATTGTTCTTGTATTCAAACCTTGATATTACACTGTGCCGCGTACTTTACCTTGTTGGATGTACTGCATGTAGTGAAATGCAACGTGTCATGTATACATGTACATATTCAAAGCTTCTATATGTATACATAATCATTATATCATTTGAAGTGAAGGTGATGACTTGGGATTTCTTCATTGAAACCAATATATTCGAATTTGCATGTATATATGCGTTCTATTTTATAATTATTTAAAATAAATTTGTATTCGACTTTTCCATTCTTCTCTATCCTGGTCTCTCTCTCTCTCTCTCTCTCTCTGTCCTTCCCTCTTGTTCTCCTTCAATTTTACTCTTACTCTGTGTTTTCCTCACCCTCTCACTCTCTTCCTCCTATGCTATTTAAGTGTATTGGCCTCACAAATATGCCTTTGAGTACAATAATAACACTATGATGTCTTGACAGGCTTTTAATTCGGTAATCATCATTACAACAATTAAGAGTATCTGCTACTATTATAATGTTAACTATTATGCTGTATATATTTTTTTAAATAATTTGTGTTGTACTATGTAAAAATGAAATTTTGTAACTATTTTTTCTTGAGTTGACAATAAAGACCATTAATATTATCATTATTATTATTATGATTTTTATTATTATTATCATTATTATTGTTATTGTTATTAATATGTATAGCCTGATTATGTTGAAATAAATCTGTTTTAAATCAAGAAGAGATTTAGTTGCTTCATTCCTTTTGTTTTTACATAAAATGTGGCCTAAGTCATGTGACTAATGTGATAAGTCATGATTTTAGTCAGATGACTAACGTTTAGTCTTTTCAGACGATTTTTTATTTAGCCAGATGACCATCTAAGATAAGTCATTTAACTAATATTTGGTTTTGTCTGACTAACTAATTCTAGCCATCTGACTAAATAAAAAAATGTCTGAAATGACTAAACGTAGTCATCTGACTAATTAATTCTAGCCATTTCAGACATAAGGCAGGATTAATTTTTATAAGTCAAAATGACTAACTTATGTTTACAGTGTAGGCTAATCGTATCTGCCAAAACAAAGAGAATACTTTTCTAAAATCGTAATTATATGATTAACAGGAAATGATATAAAGTGAAATGAAAGAATCATATAATATTTTGACAAAATTAAAAAAAATGTGAATACAAGAAATGAGATAGAAGTCATAGAGTAATTGAATAATATAGCAATACAAGACATTTTTTTTCGTAATACAATACATTACAGACATATCATTGGGAGTGACCTAACGCAGCGATCTTTTCAGGTGAAATGCGGTCATATCAATTCTACTCCATGTAAAATGTAAAGTTAACGTATACCAATGTGCGGCATTAAATCGTAATTAAACAAGGCGCGTCCATTATCTACGAGGCCAGACGCAACGAAGTGACGTTGGAAATACGGCTGAGAAGCGCAGAAATTTATACAGCTGGCTGCAATAATAAATTAGCTCACAAAAACTCGCTTAAGAAGACTTCCCTGCAGCTGGAATGGTATTGCCCGTTCGGTTCAGCAATCTACTCGTACGTGGAGATGAAAGAAATTTATGAACTTTTATCATGTTGTTAGTTAATAGATTCTCCAGACCAGATGGAGGAAATACACATTTGGGCAAGCTTATAAAATTATTGTGATGAAGTTTTAATCAGAATCTTTATTTCACATAGATTGATGTTCCAAACGATTATTGATATAAGTAGTGATCTTGTCACCTCTTGCGAAGACGCCGTCCACATGCGATATGCATGTGATATGCGGAAATATCGACCCATCGAGTATTCTATCGTGATAATGTTCAAAGTGACAGGACTTTTTCTTAACCAATCGAAATGAATGTACCATCTCAGAGTTGAGAATTCAAGCTTTTAAAAACTGCTTGATCATTAAGCTGTAATATAATTATGCGTTATCCAGGAAGATGATTATGTGGCATATGAGCTATTTTGAGAGCAAAATTGGCCATATTGTACAGGAATTTGATCTGACTAGGATTTCGAATTGACACAAGTGACAGGACTTTTTTTCCCTTTGCAATAAGTTATTCCTATTTTTGAAAAAATCAGACTCTTAGCGTATTTATTCAAGTTGATCATTTCTTTGAAAAGGTAGTTGCTCGCCATAATCAAGAAAACAAAGTGAAAAAACTGTGCAAAATACAAAATGTCTATGGCAGCGTTCGCTTTGCGTAGAGTGATAGCGCCCTCTTTCTCTTAAGTGTACAACTAGAATTGATATGTCCTTTTTAAATATGTTCACTGAAGAAAAAAAACCGAATAACGATAACATTAAATACTTGTCATATAGTATGAAAAAAAATATATCGACCACAGAATAAAGAAATCCAAGATCTTAACCAGGATTTCCCTGTTTTTACAGAAGAAAACAAACTGAAAATATATCGTCAAATGGTGTATGATAGGTATGATTATCTAGTCCGACCGGATAATGTAACAGGATTTTTGAAACAGGAATATGATTTGAAATAATCTCGATTAGATGAACAAAAATAGCACATAATGTTTTTCTTATTTTTGTTTTGTTTCTTTTGGAGTTCCCAAATTTAGAAGAGTATCGTTGTAAAGGTACAGGTGATATGGAGCAAGTTTATTTTGCCAATCATATTTTGTGCCAAATGCAACACTTTCCATATCGTTGCAAAGATATCGATGTTTGAAAACAAATGTAACAAATAATGTTTACACCAAAGGTTTTTACAAAACACAATTGTTACCAAAGGTAACATCTGTCTTGCATGACAATGATTGTATAATAAATTTGATCTGAACAAATGATATTTTGTGCCAAACTCTAAAGGAAGGTTGCTCTTTAAGAGAATCATTTTCAGAATGGTTTTGTAAAATAATCGCCAAGGCGGGAAGAGGGGAGGGGGGGGCTCAAAACGAAATGCGACGTCAGAACATGAAGGTGAACTCTATTGCTGTTGGTGGTAATGATAGTATTGATACTAATAGTACTAGCTAGTTGTTTTTATATTCCACATACTGTTGTAACAGTATTAACATGTTAATGTTGCAACAGGATTGGTCTAAAGTCAATTACGTGATTGATTTTAGTTTCCCCATCATCAATCATCACTCGTAGTGATAGTATTTTTGAGTTTCGATGATCACTTCAGCGCCACATAGAG
>CALNVZ010003429.1:34314929-34371175 GCA_940671915.1 Paracentrotus lividus
ACAATAGAGCATGTAGAGCCATAACACGTTATCAATTAATTTTAGGAGCGCTAAAAAAAAGGGGTAATTGTCCTCGGGGGGTAATTATCCGGGGGTAATTGTCCTAGGGGGGTAATTGTCCGGGGTTATTGTCCTAGAGGGGTAATTGTCCCAGGGGTAATTGTCCTCGGGGGGGTAATTGTCTCGGGGGTTATTGTCCGGGGGGGTAACTGTCCGGGGTAATTTAACTCGGGGGGTAATTGTCCGGGGGTAATTGTCCGGGGGTAATTGTTCCGGGGTATTGTCTCGGGGTAATTGTCCTGGGACAATTACCCCCGGACAATTACCCCCGAGGACAATTACCCCCGGACAGTTACCCCCCGGACAATAACCCCCCGAGGACAATTACCCCGAGGACAATTACCCGGACAATTACCCTCTAGGACAATAACCCCCGGACAATTACCTCCCTGGACAATACCCGGATAATTACCCCGAGGACAATTACCACGACATTACCCCCCCGACAATTACCCAGATGGAATTACCCCGGACAATTACCCCAGACAATTACCTCCTAGACAATTATCCCCCGAGGACAATTACCCGACAATTACCCCTAGGACAATTACCCCCGAGGACAATACCGGAGAGTTACACCCGATCAACTACCCCCCGACGACAATTCCCTCACAGGCATTGATGTTGGAATCAAGCGGCGCTCATTGTGGGTCTCGCCCGGTGTCGCAGTTTAATTATTTTCTACTTGATTTTATCATAATGAATTCTCTCTTTCTCTTCATATTTCTCTTTCTCCTTTGCTCTCTCTCACTTTCTTCTTTTTCCATACTTTTTTCTCCCCCCTCTCACCTTCTGCGCCATGAAAAATGGGGGGGGGGCTTGAGCCCCACCCCCCCGTTTGGATACTCATATATGCATCAGAAAATATGTAAACGGGCCTTTAATTTTTATAGAACAACAATTTGACAATTCATGAAAGGACACAATACACATATAATCACACATGTTGAATATCTCTGATTCATTCTGATTCCAACTGATATGATTTTTAATTATTTCTTTTTTATTCACGAAAATGGATAAAACCATTGGTCTCAACCCATGGTTTCTAGGGCGGCAATAAGTTCATAAATAATAACTCATAAATTAACAATTAAGTGAAAATATAACTAAAGCTTAATGTCAATTTATGCAAAAATAAGGTTAATCGTAATTAAATATCATACATAAGTTATTCGTTATGGCCCAGATGATGCCAATAGAAACAATGGTTTCGGACCACGTATTTTGCTGAATTACCGTTGGGAATATGAGGCCAGTTTACATATTTTCTGATGCATATAATGTGTATCAAACAGGGGGCTTGGGGTGCAAGCGCCCCCTCCCCATTTTTTCATGGCGCAGAAGGCGCCGCTAAACAAAACAAAAAAGGGGAAGGGGGGGTGGAGGTGATGTGTCGATGGATAAGTCGGCGGACTGACGATCACAAGGTACGCCGGTCGAATCCCGTTCATTTCCACTAATGTCCTTTGGCAAGGATTTATCTGCAATTTGCCAGACTTGACCCAAGTAAGGTAATGGGTACCGGTAGGAAGAATTCCTCGAATGGGCTAAGCGCCTTTATATGGCTATAGCCAGGTAAAATATTAGCTGGCCCACTGAATAGTTTACTAGATTAGTCGGCGCATTATAAATGCTTAATATGATTTATTATTAAAATTATTATTAAAGGAAGGAGAAAAAAGGAAAAAAAAAAAGGGAAAATAAGAAAGTGTGAGAGAGAGAGAGAGAGAGAGAGGCGAGATAGGAAAGGAGAAAGATAAATAATAAAAGAGAAAGGGAAAGAGAAAGCCATTAAGATAAGATCAAGTAGAATAATTCGAAAACTTGCGACACCAGGCGAGACTCACAATGGGCACCGCTTGATTCCAACATCAATTGCCGGTGGAAAGGGGGGGGGGGGTACTGTCCGGGTAAATGTCGGGGGAAATTGTCTAGGGCAATTTTCCAGGGGTAATTGTTCGGGGGGTAATTGTCCGGGGGTAATTGTTCGGGGTAATTGTCCTTCGGGGGTAATTGTCCTGGGGGTAGTTGTCCTGATACGAAATATAAAAGAGAAAGAGAAAAGAGAAATTCATTAGAATAATGATCGAGTTAGAAAATATTCGAACCCTGCGAGCGAGACTCACAATGGCGCCACTTGATTCCACATCAATGCCTGTGAGGGGGTAATTGTCCTCGGGGTGTAATTGTCCTCAGGGGTAATTGTCTGGGGTAATTGTCCTCGGGGGTTATTGTCCCTCAGGGGTAATTGTCTGGGGGTATGTCGCGGGGGTAATGTCCGGGGGTAATTGTCCTCGGGGGGATATATTTAAGAGGGGAGGGGGGGTAATTTTTTGTCCGGGGTAATTGTCCGGGGTAATTGAATTCGGGGGTAATTGTCCACAGGGGTAATTGTCCGGGGGTAATTGTCCGGGGGGGGGGTAGTTGTCGCGGGGTAATTGTCGGGGGTAATTGTCCTGATACGGTATATTTTGTATTTCTCATTTAATTATTTGCAGGAGAAATTTACAACAAAACTGTTTTTTAAATTACATTTTTATATAGCGACTCTGCTTACAGCAGATTTGCTGTAAAATTACAAATATTTTTTACAGTGTAACTTGCAGCGCGATTTGGTCGATAATATGAGCACTTGCGCGTCCACGCGCATACGCCCAGCGATAGAACGGATCCCTGATTTTTAGACGAACGTCTAGCCCCATGTCTGTTTTGATGCTGATCTAACTTAAAACAATGCAATTTAGAGCAAGAAGGCAGAGGCTAATCTTACTCGATTTGGAGAGCAAGAACATCAATCCTGCAGTTAACTTTAAGTATAATACTGGTATTGCTCCACGGCGGCAACAGCTGACTTTGCATGCATCCATAGAGTTTCGCGGGATGCAAGGTCGGCTCAAATCTAACGTTAGACATAACATAGTCTAAATTAGACCATGTATCTTATTTTAGAGATTTTCATTTTCGGCATATAACGATATATTGACTGCTTTTATCTTCGGGAACGGTCGTTTCTAGAATCGACTACCCTGTGACCCTTAAAGAATAACAAGGACCAATCGATGCATTTATTTAAGATGAATATCCAAAAACCGACAACGAGAACGCAAATCATGTTTTTAATGAAAGGACACAAATACACATAATAATCACACATGTTGAATATCTCTGATTCATCTCTGATTCCAACTGATATGATTTTTAATTATTTTCTTTTTATTTCACGAAAAATGGATAAAACCTTGGTCTCAACCCATGGTTTCTAAGGGCGGCAATAAAGTTCATAAATAATAACTCCATAAATTAACAAATTAAGTGAAAATATAAACTAAAGCTTAATGTCAATTTATGCAAAAATAAGGTTAATCGTAAAATTAATAATCATACATAAGTTATTCGTTATGGCCAGATGACCGCCAATAGAAACCATGGTTTCGGACCACGTATTTTGCTGAATCTACCGTTGGGAATATGAGGGCCAGTTTACATATTTTCTGATGCTTATAATGTATTCCAAACAGGGGGCTTGGGTGCAAGCGCCCCTCCCCATTTTTTCATGCGCAGAAGGCGCCGCTAAACAAAACAAAAAAGGGAAGGAGGGGGTGGAGGGTGTGGTCGAATGGATAAGTCGGCGGACTGACGATCACAAGGTACGGGCTTCGAATCCCGTCCATTCCACTAATGTCCTTTGGCAAGATATAATTCTGCAATTTGCCAGACTTGACCCAAGTAAGGTAAATGGTACCGGTAGGAAGAATTCCTCGAATGGGCTAAGCGCCTTAAGGACTATGGCTATAGCCAGGTAATAATATTAGCTGCGCCACTGAATAGTTTACTAGATTAGTCGGCGCATTAATAAATGCTAATATTGATATATTATTAAAATTATTATTAAAGGAAAGGAAGAAAAAAGGAAAAAAAAAGGAAAAATAAGAAAGTTGTGTGTGAGAGAGAGAGAGAGAGCAGAGATAGAGAAAGGAAAAGATAAATAAAAAGAAAGGGAAAGAGAAAGCCATTAAGATAAGATCAAGTAGAAAATAATTCAAAACTTGCGACACCAGGCGAGACTCACAATGGGCACCGCTTGATTCCAACATCAATTGCCGTGGAAAGGGGGGGGGGGTAAGAATGTCGGTCGGGGCAATTGTCCAGGGTAATTGTTCGGGGGGTAATTGTTCGGGGTAATTGTCCGGGGGAAATTGTTCCGGGGTAATTTCGCTCGGGTAATTGTCCTGGGGTAGTTGTCCTGATACGAAATAAAGAAAAGAGAAAAGAGAAATTCATTAAGATAAGATCGAGTAGAAAATCGAAAACCCGCGAGCGAGACCACAATGCGGCCACTTGATTCCACATCAATGCTGTGAGTGGGTAATTGTCCAAGGGGAGTATATGTACTGGGGCCTACGGTTGTCCGGACAATGGTATAATCCTGGTCTGAGAGGTAATTGCCGAGTGTAATTGTCGGGGGTACTCATCGCGTATTCTGGGGGGCGGGGGCTTACGGGGAGGCCCGGGCCCGGGGGCGCGCCAGGGGCGCCGACAAAGAGGAGAAAGGGAGAAAAAGGAGAAAAAGAAAGAAAGAAAAAAGAGAAAAAAAGAGAAAGGAAAAAAGTGGAAAAAGAGAAGGAAAAAGGGGAAAAGAGAAGGAAGAAAAAAAAAAGAAAAAGAAAAAGAGAAAAAAGAGAAAGAAAAGAGAGAGAGAGAGAAGGAAAAAAGAGAGGGGGAAAGGGGCGCAATCGACGACGGGCCAAATGACTAAAACAGGGGCGCCAAAATCGACCTCAAATAGCAGGGGCGCCAAATCGACAGTGTAACTAGAGGGCGCAAAATAGACCTTAAACATGGGGGGGCGCAAATTCGAGCCTTAAATTAAGGGCCAAATCAAATCTAGGCGCAATGCCTAAACTAAGGGGCCCAAATCTGACCTTAAATCTTAGGGGGCGCCAAATGCCTATTTAGGGGACCCAATTTATTAAATTAGGGGGTCCAAATCGACTTATATTTAGGGGCGGCCAAAATCGAACATTAAAACTACGGGCCAAATTGATTAAAATTAAGGGGCGCCAAATCGACCTAACTGGGAATTACCCAATTAGATGGGGCTCCAATGACCGCAAGTAAGGCCTATGTAAACTAGGCGCGAATCGACCTAATTAGGGGCGCCATATGCTTAAATACGGGACCAAAATTGATTTATATAGGGGCGCCGAATTCGACCTAACACTATATAAGCGCCAAATTGAAAAGGGGAGGGAAGGGGGCGCCCTTTAAAAAAAAATTTAGGGGGCTGCCAAATCGACAGTAAAACTAAGGCAACGCCAATAACTAGGAGGACCCCCTTAGAAAAGGGTGCGCACGAAAATTTAGGAGCTCTAAAAACTAAATAAGGGGGCGCCTTGAGAACAGGGGCAAATTGACCTTCAACATAGGATGGGACGCAATATCGACCTAAACTTAGCGGCTCTAAATCGACTCTTAAATTTAGGGGGCGCCAAAGCAACTTAAAATTAGAGGGTGCCCAAAATGAGGTAACGTGGGGGCGCAAAATTGACTCCGAAACTTAGATGGGTGCACCAATCGACCTTAACTTTAAGGGCCCTAAGATCGACCTTAGATTGGGGCGAAATACTTAGGCGAAACTGGGCGCGAAAATCGAATCCTTAATTTAGGGGGCCTCAAATCGAACTTAACCTAGAGGGGGGCCAAAATGATCTTAAACGTTAACGGACGCAAATTAGATCAAATGTTAGGGCGCAAAAATATGACTGGAACTTAAGGGGCGCTAATTGAACCTTTGACTTAACGGGCGCTGATTTAACCTGAAGTTAAGGGGGTGCCAAATCGATCTTAAAATTAAATGGACGCCAGATTGAGCTCAATGTAGGGGGCCGAAGTTGACCTGAGAACTTAGGGGTGCAAAATTTATCTAACTTAGTGGGCTCCAACGTATACCTATTTTACCTGAAACTAGGGCCCCAAAAAACACAAAAAATAACAATAAAAAACACAGAAGTGGTCTTTAAATGGTCTCTACTAGAAAATACAAAATTTCATAAAAATTCCATGCCTCTTGGGGTTGTATAACATAGCAAAATGTTCGCTCGCGCTCGCGCTCGGCATCATCTTTTCCCATTGATTATTGACATTGTTCGAGGAAACTATCCTGTTCCTATCATCGAATCACAATCGATCGCACCTGAGTTTCCCTTTACCAGGAAATTTACATTATGGGATTCTAACCGTCAAAACATTTAAATTTACTTGCTTTCACGTTATCTTTTTATTTTTTTTCTCATTTCATTAATATATTTTTAAATTTATGTTCACATATTCCGGCGTCAATTGAGCTTACACGTACGGGCGCCAGATGACCTGAAACTTATGGGGCACTGAATTGAAGTTAAAAGGGATGTCAAATCGATTTCAAATTAGGGGCGCCAAATTGAGCTACAACTATAGGCGCCCAAAATGATCTGAAACTAAAGGGGCGCCGATTTACCTGAAACTAAGGGGGCAACAAATAGCTTTTTAATTGTCTCTATATAGATAGAGCAAAATTTCAAAATTCATGCATCCGGGTCTGATATACATAGCAAAATTTTCGCTCGCGCTTCGCGCTCGATCAATTTTTCCCCCATTGAATTATTACATTGTGTTCCGACGGAACGCATGAAATGTCCTATTTCTATCATTTGAATATCATCAAAACTTCCGTTCATGCTTCGCGCTGTTTTTTCCTCTTATCAAATTACATATATGGGATTCTAAACCATCAAACATTTCATTTATTTGATTTCACGTTACATTCATTTTCGATTTCAAATTGACCTAAATTAGGAGGGGCGCCAAAAATTAAGCTTAAACGTAGGGCGTCAAATTGACCTGAGACTAGGGAGTCCAAATTTACTTAAACTTAGGGCTCCAACTTTAATTTGAACTTAGAGAGGAGTGCGAATGTACCTGAACTAGAAGGGCAACAACTGGTATTTGAAATAGGTCTCTAAAATTTTAATCCTCCTGGTCTGTATACATACAAAATTTTGGCTCGCGCTAAGCGCTCGCATCATTTCTTTTTCCCAATGAGTTATTACATTGTGTTCCTGAGGAACGCATCGCAATGCCATGTTTTCTCAGTCATTCAAGATCAAAATCTTTTCGCTCTGAACCATAATTTGCATTATAGGATACATCATCAAGACATTTAAATTTATTTGAATACACGTACATTATTCTTGCATTTTCTCCAGGGCATCAAATCACCTAAATCGTCATGTATGGCGCAATTCAAACTAACATTTAGGGGGCGCCAAATGATAGTTGCCCAAATTGAGCTTAAACTTAGGGCGCCAAATTTATCTTAAACTTAGGGAGGGAAGCAGAAGGATAGAAAGCAGCTAGATAGATAAGTATTCCTCTCTTTCATAATTATGTAAAAATTATCTGGCAACATACGGTCTTTAATATGGAGGCCAAATTGATCCTAAACAGGTCTCTATACTAGAGCAAAATTTCGATAGCGCTTCGCGCTCGTTCATTTCCCAAAGAGTTTTATTACATTGTGTTCCTGAGGAATGCATAAAATGTCACGTTTCAGAGATCATTCCGATACTAAAATTTCTGCTCGCGATTCACGCTCGCCTATTTTTCTTTCTTGAACAGATTATGAGGATTCTGAACAACAAAACATCAATATACAATTTGTTTGATTTCACATTACTTGATGGACAAGTTTCACACGCATTTATATGCTTGCTTTCAAATCGTTTGATGGACAAATTACAGCTCCCTTTTCATGATATTCTGTGAAGAAGCTAACAAAATTGATACCCCTAATGCTTGGAATTCTTTGCTTTCTGATGTAAAGTAGAGGGAAAAAATTGATCGCGCTTCGCGCTCGTATTTAGAAATATTCGTATTTTCATCTATAGCGTAATACCTCATATACCTAGAAATTCTTTTCCATGAACTCACATGGCAGTATTTAAAAAAAAAAACACACACAAAAAAAAAAAAAAACTTCAAATAAATATTATTCAAAATCCTTCAACATACATTTAAGCCGTAGGCTATGTTGCCTGCGGGGGGGGGGGGCGCCAATATTTGAAAAAAGACACAGGGGCGCCAAATTCACGTCGGGCCCCCGGGGTGGCGAAATCCTGGATACGCGCCTGTACTTGTCCTCGGGGTAATTGTCCTCAGGGGGTAATTGTCTGGGGTACGTATTGTCCGGGGTAATTGTCTGGGGTAATTGTCCCGGGGGTAATTGTCCACAGGGGGTAATTGTCTGGGGGGTAATTGTCCTCGGGGTAATGTCCGGGTAATTGTCCTCGGGGGTAATTGTCCGGGGGTAATTGTCCCTCGGGGGTAATTGTCCGGGGGTAGTTGTCAGGGGTAATTGTCCGGGGGGTAAATTGTCCGATAGTATATTTTGTATTTCTCACTTAATTATTTGCAGGAGAAATTTACAACAAAACTGTTTTTTAAATTACATTTTTATATAGCGACTCTGCTGACAGCAGATTTGCTGTAAAATTACAAATATTTTTTACAGTGTAACTTGCAGCGCGATTTGGTCGATAATTTAGGCAGCTTGCGCGTCCACGCGCATACGCCCAGCGATAGAACGGATCCCTGATTTTTAGACGAACGTCTAGCCCCATGTCTGTTTTGATGCTGATCTAACTTAAAACATGCAATTTAGAGCAAGAAGGCAGAGGCTAATCTTACTCGATTTGGAGAGCAAGAACATCAAATCTGCAGTTAACTTTAAGTATAATACTGGTATTCTCCACGGCGAGCAACAGCTGACTTTGGCATGCATCCGATGAGTTTCGCGGGGGATGCAAGGTCGGCTCAAATCTAACGTTAGACATAACATAGTCTAAATTAGACCATGTATCTTATTTTTAGATTTTCATTTTCGGCATATAAACGATATATTGACTGCTTTTATCTTCGGGACACGGTCGTTTCTAGAATCGACTACCCCTGTGACCCTTAAAGAATAACAAGGACCAATCGATGCATTTATTTAAGATGAATATCCAAAAACCGACAACGAGAACGCAAATCATGTTTTTACTTTCCTGATTGACAGCACAGTGAAATTAAATCTTTTAATTACTAGCATAACGGGTTTTTATTCCATTAGTCCATAAATCATTCCATACATCCTGAAATCGAGACCGATCGAGACGATACATTTCTTTTAAATGAATATCAATCAACTGACGATTGAAATCTATATTTCTTTTTACTCTTTTTTTTCCTTATTGAAATTAAGAAAGAACAAATTTGACATCACTGTGAAATCCAATCTTAACCAGCATAACTGGTTTTTATTATATTCCGTAAAGAATTAAAGCATAAAGCATTGACCGAGCGAGGCATAAATGAACATCCAACAAATGACGACTAATACCGAACTATGTTTAACTTTGTTTTCTTGCTTGCAATTTTGAAAGGAAAAATCGACTATATAGGACAAAGTGACATTCGATCACTACCAATATCAGAGGCGTAACTACGTGGTGGGGGGTGGGCCTGGGGGTCGGCAAGGTGCACGTGCCCCCAATCGGCTTGAGGGAAAGAAGGAAAAGAGGAAAAAAGAGGAAAAGAAAGTAAAAAAAGGCCGATGCTTCTTCAATTTTTCCCAGATATTAAGCAATAAAAGTCCAGAGATAGGCCTATTTTGGTTCCAAACGACCGAGCTCATAACTAAGGTCTTCAGACTCCTTAAAGTCAAGACCTACAAAGACCAACTAAAATTTGGCATATTACTGTCTCCAAAAAGAGAAATATATATATTTAAAAAAAAAATCGAAACCACTTCTTTTTGTTATCACTATATACACAGTCCCTTTAGAAAGAAGAAAAAACATAAACAAACCAAAACCAAAACCAAAATCAAAAGGACAGAAACTAATTGGAAAATAAATAGGTAAGACCCAAAAGCAACCATAGGCAACTTAGGCCCACACACAAATTCATATTATATTCATCATTGAGGTATCTATGAAGGGAAATGAGTGCATAAAAATTAAAAGCCCAGCTTTATAAAAAATTCTAAAAACTTCCCCTAGCGCTTCGCGCTCGTATGATTTTATACTAACATATCAAATATAAAGCCAAAATTGCACGCTTTCATGCCTTATTTGAGAAAACAAAGAATTTTTCATTAGAAGTTGAAGGTTTCACGGTACACCAAGTAATCTTTCTTGAGGGTATGAATGGTCCTGAAAAGGACCTACCCAATCTATTGGGTATGAGTGGTCCTGAAAAGGACCTACCCAATCTATTGGGTAGGTCCTTTTCAGGACCACGCATACCCTCAAGAAAGATTAATTGGTGTACCGTGAAACCTTCATCTTCTAATCGTTCTACCACCAGTGAAACCTTCAAAAAGAAAGAATTTTTCGATTTTTCAAAAGCTCGCGCTACACGCTTGCATGTTTAAGTGAAGGGAAATGGATAATTGTCCTCAGGGGGTAATTGTCTGGGTGGTAATTGTCCGGCGGTAATTGTCCTCGGGGGGTAATTGTCGGGGGTAATTGTCCGGGGGTAATTGTCCTCGGGGGTAATTGTCCGCCGGGGTAATTGTCCGGGGGTAATTGTCCTCGGGGGGTAATTGTCCGGGGGGTAATTGTCCTGATACGAAAAAAAAGGGCGTTGTCACCATTCATCCATGTCCATGTCATCATTTTACCATCACATGCAGCGACAGATAAATTGCTCTGTGACGTAACAATTCCCTTTTTTTTTGCTACGTAACAATCACTTCAGCCAATTTGAGCTGGGCCTACACGCTAAATAATTTGCGCGCACTTTATGTGTACGCGTTTACGGTACAATTACAAGCGCAGGCATGGCCATGGATGACTTTAGTGGACTTTTTTTAAGGATCAAGGAAACCAAGAATTTTGTAACCAAAACTTTGGTTTTCCCCTTACTCTTAAACTGTTTCAGATGTGGAATATACAGCAAATAATCACCTCTTGATCCAAATGACGAGGCAAACTATCACTTCCACGGCAAGCTGGATGTACACGCTATCAAATTTCCTCCTCAGCTTTGCTTCGGAGGAGATATCTTATCCAGCTTGCCTGGGAAGTGATAGTCTTGTACAGAATACAGATTTGTGATCAGTAGGATGGGGGGTCCGTTGTCCGGACACCTAAGCAGATAAAAGCATCATCTTAGATTTGTAATAAAGAGTATATGATTGGCCAGACAAGCGGGGAGCAGGCCTATAGTTTGCCCGAGTACATTTATGTGGGGAACAGGCCTAGTTTGCCCGAAGGCTGGCTATATTTGTGATAAAGAGTATATTATTGTCCAGATTGATAATTATGCGGGGATCCGATTGTTGACATGAATTTTACACATGTCTGTAGTCTCGTACATCGAGCTTGACCTGGTATTTATTTATTTATTTCACGGTTGTCTAACTGCAGATAGATCAGCCGGCTCCATTTTGGTTCCTTCCAGATCGTTAGCTTAATATACATTTGCACTAACATTCATATTTACATTTATTTGTATATGCTTATGTAAAAGTAATGAAACATTAGTTGCATCAATATTCATGTTATTATTTACGTGTATATAATGTATTGATATGTGCTGATATGAAAGTTCCAAAAAATTTGAAATTGTGTTGACCACTCAAAAGTTAACATGCAAAAGATTCGTCTTATTAAAGGCCATGGACAAACGCAGAAAACAAGATTATCTTTTTGTTTCTTTCTCCTTGTCTAGTCTCAAAGTGGAAATAATGAAATATTTATCACAAAGCTCCTAAAATTGCCGTCTTGTCCGGACAAACAACCCGTCCGGACATACAACACCTCAGGTGCAAGATGTGTAATTCTAGAAAGTGCAGGATTTTCGATTTTGTTTGTATACCCGGTTGTTGCATGTCCGGACGGGTTGTTTGTCCGGAAAAGACGGCAATTTTAGGAGCCTTGTGACCAATATTTCAATAATCGATTGAAAGAAATGTCAGACAATTTAACAAAGCACAATATTCACAATTATTATCCATACAGAGGGTTTTAGAGGCCAAATACAAGTGTTATTTTGTTGATGCACTTCATAAACTTGACCTACTTTACAAAGTTTGTTGAACTCGCCCAATATTGTGGCCTCGCTGCCCAATATCGAAAATATTGGGCAGCAAGAGGGGGAATCCCAAAATGCAGCGACACGTTACAATTCATGTATCTTAATTCCTTTGTTACGTCACAATCACTTCAGCCCATTTGAGCTACGCCTACGCGTCAAATGAATTGCGCGCACTGTATTTGTACGCGTTTTTAGCAATTTTTTTTTTTGGGGGGGGGGGCATTTAATTTTTTTCTGTGGGGCATTTTTTTTTTTGGAAGGGGGTCTTTTGGGGGCCACTTTTTTTTTGTAGGGGCCCAATTTTTTCAGAATCAAAACAAAACAAAAAAAACAAAAAAAAAGAAGAAAAAATAAAAATTTGGGGCATTTTTGGGGGGGCGGATTTGGGGAGCAATATTTATTTTTTATTTTATTTTTTTTTTAATTTTCAAAATGAATTGTATTCCAGAACAAAAATTGTGGGGTGGGGGTTGAGAATCCTAAATAAATAAAAAATTGTGATTAAAAAAATGTGGGGGGGGGCCAATTTGTAAAATCCTCTGTATAGATAATAATAAAAATATTAGATGTCCTATTTTCGGTCAATACAAGGATATATTGAACTCGCTTTTCGACATATTGGACTCGTCTTCGACTCGTCCAATATTTGTGCAAAGCTCGTCCAATATTCCTTGTATCAACCTCAAGGCCATCCAATATTCTATAAATATTTTTGCTATTTGCTGCACAAATTTTTAGAAAATCCAGAGCAAAAGATGATGTTTTTATCTCCTTAAGTGTCCGGACAACGGACCCCCCATCCTATTTCTATATACTCTGTTCTTTGTATTCAAATCATGAGTCAAAAGTAAAATGTGAACAAATTAATTATCCAGATGTAATTACACTTGTGGACAAATAAATGAAATGAAATGAAATCATCTGAATCAACAGTGGTTATTTGCATACTATCATAAAGTGCCTAATGATATGAAAACAATTTCACGTAGTTTCATTTAGTTATCGGCGAACGTTTGGGGACTAAGCGAATGTTATTCGCTAACTCCTCTGACAAAATGATATTTTTTATAATGCGAATTCCTTTTCACAAACAATTATAAATGCTAGCTTTGGGTAGGCTATTTGGGACTGTTTACGAAACAGTGCATGTGCAACACAATTTCGAAAGTATAGCAGTCACGTCATTATGATTTTTACGGGGGGGGGGAGGGGGTGGGGGCTGGTCGAAAATTGAAAGAGTGGACCTTTCTAGAGGAGTGAAGCTTTTGAACGTAAAGAGCGAACCCCAAAAATTGCCAATTAATAAATATAAATAGATAAATATTGTTAAAGTACACAGGATAACATTTTTAGTAATGTAAACATAACCCAATTCCTTACACCTATATACATAAAAAAAGTATGTTTATCAAGTTAAAAATTCTGACCCCAACAGAAATTTGCACCACCCCCCCCCCCAAAAAAAAAAAAAAAAATTAAAAATAAATAAATAAAATCTCCGGGAGACAAATTCAAATTGGCTACTCATAGTCTTTATTTCCATGAAAAGCATATACAATAACAATATAACAATGCAAAATGAGACATATAGATATAGAGATGGCCCAGGACGCTGATGTTACTCAGGCAGGGCCTAACATATAAACATTTATACAAACATGAGCTTAATTACTTATATGGGGAATAGAAATATGCCAGCGTGTGGTAATAAGTATTTGCAATCAAAATAATTTTACTTGTGAATAAGGACATGAAGTGGGGAGAGAAGGTTGGGAAGAGAATCAACAAAGTAAATAATGAATTTGAAACATAATTCTTATGGAGAACTAAGCTGCATCATATAAACTCATTATGTCGGTTAAAGAAACTAAAAATATTTTTATCCCATCAAGAAATAGTACCACTTTAGATAGTAAACTACAATAATTTTAATTCAAATTGCTTCATAAAATTGTTGTTCTTAATTGTAACTTACGTATAAAGTTTTAATTTGATCAAGTGATGAAAACTTCTTTTGAGGAAAAGAAGAGGACAAATAATTAACTAACATTTATTTATTGCGAAATGGTGAGGAGATTATTGAAAAAAATGTAGTAATAGTCAGAATCTTCAAATTCTTTTAGATCCTACATATTTTTATCATTATTATTTTTATTTTTTTTTTTGCAAAAAGGAGAGAAGTTTACCAAGTTATGAATATTGTAATGATGTAAGAGTAGCCTATTGCCTAGACAATCATTGACAATACTTTCGACACGCTGCTTAGCATGTATTTTGTTTATTGTTCTATTCTAAATTACCATTTATTTTGTCAGGCTCAAAATAACTATTGACTGAAATACGTATTTATTATACACAATAGAAACACAAATCTAAATCCATTCCTTTAACAACAACATATTGGATAGACAGATATTTGCATATAATTATCAAGGTTTCATCTGTCTTTTTGATATGATATTACCAAAATGATTACAGGGTTGTTTTTTTATGTTGGTGCAATATTTCCATCAATATGACTAAGGCAAAAGTATGAGGAATGGTTGTAAAAATAAATTGAAAATGTATGATCGAACCATTATAGAAAATAAATGGTATGTTGTGCTTCTAAGAGATCACACCTTATTTTTTTATTTATTTTTTAAAAATGTTTTCTTTAATTCCTCTTTCAGGATAGACTCTAAAACATTGAAGTGAACGAGATAACTGAATCGTAACATTTATTTGTAATAGCACTTTCTTCATGTCCTTAGGCAATGTGTGCACTTGATATACGCGCAAACAAAATGTGAATATTGTTGATATACATTCTCTATGAAAAGGGAAAAACGAAAATTACTGTTTTCCTTTTTTAACTTTACACACATTAAGGCAATAAACTGCAATCGCTTTTCAGAATAGAATACACAGTCTGTAACCCCAATCAAAGCCTGTACAAATGTTAAGTACAGTGCGTCCCAGAAAAAAAGTATACCCAACTTTGAGGGCCTCATTCATAATTCAATTCTGAACTCATTTTGTACAACCTTCAAACTTCTTGTTACAAGGTATCTTCTGACTACAAAACCCCTCTGCTCTGTTGTTAGCTGCACCATTTTTGCTGCATGAGGTATCCTGACACATGAAATCAATGGTTTACTTACCTTTAAGGCACTTGAAATTCAAGGAAGGACAAAATGGAAGATCATCCAGGTGTTCATTCATACATACCAAGTCAATTTTAAGAGGATTTCATCATGATAGCATCCCAAGTAACCCTTTATCCCTTGTGAATAACTCATGAAGGCTTACCTCAAACAATAAATGAATTTATCAGGAAGCCAGGATTTCATTAACAATATACCATGAATATAATTATAACATTTTTGGTCAATTCTCTTGAGCTACATTTGACATAAATGTTTGCTTAATTAATGCAAACATTTATTTGGACTATCTTCCATTTTGCATCATTTTCAGGCTCAAACAGAAACATGAGGATTATTGAAATAAAAAGTTTACTTCCGAAAAACTTGGTACAAAGCACTTTCGACGGCTTTTTTCAAAGTTCGAGTACTCAGTCATTCGTGACAGCATTGACATTAATTTGGTATCATCGAACAAAACATGAGTTACTCTTTAACATAAAATGAAAAATAAGGTCACATGATTTATGAATTTCTAATACAAGTTGGGTATACTCTTTTCTGGGAAGCACTGTATATGTCATTTTAATTCCAAAAAGATAATTGTATTATGACTCACCAGTTCCATAAACGGCCGTCACCACTGATTGGAGCAGAAAAAGCAGACATATAATTTTCTTATCATCAGGTCCCTCCATCTTGGTAGCACTAACTCTCTTCGCTGGTTTCTAGAAGCGCCAAATCTTAGCAGCGGTAAAACAGAACCATGTAAGCTTAAATACAAAAGCAAACTAATTAGGACGCCAGATCGTAAGACCCTTAAAATATGATTTCTAAGTGACGCCCGTTTATAAGAAAATTTGCTGAGACTGGTGGAAGGCGGTGGAATCATGTTTCTGCGAACCAGCGAATTAAAAATGTGCTTTCTACAAAGTGTCGCGCACACACTATTAGTTAAACCTTTTGGTGACAATTTCAGGACAATATTTTCCGGGATTCGGTAAAAGCAAATTAATGGAGGGTCAAGTTCAAATGCCCAAAATATAATTGAAAATATGAAATCGGGAATCACGAAATTTCGCAGGGAATATACAAACTACTCGAGATAGTTCCTCAACACAACTTTGAACCTTGATAGTATTGTCATATAGAGCCATTGAAAAGATAATTTATTCATTTTATTCATTGGTGCCATATTTTGTAATAGTGATAATGCTTGAATACACAGAATCACTAAATGCAAGACAAAGGGGAATGTTAAAAGTTTCAAAAAGGGATTTAAAAAAAAAAAAAAAAAAAAAAAAAAAATATATATATATATATTTTGGTTTTATTAAGGCAGGGTAAAGTTTTTGGGGATTCAACAAATTAATTGTGCACCATTTTGATTAATTGCCAGATGAAATATCATATAACACTATTATGATAGGAATGATATAAAATAAAAACCCATATTACTGCCAATCTTAACAATTAAAATATGAAAACTCGTAGAACTGGGGTCCGGATCCTAATATAGCAAAAGTATTTTGTGGGTGAAACCGGAGAGAATTTAAAGGGATTTAGTAACTTTCAAAAACAACAGCAATTATACCAAGATTAATAAAATTATATTGTTCCAACAGTATAAACAAGCTACTGAAAGTTTCAGATCAAATGGAAGTCATTTAGGCCTACTACCTTAAAACATTGTATAAACAGACAATGCCAAGCATACAACCGAACACCAGTACCCTCTGCTGGTAGCTCACCAGGCCGCTACGGACGGGGGACTATACAACAGGAAATGGGTGTATGGAAAAGCACATGGTTTTATAAACCATTCGGTGTTGGTTTATAAAATTTGAGTATGAAATTATTGATATCTCGAAGGTAAAGTAAGCAATTAGCTTGCAATTTTGAAGAGATACCAGACTGAACTAAGTGTTTATAATTATGTTGGAAAAATAAGCTAAATCGAATAAACGTGATTTGAATATCATTCAATGTTACTGCATCCCTTTAACGGAGAGGTGCGAGTTCGCCTGTATGCACGTAAAACGGTGTAGTACATTGGAAATCATGTGTTATTCATTTAGATCTAGCGCATGCGCTGATGAATTGCACATGTTGAACTGCAGATGAAGATAATTTCCATATGTGAAAACCTAAAAAGTAATGTATAGTCACTGACTTTTTTGTGAGGTCGTTAAGAGTTTCGAATGCTTGATTGTATAAGGAAATTTATCGAAATTTCATAAAATCTACATTTCTAATTGTTTCAATTAAAGAAAACTTGAGGGGAATATTATCCATTTCAAAAACACGTGTTTTACGTGTTAAACATAGGCATTTCTATGCCCAAAAGGAGGCATAGTCACTGACTTTTTAGGGGGATCTTTGAGAGTTTAAAATGCTTGCTAATGTTAGACAATTTTAGACAATCGCTACAACGGAATATAATGGGAATCGGAATCATTTAAAAATATTCTGTACGTAGTAAGTGTTAAACCCATTGGAGGGCAACTTTTCATGCCCAAAAGGAGGCATAGCCACTGACTTTTATGGGGGGTCGTCAAGAGTTCAAAAATGCATGATTGAAATAGAAAATTTATTTCAATTTGATAAAATCTACATTTCCGATCTTTTAAGAAAATAAAAGGGGAAAATCATCCATTTTGAAATTTTTTGTTTTACATTTAAAACGTATCGCGGCTACAATGCTCAAAATGAGGCATAGTCACTTACTTTTTTGGTACGTTTTCTTGGAAATCAAGGTTGTGGGGATGCATCTCGAACTTCTCAACCTTGCTCTCATCCAAAATTCAAGAATTAAAAGGGTAGAATAATATATGAAATAGAACGAAAAAAAGAAAGAAAAAAAAAAAAAAAAAAAAAAAAAAAAAAAAAAAAAAAAAAAAAAAAAAAAAAAAAAAAAAAAAAAATCCGTTTTCACGTG
Source organism: Paracentrotus lividus (assembly GCA_940671915.1). Taxonomy (NCBI): domain Eukaryota; kingdom Metazoa; phylum Echinodermata; class Echinoidea; order Camarodonta; family Echinidae; genus Paracentrotus; species Paracentrotus lividus. Next base: position 34,333,176 of record CALNVZ010003429.1, read on the forward strand.
TATTCGAATGTAGACCGTGCATTAGTTCGAGCCGCTCAATCGCTCGATCGAATGTGCAGTACTACACCTAGTGCTCGGAGCGAAACCTTTTCCCCACTATATATTCTTTGGTGAAACATAGGCTACTTTTTTACTCTTTCATGGCCCCTAAATCGGGAACCAAAGCTGAGAGTTTTATTACAAATGTTCCTTTGCCCACGACTCTTTCATGCATTTCGATTGGACAAGTTAAAAAAAATCTATTACTTGTAATTGCAATATATATATATATATATATATATATATATATATATATACATACTTATCCCACGAGATCCGTGAGAGATATTCATATCCCCACACACAGAACAATTGCTTATCAGCAAAATATTCGGTTTACTACATGGTCCCAAACTCTGGAATGATTTGGATGAAGCAACTAAAACATGTTCCTCAGTCCACACGTTTACTCGCTCTATAAAAATGTATATTTTGTACAATATATTACAATCAGTAGCATATTATTTGACATTATTTATTTGCATTTGTATTTGTCTATTCTCTATTTTCTTTCCTTCCCTATTATTTCACTTTTCTGTCTATTTTTATTTTCTATTATTTTTCTTGTCATTAAAAAAAAAAAAAAAACTTTTTCCTTAATTTCTCATATAATAATGTTATACCATAGTATTGTTGTGAAATCATATTTGTTTAGATATGTATTGTCATGGCGACCTCGACACAGGCATGGTGCTTACAGAGATTCTCGCCTCCATTCACATGATTTATATCATTGGCGGCGATCCCGGAGGGACGGGGGGGGGGGGGGGGAGGGGGACGTGTCCCCCCTCGATTTTTAAAGCTTAACATATTTTTATGTAGTGATTAGCTTGTAGCTACAATAGCTACTACCCTCACCAAGGAGATCCAAACGTCGCATGAACAACATCGAGTATGGAATGCGAACTGTTGCATATTTGAAAATACCCATGATCATGGGTTTTAAACCCATGATCATGGGTTTTATCAAGAGCACGCAGAGTTAAAACCCATGATCATGGGTTTTATCAAGAGCACGCAGATTTAAAACCCATGATCATGGGTTTTTATCTAGTACACGTAGAGTTAAAACCCATGATCATGGGTTTTATCAAGAGCACGCAGAGTTAAAACCCATGATCATGGGTTTTATCAAGAGCACGCAGAATTAAAACCCATGATCATGGGTTTTATGTGCCACGCGCAGAGTTAAAACCCATGATCATGGGTTTTATCAAGAGCACGCAGAGTTAAAACCCATGATCATGGGTTTTATCAAGAGCACGCAGAGTTAAAACCCTTGATCATGGGTTTTATCAGCCACGCGCAGAGTTAAAACTCATGATCATCGGTTTTATCTACTGCTTGTAAAATGAAACCTCTGCGTGTAGACCGAAAAACGATGCTCATTGGTTGTTGTTCGCTGTGTGTAGAGTTATGGGGACACTTTTTACAACTGCCCGAAATTTCATTGACAGTGCGTTAAATACATACAGTCAGTTGTTGTTCGTGGTCTGCCGTACTCTGCCGTACATGTGCTGTGTATATAGCTGTCGCCCCCTTGTACATGCATGATATAAATTGTGGCTAATGCTGAATTGGCTTTGTATTCTCTTCGTTCTGAATAATTATTTTCATATCTTCAAAATCATCATCTCTGTTCTTCACATCGCAAAGCCATGATGAAGTTGTGGTTGCTTGGTACTCTTTCTTTTAATGCTATTATATTGAAAGACAAACAATATAGTTTTCATTATCTATGCTCCCCTTTTGCAAAAAGAAATTTCACATATGGCTTTTAATTGGTCTAAATCGTTTATTTTTAGTATGAAAGTTTTCTCCTTTTCCACCTACGAATAGGGGGACTTCTAGAATGCTTGAAAATATGGAAGCACATTACCCACTTGATCCCTGGTGCTGCCGCCCCTCCATGTAAGATTGATGCTAAAGAGTGATGATTATGATGATGATTTTACCGACGATATTGACGAAGGAGAGCTGGAACATAAATTTTACACTGCCTATTCTGATCATTTTAACTACATTTATCATTAGACAAATCTGCACCATATTGATTATACAGATCAATGGGAACTTTTAAGCCCTGTCTTTAAAACAGACCCCTTTTTAGTGTTAACCAATAAAGTTATAATTTATGAATAGAAAATCTTAATATACAACCAAGGCAACAGAATATTCCAACCTTACCTCAGATTACTTGCAAAACGTTATTATCAATAATTATTATTTATATACGATGTAATTTGTATAAAATTAATCAATAGTACATAATTTCCAGGAGGGGGGGGGGTTCTTTGTAGTTCTCAACTAGTTTGTAAAAATATAATAACACTTTTTTTTATGGTATTCAATAACTATAATGATTACAATTTCTATACTTGTACTTTCTTTGAGGCAAAATGAAAAGACAAAAGTTGCTTCTAATCAGAGGTTACTATTTATTTCCAAAATTGTCTCAATTTCCTATTTCATAAAATAGCTTAAGTTCGAAATAGGTTGATGTTATTTACACAGACAGTTTTATATATATATAAATATAAATATATATATATATATATATATATATATATATATATATATATATATATATATATATATATATATATATATATATATATATATATATATATATATATATATATATATATATATATATATATATATATATATATATATAATAAAATAAAATCTAAAAAGCACAACGCTGAAAATTTCATCAAAATCGGATGATAAATAGCAAAGTTATGAATTTTCTTAGGTTTTGAATTTTTAAATGAAACAGTTCTCAAATTGGCAACCTGATGATGTCACAGTACCCCTACTTTCTTTATTTTTTATTGTATAAAATACCAATTATCAAGATTTTCAGCCCCAAGGACATAAAAACATGGATTAATTCTTATGGAATGTTCAAGGTCACAAGTGATTTTACATATTTCAGTATGAGTGATATATTTTCTGTATACGCAATGAATGAAAAAATGAGATAAGTAGGATTTCATATAATAAAATATACAAAAAGTACGGGGACTATGACATCATCAGTTTGCTCATTTGAATATTCAAATATTCACGAGACCTGTTCATGAGACCTGCCAAGAACTGTTTTCACAAAAAAGTGATTTCTCTGTATCCTGTTAAACACTGTTCGTCATAAAGGTGGAATATTTTTTCTGGCTTAAGCGACGTTATGTTGCACCGTTATTAATTTCTTGAATGTGTTTGTCACCGCTTTCATTTTTCTGGGATTCTGGGTATATCTTGGACGTCCCCTCAACCCTTCCCGGGGATTTTTTTTCAAAAAAGTTTGTCGCCCCCAGAATATGGCCATTTTCGTCATTTTTTCTTAATTTTGGGGCCCATTTTTGTTCACGCGACCAACCAAGGCCCCCTCACTCCTACCCCAAGGAAACACGTCTGAGGTGGAGATTTGTTATTGTTCTTTAAATTAAATCTAGTTCAATGGTTACAGGCTCGAATCTTTTGTCTAGGGGAGGGGTCAAAATTTATTTTGATTGGGGTTTAAAGCCCAAGTATAGTTGTGGTAGAGAAAATTGCATTTTTAAAGAACTTACTCAACTTGTCCTCATATTGTTCCAATGACATATCAATACATGGGCAAGTAATATAACCATGTACCATGCATGTCTTTTCATGATATGTTATAGTTAGCAGAAACATGGGGAGATATGTTCATCAAAATGAGGCCATACTTCCTTCACTCTCACCCCAGAACTCCGGGCATTCCACACCACTGCTGACTGGTATGACATGGGAGCATTCTGTTTGTATCAGTCAGTGTATCAACAGCATATACTTTGCACACAAACCACTGCACGTTGCACTCTCCCCGTGTCATCCTGTTTAGCCATGGCCCATCAACAAATCGATTTACACAGCTTTGTTGCTAAATTCAGGTCTTTGAATGGATTTTATAACAAATCATTTTGTACACAGAGGTTATTTGAGGTATTAATTCATATTATTCTGCTATGGAAGTAAAACAAAAAAATGTTCTCCCAAAACTATACATGAGCTTTAACATTCAATTTATTCATTTTTACACCATGGAAATTTCTATCTTCCCTAAATTGTATTGTAAAATCTCAACCAAACATAAATCAAAATGAAAAATTTTCAATAATGACTATTTACAGCCTTTTCATCAAGGCTAAACAAAATTTAAGGGGAAAATGATGATATTTAAGGGTTAAAGGTGGTTTTTCATTTTTTTGGTTTTCAGCATAAAGATGGAATAAAATATTCCGAATTTTCACCAATCTCGTTTTCTACTTCAACCCCTCTCCTACACAAGAGACCTTAGCCTGTTCCCAGAAATTTAGATATAACTTAAAGAACAATATAAAACAGTACATTTCAGTCGCTTTTCCTGGAGGTAAGACTGAGGGGGCTTGATCGGCCGGGAAAAACAAAAAATGGCCCCAAAATGAGAAAAAGATAATGACAAAAATGGGCCCCACGGGGGTTGACAAGACTTTTTTGGAAAAAGGTCCACGTGAAGGGTTGGGAAAATGTCCAAATATATAGCCAGGGTTCCAAAAAGTAAAAGCAGGAACAAACATATTCAAGAAATTAAAGTCAGAGCAAAATCATGTCTCTATAGCGGAAAAAAATATTCCACCTTTATGACGGACAGTGTACAAATTATTACCTTGTATTACGTGTATTTTAATTATTCAACTTATTTGAACTATCAATGTATAATTATGTCAATTTATTCTTTGTAAATGCATCGCAATTCGGCTTTGCCCCAATGATGTTTTGTTTGTATCAATAAACCATTTATCTATCTTTCTATCTATCCATCTAAGACACTGAGGCGTTGTGTGCAGGATAAAAGTGGTGTTTATTTTAAACATTCTATAAAAATTCGAATAGTTGTAAGATGTTTAACATTTCTAACACCCCAAATTGTTATTGTTTCATTTAGAAGTAGTGCATTGTCTATACTTATGTATAAGCCGAAACAAAAAATATTGTTAGATAGACAATTAATTTATTCATTTGTCTCCAACAGTAGAAACCATGCAAAGTGGTAGAAACACACGCAACTGCTGTGTGGTAAATATTGGAACCAGACAGCCATGAAAAAGATTTTGGGCTGCCCGGGCGGGATTCGAACCCACGACCTGTGGATTGCTAGACCACCGTCATAACCGCTAGACCACCAGAGTGCCCAAAAATATTGTTGTTTTATTATTTTCTTGTTCAAAAATATATACTTTGGTTTCCAATTCTATTATATATGAATTGGTCAAAAAATCGTTAAAAGTTAATTTTCTATTCCCTTACAGGCGCGTATCCAGGATTTCGCACCCCGGGGGGGCCCGACGTGAATTTGGCGCCCTGCTGTAACATTTCAAAAATATGGCGCCCCCCCCCCCCCCCCGGCCAGGCAAACATAGCCTTCGGCTTAAATGTATGTTGAAGGATTTGAATAAAATTTTATTTGAAGTTTTTTTGTTTTGGGTTTTTTTTTTGAGCATTCATTTAAATTAAAAATTTAAAATGCTTGCCAATGGTGAGTTCATGGAAAAGAATTTCTAGGTATATGGGGTATTACCGCTATAAATGAAAATATGAATATTTCTAAATATATACGAATATTTCCCTCTACTTTACGATCAGAAAGCAAAGAATTCTAAGCAATTAGCTCTTTACGTGCCGGATGCATGCTACGTAGCCTACTGTTCAGTGCCATACTCATGTTTGCTAGCCTACCATTGACTGCTTAATCCGTGCTTTGTCTCCTACCCTCCCCTGCTTCGTGCATGATTGCGCACATTCGGAATAACGTTGATTGATTACGCCGATTCTATTGTTCTGCGCACTGCACACTCACAGGTTAATCCGCTTTATTCTCCTGCGGGCACTTCCGGCTTTTAATTGGCCAATATTCTCTTTCCACAGTTTAAATTAAACTTGTTTTGAGTAATTTCATGTGTTTGTCAACATTTTGATAGGACCTAGTGCATAAACAATCGCACACAATAAAAAACAAAATCATGCCTTGGAAGTTGGAACAATGCAAGAGTAGAAAACTGCCCTCTTATTTTTTACAAACAGAATTCGGTGTGACTTTAGAGACAAATAAAAATGCCACATATTTTAAGTACAACATTGTTGTCGACCGTTCTTTTAAGAAAGTTATGAGAAAGTATTGACTGTCATCTTCAAGTACAAGGGGGAAAAACTTGGCAGTGGGGGATATAGGCCCTGGCATGTACGGATTACCAGTGCGGCAGAGGGGTTTAGGTGGGGTGGCACGTAAGGAGTTAGGGGTATCAATTTTTTTTAGCTCTTCATCAGAATATCATATGAACGGGAACTGTAATTTGTCCATCGAAACGATTTGAAAGCAAGCCATATAAAATCATGTGAAATTTTTCCATCAAGTAATGTGAAATCAAGCAAATGTATATTGATGTTTTATTGTTCAGAATCCTCATAATCTGGTTACAAGAAAGAAAAAAATAGGCGAGCGTGAATCGCGAGCAGAAATTTGATGTATCGGAATGATCTCTGAAAACGTGACATTTTATGCATTCCTCAGGAACACAATGTAATAACTCTTTGGAAAATGAAGCGAGCGCGAAGCGCGATCGAAAATTTTTGCTCTATGTAATAGAGACCTGAAGTTTAGGATCAATTTGGCCTCCACAATTTAAAGACCGTATGTTGCCAAGTAATTTTACGTGATTATGAAAGAGAGATGAATATCTATCTAGCTGCTTATCTATCCTTCTGCTTCCCTCCCTAAGTTTAAGATAAATTTGGCGCCCCTAAGTTTAAGCTCAATTTGGCACCAACTAATCATTTGGCGCCCCCTAAATGTTAGTTTGAATTGGCGCCATACATGAACGATTTAGGTGATTTGATGCCCCTGGGAAAATGCAAAAATAAATGTAACGTGTATTCAAATAAATTTAAATGTCTTGATGATGACAGGCGAGAGCGGAATTTTGATGTCTTTGAATGATGAGAAAACATGGCATTGCATGCGTTCCTCAGGAACACAATGTAATAACTCATTGGGAAAAGAAATGATGCGAGCGCGTAGCGCGAGCCAAAATTTTGCTATGTATATACAGACCAGGAGGAATTAAAAAAATTTGAGACCATATTTCAAATACCAAGTTGTTGCCCCTGAGTTTCAGTTAAATTCGGCACACCTCCCTAAGTTCAAAATAAAGTTTGAGCCCCTAAGTTTAAGATAAATTTGGAATCTCTAAGTCTCAGGTCAATTTGACGCCCCTATGTTTAAGCTCAATTTGGCGCCCCTAAGATTTAGGTCAATTTGAAATGCAAAATTGAATGTAACGTGAAATCAAATAAATTGAAATGTTCTGATGGTTAGAATCCCATAATGTAAATTTTGGTAAGAGGAAAAACACAGGCGAGCGCGAAGCATGAAGAGAAGTTTTGATGTATTCAAATGATTAGAAAACAGGACATTTCATGCGTTCTTCAGGAACACAATGAATAATTTATTGGGGGAATTATGTGAGCGCGAAGCGCGAGCGAAAATTTTTCTATGTATATACAGACCCGGATGCATGAATTTTGAAATTTTGCTCTATCTATATAGAGACCATATTTTAAAAACCTATTTGTTGCCCCCTTAGTTTCAGGTAAATACGGCGCCCCTTAGTTTCAGATAATTTGGGCGCCCTATAAGTGTAAGCTCAATTGGCGCCCCTAATTTTAAAAACCGATTTGACATCCCCCTAACTTCAATTCAATGCCCCCATGAGTTTCAGGTCATCTTGGCGCCCGTACGTGTAAGCTCAATTTGACGCCGCTAATATGTTGAACAGAAATTTGAAATGCAAACAAAAAAAATTAAAAAAATAAAAATAAAAAAAAAATAAAAAATGTAACGTGAAAACAAGTAAATTTAAATGTTTTGACGGTTAGAATCCCATTATGTAAATTCTGGTAAAAGAGGAAAGACATAGGCGTGTGCGAATAGGGAACGGAAATTCCTCGACACAATGTAATAAATCAATGGGAAAAGATGATGCGAGCGCGAAGCGCGAGCGAAAATTTTGCTATGTATATACAAACCAAGAGGCATGGAATTTTGAAATTTTACTATTTCTAGATAGAGACCATTTTAAAGACCCCTTCTGGTTTTTTTTTTATTTGTTTTTTGGGGCCCTTAGTTTCAGGTAAATAGGATATAGTTGGAGCCACTAAGTTTAAAATAAATTTGGCACCCCTAAGTCTCAGGTCAATTCGGCGCCCCTACATTTGAGCTCAATCTGGCGTCCTTTAATTTAAGATCGATTTGGCACCCCCCTTAACTTCAGGTTAAATCAGAGCCCTTAAGTCTCAGGTCAATTTAGCGCCCCTTAAGTTTCAGATCATTTTTTTCGCCCCTACATTTGATCTAAATTTGGCGCCCTTACGTTTAAGATCATTTTGGCGCCCCTCTAGGTTTAAGTTCGATTTGGCGCCCCCTAAATTTAAGGTCGATTTTGCGCCCCTAAGTTTAAGGTCGATTTTGCGCCCCTCCTAAATCTAAGGTCGATTTAGGGCCCTTAAGTTTAAGGTCGATTTGGCACCCCCATCTAAGTTTCGAGTCAATTTGGCGCCCCCACGTTAACCTCATTTTGGTGCCCCTCTAATTTTAAGTTTGATTTGGCGCCCCCTAAATTTAAGGTCGATTTAGAGCCGCTAAGTTTATGGTCGATTTGGCGTCCCACCTATGTTGAAGGTCAATTTGGCGCCCCTATGTTTAATCTCAATTTGGCGCCCCTTAGTTTAAGGTCCATTCGTCACCCCTAAGTTGATTGGCGTTGCTTAGTTTACTGTCGATTTGGAGCCCCCTAATTTTTTAAAGGGCGCCCCTTCCCCTCCCCCCTTTTCAATTTGGCGCCCTTACTTAGTTTAAGGTCAATTCGGCGCCCCTATATATAAGCTCAATTTGGCTCCCCCGTAGTTTAATGTCGATATGGCGCCCCCTAAATTTAAGGTCGATTCGGCGCCCCTATAAAGTTTAATATCAATTAGGCGCCCCCTTAGCTTCGCGGTCAATTTGGCGCCCCATCTAAGTTTTCGGGTCAATTTGGCTCCCCCGAAGTTCAAGGTCGATTTGGCGCCCCCTATAATTTTAAGGTCAATTTGGGCGCCCTTAGTTTTAGTTTACTGTCGATTTGGCGCCCCTAAATTTAAGGTCGATTTGGCCCCCTAAGTTTAAGGTCAAATTTTGGCGTCCCCTAAATTAAAGGTCGATTTGGCGCCCCCTAAATTTAAGGTCGATTTGGCGCCCCTATAAGTTAAGGTCAATTTGGCGCCCCTTAGTTTACTTCGATTTGGCGCCCTAAATTAGGTCGAATTTGCGCCCTAAGTTTAAGGTCAATGTTGCGCCCTTAGTTTACTGTCGATTTGGCGCCCCCCTCCTAATTTGAGGTCGATTGGCGCCCTAAGTTTAAGGTCAATTTGCGCCCCCTTAGTTTACTGTCGATTTGGGCCCCCTTCCCCCTCTCTTTTTTCCCTTCTCTCTCTCTCTCTCTCTCTCTCTCTTTTTCTCTTTCTCTTTTTTTTTTTTCTTTTTTTTTTCTTCCTTCCTCTTTCCCCTTTTTCTTTTTTTCCCTCCTTTTTTCTTCTTTCTTTTTTTTTTCTTCCTTTTTCTCCCTTTTTCTTCCTCTTTTCGGCGCCCCCTGCGCGCCCCCCGGGGGCCCGGGCCCGTAAAGCCCCCCCCCCCAGAATACGCGCATGCTTAAAAACACTGCTTTATTTACCATGTTTGTGATATTTGAAATAATAATTTTTTATAATGGCGATTGGCGTACATTTTGTGAAAAAACCGTAAATCAGGAGACTTTTCTTCCACCTCCCTGTCTATACTTTTATTAGTACTTCATAATGTCTGCATAGTTAAACGGGATAGATCTACCGTTCGTCTTAGACCCTGATTTTACCATGCACTCCTATATTTATAATAGACGTATCCGTAGTGCTCTTTCAAGATAAGCGATTTCCTGAAACGTTCTCGGTTGATCGCGAGGAAATTCTCAGATATGTCTGCAGACATGAATAGGTATGTCTGCAGGGTCAATCAGATTGCCTAAATAATTAACTCTTCGGCTTTGCTCAGGCCCGTAACTAGGATTTTTACGGGGGGGGGTTCGAAATCTGAAAAAGTGGACCTTTTTCAAGATTTTTTTTTTCGAGCGCGAAGCGCGAGCCGAAAATTTTGAATTAAACTTGGAGTAAACTATGCATTATCATGATTATAGACTCTATTTAGTATCCGCGAGCACGAAGCTCAAAACTGGGGTTAATTATACATTAAAGACCCTACTTATAGCATCCGCGAGCGCGAAGCGCGAGCTGAAAATTTTAGGAATCTTAATGGCTTTTATTTTGTATTGTTCATTTTAGTAATGAATATAAAGGAATGCGAGCGCGAAGCGCGAGCCCAAAATTTTGAGGACGAAATTGGAGTTAATTGTGCAATATAGAGCCTATTTAGTATCTGCGAGCTGAAAGCTTTGACCTAAAAATTGTGCCTTAGAGACTCTTTTTAGGATCCATGTTGAAGATACATAATAATCTTGGCTCGTTAAATAAATAATCTTTGCTATGAATATTTTGTGGGCTGGAGGCCCCTAGCCCACCCCCAATCTGGCCCAAGCACAATTACACCAATTCTTTTAACTAGGTTTGTCTCCAGCAGAGGGAACTGGGTCCAACCTTTTTTTTAAGTATACTTATTGTTTGTTAATTTTACAGTGCGAGGTCGCATAGTGACCGAGCAGGAAAATTTGGGGTTTTAAAAGAAAATGTCCATGGGACTTTTAAAGAGTATGAATGGCTTCTATTTAGTTTTAAAAAGGCATTTTTAAGCTAAGAAAAGGGGCAAGAGTGGAGGAAAAAGTTGGAGCATTGTGCCCCTGCCCCCGGTTCCACTGCCTCTGATAGACACCAATATCCTCAAGCGCGAAGGGCGAGTAGAAAACTTTGAGCTCAAAATTGTAGTTTATTGTGCATTATGGACCCTATTTAGTATCCGCGAGTGTGAAGCGCGAGCTGAAATTTTGGAGTTTTTAAAGAAATGTGGAGTAACAGGGGGCCCTTTTTTATATTAAAAGTGCCCCCTTTCTTAACAGAAGTTGTCCACGCGCGGGGCTTTTCAAAACTCTGAAAGTCTTCTTTTTAGTATAAAGATGACACTTTTTTTAGCTTAGAAAAGGGACACTTTTTGGTCATGAATAGGGGCACCTTTAGGGTGGATGAAAAAGTGGGGTTCACTGTGCCCCCTTCCTACCGCCTCTGCCACTAGGCCTTATTTCTGTTATATCATTTCCTAAAATTGAAGATAACATAATTTAAAAATATAAAAATAGAATACAAATGCAAACGGAAACATTCCTGTTTAAATGGTTTAAGTGTAATTCCTGCGCAGTTTGTTCTGAAAATCATGATTATCATCCACAAAATAAAAAGTTGCGAGCGCGAAGGGCGAGCGAAAGATTTTACATGTAGGGGGACTGAAAGCAAAGTGTTTTAATCTTCCTTTCTTGTATTTTTATTCAAGTATCTGCTGCATTTCTGCCGAAAAGCGGGGGTTTTAATTTTTTTTTGGGGGGGTCAAGCGGACCCTGCTTCGGCCGGCGGGGGGGGGGGGGTTTCGTTTCGAACCCCGAAACCCCCCCCCTGAGACGGACTGCGTGCTGAAGATTACATAATTTTCATCGTCACCCTCTTTGCCTTGTCTTGCTCGCAGTGGACGCCCCGGCCATAAAAGTTTAAAAAATTATCCCAGAGAATCCTGAAATACGTGCATTTCAAAATATGTTATGAGCAGATTGAGAGGGGGGGGGGGGGGCACAAAACATTAGGCAGAACCTCCGAAACAATTTTGAGCCCAGCTCGAATGACCAATCTCCGCGACTTCTCCCTTACAATTAAGTATAAAAATCGTATCAAATGCGTCAAAGAAATAGTCCCCAAATCCGTCTCAAACCGTCTCATGACACGTGAGATACACCGTAATATTCAATTGTATTCTCTTTTGGATGAATAAGCATTCTTCCACAGGTAAATTTCCGTCTTGTAAGAAATAAATAAAGAAACTTGATTGTGTTTAAAAAATAATAACAAAACTATGTTCCAAATAAGTGTTGTTAATCATATTGTCTAAATTTTTAGTCCATTTAAATTGAATTGCAAGTATTAATCAATAGTTGACGACACATCAAAGCTAATATGGTCCTCTTACAGAAAGGCTTCTTTAAGTTTTTGAAGGCCAAGTCTTCACTTTTAGAATTCACCAAAATGGTCGACAACATTTCGTTATGAACTAATATTACAACATAAGACTTTTTATAGTAGATTTTATAAATCAGGTATTTTAGCAATACTAAAGTAGTTACATGACGTCCTTGTACACAAACATCGAATAACAAGGAAGTTAGTTTTATAAGCCACAGCTGGACGGGATTATCGTTATCAGTGTTTACACAGACCAATCGCTGCGCTGTAATCATTGCATGGTTAAATTCTGACTACCGTAATATGTGTCCCCTCGCTCTCACTCACTAGGACGTGACCTTGCACGAACCAATCAAACGCGATAATCACAGGCTGTCGGTCTATAAGCAGAAGTTTCATTTTACAAGCAGTAGATAAAACTGATGATCATGAGTTTTAACTCTGCGCGTGGCTGATAAAAACATTGATCATGGGTTTTTAAACTCTGCGTGCTCTTGATGAAACCCATGATCATGGATTTTAACTCTGCGTGCTCTTGATAAACCCATGATATGGGTTTTAACTCTGCGCGTGGCAGATAAAACCCATGATCATTGGTTTTAACTCTGCGTGCTCTTGAAAACCCATGATCATGGGTTTTTTAAACATCCTGCGTGCTCTTGATAAAACCCATGATCATGGGTTTTAACTCTGCGTGCTCTTGACAAAACCCATGATCATGGGTTTATAACCCATGATCATGGGTATTTTCAAATATGCAACAGTTCGCATTCCATAATCGAGCGGTTTTGTGCGAGGTCCAGCGCCTAAGAGACGAAGTTCGAAGGTTCCGCGATGTGGATCGGAAGAACCCACCCGTCTTCACACCCGTCCTCGGTTCGGACACGCGAGTTTTCATCGGGTCGCGAGATGCTAAAGTCGAAATGGACAAGACTGAGTACCTTAAGTGCTGGATGCAGCGTCTTCAGCCAAGGATTTGGTGCTGAGTCTGCTGAGCCGCCACTTCACAACGGGAGAGTTTGCTTCGAGTAACTTTAACGGCGGAGATGTCATTTGCTCGGGGAGAATCGTCTCGAAGTCCACGCTCCGTAAAGGGCCTGTCCCACAGGCGGCGATCGTTGTGGCGACAACCTGATAATTTCATAATTATAAGGAGGTAATCTTTAAAAAGGCGATTATAAACCTACATACGACTCTAAGCTAGGCTACAACAACAACTTGCTACCACACTCACAACAGCAAGATCGCCAGTTGTCGCAGCAACGATCGCCTCCAGTGGGACAGCCCCTTTAAGGGCCTGTCCCACAGAAGGCGATCGTTGTGGCGACAACCTATGCATGTTAGAACCTGCCAGAATCGTGTCAGAATCGTAGGTGACCGAAGATCATCTACGTATCTACGACTCTGTCCACGATAGGCTACGACAACGACTTGCTTCCACGCAAACTATAGGCTAACAATAGTTGGTATCCGATTTCAAATCCGATGAGTGCCAGACACGAAACCTTGAGCATTTTTCACAAATCGCGAAAATTCAAAATGGCCGCCAAAATGGCCGCCAAAATATGAAAATTAGTATTCCAATGGTATTTCTGAGGTTGTTATGGTGGTTTCTTGTCAATTTGAGGGTGCTGATTCCAAATCTGATGAGTGCCAGCGGCGAAACCTCGCGGATTTTACGCAAATCGCTAAAATTCAAAATGGCCGACAAAATGGCCGCCAAAACTGGAAATCAGTATTCCAAGGGTATTTTGGGGTTGTTTTGGTGGTTTCTTATCAATTCGAGGATGCTGATTTCAAATTCGATGAGTGCCAGCCGCGAAACCCAACATATTTTACGCAAATCGCTAAAATCCAAAATGGACGCCAAAATGGACGCCCAATTGAAAATGTGTGTTCTATGGATATATTTCAGGGTGTTTTGGTGGTTTCTTGCCAATTCGAAGGCGCTGATTCGAAATCTGATGATTAACAGCCACAAAATCCTACAGGATTTTTGTAAACCACTAAAATCATCTGTCTAAAAATGAAAATGTGTATTGTTTCATAGGCTGTTTTGGTGTTTTCTTGTCAAATTAAGGGTGCTGATTCCAAATCCAATGACTGCCAACCGTGCAACCCTCTACAATTCAAAACGGCCGCCAAGTGAAATGAAAACGCGCATAATGATTATTGTTATTTAAGGTTTTTTTTTTTTTTTGTTTTTGATCATTTCTTTCAATTGAGAATACTGATTCAAAATCTGATGAGTTAGAGGCACGAAACCCCGAGCATTTTGCCCAAATCGTCAATATTCGCTGCCATCAGCCACGTTAAAAAAAATTCTATGTGTATATCCGAGGTCATTTTTATGAAACTTTTTGTCCATTTCATGGCTCTGATTCCAAATTCGATGGGAACCTTTCAGGGATACCTTGATTTTTTTTCAACGCAAAGTGGGTGAAAACGGCCTACAGTCATGAAAAAGGCTTATTAAATTCCAAATGAAAACAAATTCGTGAAAATGCCTATTTCATCGGTATTTCTAGTGGCTCTTGTCAATTTAACGGTAGGCCCTAGGCCTACTCATTAAAAATTACAATAAAATTTACCATTTTACTTATAGCAAAATTAGTCATATGATTCAGTCTCGGATATATATATATTTTTTTCATATTGTATATCGTATGTTTTGTAAGACATGCAAACTCATATCTCATCGCACTATTACAGACATAATACATTTTTTTAAATGTAATTTAAAGACTGGGTTTGTGAGTGATCCCGACATCAAAAAATATTCTTGGATTCCCCCCCCCCCCCGACAGAATAGAGGCTGTAAATAAAATACTGGGTTTCCCTTATCAACCCTTTCATGATTTATTGAACAACAGGAAACACATTACATAAAACTAAATGATCGAACACGACTAAATAAAAAATAATTGTTCTGAATAGATGCAGGATATAGGCGTACTTCTTCTTCATGTTAGGGGCGGATCCGAGGGGGTGGGCCGGGGCGGAGGGTGAGGGCTCCCCGTAAGATCTGACTTTATCCGACCCTTATAGGTAATGGTGACTTTCTTGAAGGCCGAAGGCAAACAAAAAATAACAACTGAGAGAATAATTTTGATAAGGAAAAGAATCATGATTGGAGAGCATTTTCATGTGGTTGTGGGGGAGCCTCAATATTGTCCAAGGCTGGAAGAACGGTTAGCTTGGAACCCTATGACAGTAAACGGCCAAAAGAGTCTCATAACTTATTATTGGCAATTGGCCATGAAATACTTTTTACATGACTTCAGCCATTTCTTTCCACTTTTCTTTCTTTTCTGTCCTGTGTATTTTTGTGGCTGGTACTTATCGGATTTGGAATCAGCGCCTTCGAATTGGCAAGAAACCACCATAGAACCTTAAAATAAATTATACCCATAGAATACGCATTTTCAATTGGGCGGCCATTTTGGCAGCCATTTTGAATTTCAGCTATTTGCATAAAATCTGTTGGGTTTTGCGGCTGGCACTCATCGAATTTGGAATCAGCACCCTCGAATTGATAAGAAACCACCTAAACAACCCCAGAAATACCCTTGGAATACTGATTTCCAGTTTTGGCGGGAATTTTGGCAGCCATTTTGAATTTTAGCGATTTGCGTAAAATATGTTGGGATTCGCGGCTAGCACTCATCGAATTTGGAATCAGCACCCTCGAATTGATAAGAAGCCACCAAAACAACCCCAAAAATGCCCTTGGAATATTGATTTCCAGTTTTGGCGGCCATTTTGGCAGCCATTTTTAATTTAAGCGATTTGCGTAAAATCCGCGAGGTTTCACGGCTGGCACTCATCGGATTTGGAATCAGCACCCTCGAATTGATAAGAAGCCACCAAAACAACCCAAAAAATGCCCTTGGAATATTGATTTTCAGTTTTGGCGGCCATTTTGGCAGCCATTTTTAATTTTAGCGATTTGCGTAAAATCCGCGAGGTTTCACGGCTGGCACTCATCGGGTTTGGAATCAGCACCCTCTAATTGACAAGAAACCACCAAAACAACCTCAGAAATACCATTGGAATACTCATTTTCATATTTTGGCGGCCATTTTGGGGGCCATTTTGAATTTTCGCGATTTGTGAAAAATGCACAAGGTTTCGCGTCTGGCACTCATCGGATTTGAAATCAGAACCCTCGAATTGACAAAGAACCATAACAAAACATTGTATATATCAAAAAACAAGGTTACATGGTCTCTAGCTTGGACTAACTAGCTTTAAAGCTAGTCGGTCAAGATGGACTAGTTTTAAAGCTAGTCTGTCATGTTAGTCCGTCGAGACGGACTAGCATACAACTGAATCTACATCTCTCAACTTGACGGACGAGCTTTAAAGCTCGTCCGTCTAGCTTGATGCTAGTCCGTCGACGTGACCGACTAGGTCGATAAAAGTAGCTGGGTGGACCCAGTTTACCCATTAAAATGACTAACTAGCTTTTGATACAAATAGTTGCAATGTCGTTTCAATGTACCTTCTCTATTTATTCTGTTTCCGGGCATAATCAAGTTGATACATTCTCAAACAAAGGTTGTTTTGGCTTGACAATCTGAAAGCTTACGAGACATAACATCTTTCATGACAAGTATGCAATTCACGAGTACCGGTAGATTCCAAATATTGTTCTCCATTCTTCAATTACAGGCTAATTGAATACCTTGTTACTACAGTGCGTCCCAAAAAGAACTATACACTTTTGAAATGGCTGCCAAATAAAAAATATATGATTTTAGGTAATGAAATTTACATGTATGGAAAGCTCATTATCCCAACTTTCATATGACACCAAAAAGTCCGAAAATTAGTCATGCATGAATGAGCAGCGTTCACTTTTGTAAAGGGTATTGAAATTAGGGTGCGCAGGAATTGCCTTACCAATTTGTATGAGGAAAGTCATTTGGAGCTTATGGAATTGAGGATGATATGCAGAATTACTAATCAATTATGATGATATGGGGTTTGCTAAGTGAAATTTGTGGAATTCGGGATTACAATTTCATGCATGAGTGAACAGGAATATGTATTTCCTATTGTTGTATTGTAACTTTCCAAGGTGTATTCAGTGGTGTGTTAGTGTTAGTCAGGATGGGGTGCAGAACAGGTGAGAAACATTTGGAGACTGATACACTGTTGATTAAATGATTGCTAGCTGGGTGTTGATTGTCTAATTTATGTGACTGATTGATTGATAGATTGATAGATTGTCATCAACCATCCCAATTTGGGTAAATATGAGTAGACCGGGATGCGGGAAGGTAGTCAGGATATTTGGAGTAGAAACCAATGAATATGAATGCTCAGAAACACACCCATGCAAAAAAGAGAGAGAATGATAGAGAGAGAGGGAGGGAGACAGGGAGAGAAAGAAAGAAGAGAGAGGGAGAGAGGGATGAAGACAAAGAGAGAGAGAGAGAGAGAGAGAAAGGGGAAGGGAGAGAAAAGGGAGAGAGAGAGAGACAGAGAGACAGAGAGAGATTAAACACACCACTGAAGGACCTCACTAAATATACCTTGGAAAGTTACAATGCAACAATAGGAAATACATATTCCTGTTCACTCATGCATTAAATTTTAATCCCGAATTCCACAAATTTCACTTAGCAAAACCCAACTCATCATAATTGATCAGTAATTCTGCATATCATCCTCAATTCCATAAGCTCCAAATGACTTTCCTCAAACAAATTAGTAGGGCAATTCCTGCGCACCCTAATTTCAATACCCTTTACAAAAGTGAACGCTGCTCATTCATGCATGACTAATTTTCAGACTTTCTGGTGTCATATGAAAGTTAGGATAATGAGCTTTCCATACTTGTAAATTTCATTACCTAAAATCATATATTTTTTATTTGGCAGCCATTTCAAAAGTGTATAGTTCTTTTTGGGACGCACTGTATAGAACTCAAGAACCCAGTATTTTCTTACAGATTGCTGGTAAATGCCCGGCTTAGCAACAACAGTAAATAGAAGTTGGATACAATCAATATTCTCTAACAAAGGTTGTTTTGGCTTGACAATCTGAGAGCAATACAATAGCCGAAATAACATCAATCGTGAATAGTATGCCATTCAAAAGTAGGTTAGAAATATTGTTCCATTCTTTAATTACAGGCTAATTGAATACTTCGTTACTATAGAACCCAAGAACAGTCTATTCTTATAGATTGCTGGTGAATGCCCGGCTTAGCAACAGCAGTGAATAGAAGGTGGTAAAATTATTGATTGAATAACATGCGCATTGCGAAAAGGACATCACTATTAGTTGCATTATCTGTATGTGAATTCCATTTAATGAGCAAACTGTACAGACGCACACTTGATATACCCCGTAAAGCTTAAGATTTTAATTATAATGGCGATCTCCTTCCTGTGACATGACTGTGTGAGTACTCTTTTTAAATTCCTTATGTTTCAGTTCACAGATAGCGTTATTTTTTCACATAGATTAATGCTATAATCACCAACGCGAAAAATTATGTCTTAATTGCCAAATCAATTTATAAATTGTGTGTATTTACAACGATAGTAACAATCACATTAAATTATGAAATTTGAAATTTAATTGTAATAATAAATATAGGCGCCACTTTTCTTTTAGATTACTTGTATCTGTAAGAAAAGAATATTGGATTAGAGGCTCGACTTTAAGGTTTTTGAAGTGGCTCTCAAGGACAAGTGTATACACCGAAAATGCAAAAGCAGGTAGGCCTACAACAAAAAGTCATGATGATGCAAGCCATGGCGGCGACCCCTGGGCCCCGTGCCCCCATTATTTGATAATTGCCATAACGTTAACTAATTGTGCCTCCTGTATTAATTCCTGTCTTCTGATTTATATCATCATAATAAAATGTTTTGTTTTGGGGGGGTTTTTTTTGCTCAAATTCTTGTGACAAAATGCATGTTTTTAATCGTATCTTTATAATGTCTTCTAATATTTCAGATTTGACGTCTCTGACAAGCTGGTGAAGCCATATTAACCTCGTCCTTCATGGTATTCTGTCATGACAGCAGCAAGAACATCGCGGCAGAAAAGTGCGACGGCCTAGCTTTCACACCATGACCGACTAGCTATAAAGCTAGTCCTGCTCAAAAGCTCGTCAGTCTGGGCATCACTACGACTAGCTTTTATGCTAGTCCGTTAAACTAGTCGGTCACGACGGACGAGCTTTAAAATTAGTCTGTCGTGACCGACTAGCTTTAAAGCTAGTCTGTCATGACGACTAACTTGACGGACTAGCTTTCAAGCTAGTCCATAGAGACGACGAGTTTTTAAAGCTAGTCGCTAATACCGGGTTGTGTTGAAGGAAAGCTAGTCCGTCGTGACCGACTTTTTAAAGCTAGTCAGTCTGGGCATCACTACGACTAGCTTTAAAGCTAGCCGGTCTAACCCGTTTAGTTTCAGTGAGCAATCAATCACTTAATTTTTAAAGCCGTTATCATTGAAAGTCATTAAAAGTGATCACTAAGCCTACTGATTTTAGGGTTCGGAAGTAAGAAAATACAAAGACTATCTATTTTGATTAGTGTCCTCCTCCGTGTCCTCATCAATAGAAGTACTCAGGATCAATCTTTCTTAAGAGTATCGAATTTCGTAGATTCCTCATCGTTGCTTCAATTGCACACCACCGTGGATTTCATATGTGCCTTAGATGTGACGAAACGCAGTTCCAAGTCTAGACCCTAAACGAATCAGCACAAGGAGATTTCCTAACAAGCCATTCGCGTGTACACAATCAATACGATAGCGTGACTGAGATTTCCCAAAACTCGACTACGTTAACCTACTTATTTATCTACTTTCAAAGGTTATAAATGAATGACGTACCTTAATAAAATACAAATCAAGTAGCCAGTAAATTCTCGAATCAAAGCAAAATAGATGTGAAAGAATTACTGAAACTGTTGAGCAAACTGCTTTAAAGGGACGTATAATTGATAAAACATGGGGAATTCACCTTATCTCGGGTGAAATGATAACATTCCAATCAGAGCCTGAGGCGTGTTGCGTAATCTCCGCGACAGGGTGTCTGGAGTATAATCCGGCATAATCCTTCATGGCTAGACTAACTAACCAGAAGTCGAAGTAAATCTAACCTATGTTTTGTTTTTGAAATGGAGCATGATACAAGTCCTCTCTTTGAATTAATACGAAGAGACCCGTTGAGAGTCTATAACTGAGGCCCGAGAATCCGAAGCTATTGACCCTATTGACTGACTGGATTCGGTCATGTTCGTGCTGTCCGAATGTAATCCCCAATAGTCTGACCTATGCGTAAGCCTCACTGTCGATTGTGTACGAGTCAATGGAGCTCAGGAAAAACGCGCATTCCCACGATCTCCCGACTTGCGAGGGCCTTTAACTGTAGGTAAACTTCTTGAACAAATCGCACGTGAATTTCTCAATTACGTAATTCACAAATTTCTCACGGAACTACTTCCAACTAGTCTTGAACAAATTTTGAACTTCAAAAGAAATTCATTCCATGACAATGGAATAGACCTACTAGTAATTTGAAGTGTAAATTACAGAATACACTCCATACTCGGATCGTTGCTGAATGATTATAGTTATGATATTATGATCGATAATTAGTATCATTGAATATCTTCTTGTAAATCAGGAATCAAGGAAAGAGTTCTCTTGCGATGCGCGTCTATAAATATATCGATGGCCAGCTTTTGCTATTCAAGATTGATTCAAGAATAAAAAAATCCTCGGCAGTTTGCAAGTCGTCTCGTTAGTGTCGTGGTGAGAGAGTATGACAGTGACGCTGATGATCGGTTCGCTCCCACTATTCGTTTTATTTTTTTGACTATTAATAAGTTGTATATTCTATTTATTTTTTTATTATTATTAAAAAAAATCATTTTTTAAATCTATCCCGGCCTACCCTAGACTCTCGTCTATATTTAAAATATTATAGTATTTCCCACTCAGTTTCGGAAGTTCGTCACTCCATTCGATAATCAGTTATTCATTTCCAAACATTTCTACTGCGTCAAATTCATCATTCATATTCCAACTTAGTTCCTTCGCTTTGGTATTAAAAGCCTTCAAATCAAAACCCCCTCAAAGCAATCAATTAGTAAATCGGATGGAATGCGTGCGATCCGCAATCAATCGCGCTGAGGCAATCAACTTTGGCATTGGTTAAACAAGTTGGTATACAATTTGGCAAATCGTTTTAAATTCTTGGTTACTTTTAGACTGAACATTAATAGACATTTCTTTTTTGAAGCTTTATATCAATTCCACAAGAATGATGATAATAATAATAAATATAATAATGAAAAAATATAACGTTTTCTCTTTATTGAGATTTAAATAATTTAAACATTCTTTTACTATTGAGCGTTATGATGGAAATATTCTTTTTTTTTTTTTTCTGGTTAATTACTTTAGAATAAAATATCAAAGATCATTATGGCACCCCTAGTTAAGGTCATCTGGCGCCTCTTAACTTCAAGTCGATTTGGCGCCCCTGTATCTATATCGATTAACGCCAATTGTTGCCCAAAAGTTCAGATCACTTTGGCGACCCTAATTCAAGATTAAAGTAACACCCAAATTAATTTAAGATCCTTTGTTTTAGGTCAATTTGGAGCCCCCTAAGTTAAAGATAATGCGCCCCTAAATCAAAATCAATTTGCACCCCCCCCCCAATTTAAGATCGAATGTGGC
Source organism: Paracentrotus lividus (assembly GCA_940671915.1). Classification (NCBI taxonomy): domain Eukaryota; kingdom Metazoa; phylum Echinodermata; class Echinoidea; order Camarodonta; family Echinidae; genus Paracentrotus; species Paracentrotus lividus. The sequence continues at coordinate 34,355,175 of CALNVZ010003429.1, forward strand.
TCCCCTTATGTTTAGAATCAGTATGGCGCCCCTAATTTAAGGTTTATTAGACCATTATGACGCCCTTTTTCCCCTTTGTTCCTTCCCCTTTCCCGCTCTTTTTTCCTTCTCGTTTTTTTCTTCAAATTTCTCTTTCTCCTGTTTTGGCGCCCCTGTTCGCTACCGCTGTCCGCCTACACCCCCCCCGAATGCGCGCGTGAATTAATTGTTATGTGAAGGTTTTTGTGTTGACTATGTATTTGCAAGATAAATGTTACTGAGTAAAAGAGAAAATGTTAGGGAAAAATAATTCATGAACTAATTAATAGTGGGAAAATGATAATCATACTTAAGCACATGCCGTATAAGGTACATACTCATTTACGGTGCTGCTAAGCAATTCGCAAACATTTGAAATTATATGATTAAGAATAAAAACATTTCCTGCAGCTGCAGTTTTGTAAGTCCTAATTTGATGCTGATTACTGTAAGTTGAAAACTCGGAATGAATTTAAATGCCGCTTATGCGGTATGCGCAATCATAACAGCGTCTCTGCTAAATTGAATTACTGTTTTACGTATTGGTGCACTTATCGGAATTGACCAATGAAATGTAATTGTGGCTGGAAAGGGAATATGATCTCGGAAACGACTGAAAGCTAAATCGTCCTAGTAATGAACCACTTATCAAATGGATTGACTACCCGTTTAGGTTCAGTGAGCAATCAATCCTTAAATTTTAAAGCCCGTTATCATTGAGTCATTAAAGTGATCACTAGCCTACTGATTTTAGGGTTCGGAGTTAAGAAATACAAAGACATCTATTTGATTTAGTGTCTCCTCCGTGTCCTCATCAATAGAAGTACTCAGGTCATCTTTCTTAAGAGTTCGAGATTTCGTAGATTTCCTCATCGTGTATATTGACACACCGTGGTTTCATATGTGCTTAGATGTGACGAACGCGGTTCCAAGTCTAGACCCTAAGGAATCAGCACAAAGGAGTTTCTAACAGCCATTCGCGTGTACACAATCAATACGATAGCGTGTGAGATTTCCCAAATCGACTAGTAACTACTTTTTATTATTTCAAAGGTATAAATGAAATGGACGTCATTATAAAATACAAATCAATGTAGCCAGTAAATTCGATCAAGCACAAAATAATGTGAAAGAATACTGAACTGTGAGCAAACTGCTTTTAAAGGGAGTCTATTGATAAACATGGGGAATTCACCTTATCTCGGGTGAAATGATAACATTCCAATCAAGCCTGAGGCGTGTTTGCGTAATCTCCGGCGACAGGGTGTCTGGAGTATAATCCGGCTAATCCTTCATGGCTAGACTAACTAACCAGAAGTCCGAATAAATCTAACGTTTTGTTTTTGAAATGGGCATGATACAAGTCCTCTCTTTGAATTAATACGAAGAGACCCGTTGGGTCTATAACTGAGGCCCGAGAATCCGAAGCTATTGACCCTATTGACTGACTGGATTTCGGTCTGTTTCGTGCTGTCCGAATGTTATCCCAATAGTCTGACCTATGCGTAAGCTCACTGTCGATTGTGTACGAGTCAATGGGTCAGGAAAACGCGCATTCCCCACGATCTCGACTTGCGAGGGCCTTTAACTGTAGTAAACTTCTTGAACAAATCGCACGTGAATTTCTCATTACGTATTCACAAATTTCTCACGGAACTACTTCAACTAGTCTTGAACAAATTTTGAAACTTCAAAGAAAATATTCATTCCATGACAATGGAATAGACCTACTAGTATTTGAAGTGTAAATTACGATACACTCCATACTCGGATCGTTGCTGAATGATTATAGTTATGTATTATGATCGATATTTAGTATCATTGAATATCTTCTTGTAATCAAGGAATCAAGGAAGAGTTCCTCTTGCGATGCGCGTCTATATATATCGATGGCCAGCTTTTGCTATTCAAGATTGATTCAAGAATAAAAAAAAATCCTCGGCAGTTTGCAAGTCGTCTCGTTGTGTCGTGGTGAGAGAGTATGACAGTGACGCTGATGACTCCTAGGGTTCGACTCCCACTATTCGTTTTATCTTTTTTGACTAATTAACTAAGTTGTATATTCTATTTATTTTTTATTATATTTAAAAAAAAATCATTTTTTAATCTATCCCGGCCTAACCCTAGACTCTCGTCTATATTTTAAAATATTATAGTATTTCCCACTCGTTGGAAGTTCGTCACTCCATCGATAATCAGTTCATTCAATTTCCCAAAAACATTCTACTGCGTCAATTCATCATTCATTTCCAACTTAGTTCCTTCGCTTTGGTATTAAAAGCCTTCAAATCAAACCCCCTCAAAAGCAATAAATTAGTAAATCGGATGGAATGCGTGCGATCCCGCAATCAAATCCGCGGCTGAGGCAATCAACTTGGCATTGGTTAAACAAGTTGGTACATTGTTTTTTTTAGTTTTTGGTTTTTTTTTGGCAAATCGCTTTTTAATTCTTGGTTACTTTTAGACTGAACTTAAAGACATTTTTTTCTGAGCTTTATTCATTCACAAGAATGATGATAATAATAATAATAATATATAATGAAAAATATAACGTTTCTCTTTATTGAGATTTAAATATTTTAAAACATTCTTTTACTATTGAGCGTTATGATGAAACTATCTTTTTTTTTTTAATTTGTTGGTTAATTACTTAGAATAAAATATCAAAGTCATTATGGACCCCAAGTTTAAGGTCAATCTGGCGCCTCTTAACTTCAAGTCGTTTGGCGCCCTGTATCTATATCGAATTAACGCCAATATGTTGCCCCAAAATTTTCAGATCACTTTGGGACCCTAATTCAAGATTAAAGTAACACAATTATTTAAGATCCTATATGTTTTAGGTCAATTGGAGCCCCTAAAGTTAAAGTAATGGCGCCATAAATTCAAAATCAATTTTGCACCTCCCCCCCAAATTTAAGATCGAAGTGGCTCCCCCTTATAGTTTAAGATCAGTATGGCGCCCCTAATTTTAAGGTTTATTTAGACCATTATGACGCCCTTTCCCCCTTTGTTTCCTTTCCCTCTTCCGTCTTTTTTCCTTCTCGTTTTTCTTCTTCAAAGATTTCTCTTCTCCTGTTTTGGCCGCCCTGTTCGCTACCGCCTGTCGCCTACACCCCCCCCCAATGCGCGCGTGAATTAAATTGTATGTGGAGAGTTTTTGTGTTGACTATGTAATTATGCAAGTTAAATTGTTACCTGAGTTAAAAGAGAAAATGTTAGGGAAAATAATTTTCATGAACTATTAATAAGTGGAAAATGTATATCTAACTTAAGCACATGCCGTATATAGTAACATATCTTTAGGTTGCTGGCTAATAGCAATTCGCAACATTTGGAAATTATTTATGATTAAGATACAAACATTTCCTGCAGCTGCGTTTGTAAGTCCTAATTTGAATGCTGATTACTGTAAGTTGAAACTCGAATGAATTTAAATGCGCTTTATGCGGTATTTGCGCAATCATAACAGCGTCTCTGCTAAATTGATTACTGTTTTACGTATATGGTGCATTATCGGAATTTGACCATTGAACATGTATGATGGTGGAAAAGGGAATATGATCTCCGGAAAATCGACTGAAAGCTAAATCGTCCTAAGTTGAATGAACCACTTATCAAATGGATTGACGAGCTTCTGAAACTGACTGGGAAATCCTATATTATAAACCATTTCCACATTTTTATTTTTCAATTTTGGCGGCTGTCGCAAAAGGAACTCTTGCCAGAATCAAATTTTAATTTGTAAAAGATGAGATGGTGCAGCCCCCCCCCCCCAAAAAAAAAAAAAAAAAATGAAATAAATAAAAACATTTTTTTATTTAACATTTATTTTTCATTAATTTTTCATGCAGAATGCCAGACGCCTCCATTGTATCTACAACATCTCTATCACATTCAACACAGAAAAAGCTTCGCAAAAAGAATTATCACTCAAACACCTTGCATCCTTGAAGACAGACAGCTTACAGACCCATGAGCTTTCAGTTTCACGCGCTCCAGATTCATAGAATGTGTTTCTTCGTCAGACGATTCCTACTTCTTTTATACCGGTAAGTTGTATTACTGATTGTTCACCTATTTTGCAATGATGTATAATCATGAGCAATGTATACACGTACATAACAATATTTCCTATTATTTTAATTCATAACATGATATTTCTTATCCCTTTTACATAATTGAAGCTGGTCCTGCTGAGCTATTTGTTCAACTTTCTGAAAGAAAAAGCATCCAAATGAGGCACTGGAAGGGATTCAGCACACCGAAAGCTTCTCCAGCTAGATGTGAGGTATGTTCACTTCATGTTCTATAATTCTGTACTTGAATCTATACATGAAAATCATTTTTGAATAACAATCTCACCTTTTAGAATTTTTTTTTTTTTATAGATATTGGACCAAATGGTTTATTTCGCCAATTGAATGCCAACATTTCTTTAATAAGAGCTTGGCGATATAAGAGTCATTTTCATTGTCATTCTTTAATAATATGTTTTTATATGCAATCAATTTTATTTATATTGTAAGTCATCTTTCTGCCGAATAGAATAATAATAATAATAATAACTAATTTGAATTACTGTTTCAATAATTTAGTACATTTGCAAATCAAATGAATTCATGTACGGAATAAAGATCATGATATGAGAGGCAAATAAATGATATATATATATATATTATTATTATTATTATTTAGATGCCATTCAAGGGATTTTATAATGCCTGTCTAATAATTCTTTTTATTTTAATGGCCTTACTTTTTAGGAACATCGTTGAAGGATATTGACTGTGTATGAAGAATTCATTATTACACTTGTTCGTCTTCGACGTGGTTTTACAAATCGTGGACTAGCAGATACATTTGGATTTCACCCAGCATGGCAACTAATGCATTTTTCTGGACCTTGAACTGCGACCACTTCTCATCAAATGGCCAATAAAGGAACAAGTTAGGGCAAGTCTTCCTAAGAGTTTTAAATATTTCAAGAACACTAGAACTATTAAAGATTGTACTTAAATAATTAACCCAATCAACGCCTTGTTCTCAAAGAATAACATGGTCATCTTATAAACATCACAATACTCTCGAGCTCTTAGTTGCAATATTTCCAAGGGGTACCTTCATTTTCTCTCTCAGCTTTGGACAGGCAGTGTATCAGATTAAAAGATCACACAAGACTCTGGGTGAGCTAGGGGAATATGTGCTATTTGTTATTGCTGAACTTTCCAAGATAAGTCGAACTTCAGGTACATTCTATTTCCTACAATTCTATTTATTTTTTGGTTCTATCCTGCATAATGTTCTTTTATTCAAATCTTGATATTATACTGTACCACGTACTTTACCTTGTCTGAATGTACTGCATGTAGTGAAATGCAACATGTCATGTATACATGTACATATTCAAAGCAATACGTATACCCAATTATTATATTATTTGAAGTGAAGGTGATGATTTGGAATTTCTTCATTAAAACCAATATTTTCGAATTTACACGTATGCGTTCTAATTTACTTTTTTTTTTTAAATATATATATAGATTTGTATTAGACTTTTCCATACTTCTCTATCCTGGTTTCTCTCTTCCTCTGTCCTTCCCTCTTGTTCTCCTTTCACTTTACTTTGTGTTTTCCTCACACTCTCACTCTCTTCCTCCTATGCTATTTAAGTGTATTGGCCTCACAAATTTGCCTTTTAGTACAGTAATAACACTATGTCTTGGCAGACTATTTATTATGTAATCATCATTACAACAATTCAGAGTATCTGCTATCGTGATAATGTTAACTATTTTCCTATATATTTTTATAATTTATGTTGTACTATGTAAAAATGAAATTTTCTACATTATTATTATTATTATTAATATGTATAACCCGATTATGTAGAAATAAATCTGTTTTAAATCAAGAAGAGATTTAGTTGCTTCATTTCTTTTGTGTTACATAAAATGTGGCCTTAAAATGATGACCAACTAAAATAAGTCATTTGACTAATATTTGGCTTAGTCTGACTAATTGATTCTAGTCATCTGGCTAAATCCAAAAGTGTCTGAAATGACTAAACATTAGTCATTCGACTAATTAATTCTAGTCATTTCAGACATAGGGCAGGACTAATTTTTATTAGTCAAAATGACTAATTTATTTTTACAGTGTATAGCAAGACTCTACGATTGAAAAAAAAAGCTCCAGCAATTTTATTTAAATGTATAATGTCTAATATCTTCCATATACCTCTATTTAATTGATGACCAGTTTACACTAACGTATATCTGTATTTTCTGATCCCGATGAAGATTCCAACCAAAAGGAAAATAATGAAAACAGGAACGAGACCTCCGATCAACCCTGGTTAAGATAAAACATTTGTATAGGACGGCAAATAATAATCTTCAAATTTCACATAGAAAATTACAGTGAAGCGGACACTATTTCTTTCATTAAGATGCTACGACGCCAGTGGCGGATCCAGGCGGGGGGCGCAGGGGACGTGCACCCCCTCTATAATTACAAAAACACTCATTGACTTTACATGTTAAATTTTAAAATATTTTCGGCTACGTCCCCTATTTTTCCAAATTTTCGGGATGAGCCCCCGTATTTTCTAAATCCTTGATCCGCCAGTTCTTGTATATTAACGTGGAAAGAAGGACAAGAACTTGGTTTGGAATAATATTGTATCATCTTGTGCGCATGCCCACTCCTCAAAACCATACCAGTACCCCTTGATTATCAGTGGCGGATCCAGGATTTCGTTACAGGGGGGCCCAATTTTTTTTTCCATCACACCGAGCGAGCAAAGAGATACATCTTTTTTGTTCACGTCACGCTGGTCGTGCGATAAACGGCGGGGGGGGGGGGGGGGGTGTGTTGGTAGGTGTTAATTGTCGGCATTCAGCCACCAAGAAAGTTATGTAGTCCAATCGTGTCAGCAAGACATATTTGTTCCCCCTTTTTTTATTTATTTATTTATTTTTTAGGACGGGGTTAGGCCCTCTGGGCCCCCTGGATCTGCGCCTGACTATTGCAAAACCAAAATCCAAGATAGTTGGGTGGTTTAGACATTAAGTCATGCGAGTTCGTAGAGCGAGCAAATAATTTCGTAAAAATATATACCTTTTTATAACAAATTGGGAGCAAGAGGGCTCAATGATATGAAGCCTCTGCCCCCGAAATATAGCTTAGCCCCAACAAAGATAAAGTAAGGAACCCCCTGGTTCCTATCAAAAAAATTTAACTTAAAGGAATTCGAGCACGCAGGGCGAGCTTAAAATATAAGTCATGATCTTGATGATAGACCTGAAAAGTGAGTTGTTGTATAGCAAATTTGGAGCAGGGAGAATTCGAAGGAGCTCATTAATATCGCAGCCCCCTACAAAGGGAGATGGGGTTCAGTGGCTGAGCCCCAACCGATAGGAGGATGCCCGTGGTGTGGCTCAATGATAATAAAGACCCACCCAACAAACAACGGGGTGCTCAAAGGCTGATACCTAACCAAGATAGAAGTGACCCTTAGGTTCCTATAAAAAAAAAACAACAACAACAACTAAACTTAAAGATTTGCAAAAGAGCAGAGTGGTCTAAAAGGATGTTATTTGAGAGATTTGAAATGTATTTCATGTTTCAAAACAAATTAGGAGGGGACAAGGAGGGGAGGGGCTCAATAATACCCATGCCCCTCAAACATAGGGGTTCTTATTAACCCCAACCAAGATAGTCGAGGGAGGGGGGGGGGGCTCAGACCCCGGCAGTGGTATCAAATTCAATCGATACCTTTTTCCGATCGATATCGGCACTTTAATTTTAAAATACGGGGAATCAAGTTCATTCATAGTCACGAAGCTTTATTTTAAGAGCATTCAATTTCATAATTGGGGCAAAACCATTTCCATGTATTGCATTCAATCTTATTTTACCCGTACTTAATTTTATTTATACAGCAAACAAGATCTTTAAACGTGCATACAAGTTCATTAATGTATGTACAATTTCGCATTATGTTCATTCAAATTAAACGAGGCATCGTTTGTAGGAGCCCAATTAGCCTGTTCAGGCAATCAATTTCATTTTTAAGGAATTTTGAGGAACTCAATTTTAAGAAACTTCCTTTCAATTTAAAATTCCGTTTATGTTTTTGTGTTTTCCCTTCATTCTCTATATATTTGCGTATTATACAAGATTTTCATAGCATTGGTGTGCCATATAATTATTTAGGCTTATCCTTTAAATCATGTTTTAAACTAGGATTTTATCTGAAATTATAACGAATCCGCGATTCCATTGAAGGAGATTCAAAGGAGCCTGACGAACTTGGACCCCCCCCCCCCACCTCACCCGAGCCCATAATTGAGAAAAAAAAAGTGCATTAAATCTGGTATTTTGCGGAACGCCCAACTGAAAACATCCCCCCCCCCAAAAAAAAGGAATACATTTATTTATGGATGACCGACTTAACCCTACCCCTACCACGGGTGAAATATGACTGTGAGGATGACCGAATGCCGAAATATCTGCACACCTCCCCCCCCCCTTTCTCCCAACCTCCCCGTTCCTTTCTGCTCGGCCAGAGTAACGCAAAATATATTAGACTGTACAAGAATCTGAAATATAAATTCTGGCCCCCATAAAATCCTGGATCCGCCACTGTTGAAATTAGGGCTTTGTATTTTTTTTTAAGGTCATTAAAAAACAGTGGCGTATCTAGGGTCAAGTGCGCCCGGGGAAATTGTTGACTTTGCGCCCCCCCCCCGGTCTACTCCAATTTTGCTCAACGATTTGTTTTAGCTTATTGTACCAGTGGCTCATATACATGTCCCCAGACCTGGGGATGATTTGCTGTCCATACATACATGTAGCTTATCATTTTTTTTTTTATTTCCTCTCAAATATTTTAATTTAATGCGAGCGCGAAGCGCGAGCGGAAAATTTTGAGTTCGTGCATTACTCGAATCTTGCATTTAAGAATCATTGATACAGATTTCGTTATCAACGAAGGTACAATAATAATAAAAAAATGCCTTACCTTCAGGGCGTCAAAAGGCCTATTGCACAAAATGTTTTGGGAATTGTAGACCTATGCATCGGATTCGTTTTTTTTTTTAGTAGGAAAATAATAATTTCAAACCTTTTTTGTTGGTCCTCTTCAAATGATTTTGAAACATATAATATAATGCGAGCGCGAAGCGCGAGCGAAAAATTCTAGAGCTCTGAACTTGAATGAACTTTGCAAGGAACAGGTCTTGAGACCGATGGTCATAAAATACGGAAACAAAGACAATTGACAATGAAGAACAAAAAGGGAATAATAAGCAGCGAGAAAAAGTATGGACAAAAAAAAAAAAAAATCCTTTTACTTAGAGGGACCTTCATGTTTATCTGAAGCGGGAGGGGGGGGGGGGCAAATTGATCATGAAATTTGAGGTGCCATATTGATCTTAAACTATTTAAAGGGGACTCTAAATTAAATTGAAACTCAGGGGATGCCAAATTGGTCTTAAAATTAGGATTAGGAGTGTACACACCAGGGGCACACAATTGATCTTAACATTTATAAAAGGACGCTAAATTGAAGTTAAGGGCGCCGATTTGATCTTTAATATACAGGGGGCGCAAAATTGACCCGAAACTAAGATAGAAGGTACTAAACCTAAAAAAATTACTAGAAACTTTTGGGCGCCAAAAGTTAAACTTAGTGGTGCTATGTAGGGGGCGCCAAAATTAATAATGGGAGGAAACATGACCCCAATATCGACTGTGGATCACCGATCTCCTTTTTCTTCCTCTCCTTCTTCTTTCCTTTCTTTTTCTTCCTCTTTTTTTTTTTCCTTTTCCTTTTCTTCGCCCCCTTGAAGCTCCGCCCGGGGCACGTGCCCCCCTTGCCCCCCCCCAGATACGCCACTGTTAAAAAATATATAATATAGGCTGTTGTTTATTTGTTTTCCTTGTTCATTTTGTATTTTGCTCTATTCGCATTTCATATTAATCTTATATTAAAGAAAATGTTTTGCTTTGTTTTTGTTTTATTGCTTTGTTTCTTTCTTTGAATCTTTACGTCCTGCATTAAGTCGAAGACATTTAAAGAGACACATTTCATAGTGGATTTTTTTTCTTTACTTTTTAGTTTGTACATTACAGATATGACGTTTTTTTTGTTTTGTTTTGTTTTTATTTTTTACATATATTTTTATATGGGGGCATATACGGGTCTTTTCTTAGGCCTTTTCTTTCATTAAATAGGTCCATGTTAAAATCAAATCAAACATACAAGTCTTGGTATTACTTTAAATAATGAATTATATGTGCTTGTCCAGTGTTCTTTCTTTTTGCTTTTGCATCCACTATTTCATTTTCGTTGCTATGAGGGACTTATCCATGGCTGCAGGGTAAACAAAGTCTTGGTAAACCGTTTTGATAACCTACAATACCATATCTTCTTGACGAATGAATCTTAAATAGAATACATTTATTTTTAACATGCTTGCCTTATGATGAGTTTGAATGACCTAAGAAAGTCCGAGGCCATCCCCATTTGAATTTGAATGCATATTTCTAATAATCTATATATAAAGTTTCAAAGTGAACGACTCATTTTCTAAATGTGTTGCACGGATAATTAATTCTATCGAGCGAAAGAAATATTAAACATTTCCAATTCTAAAGTTGAATATTCTTTATCTAAACTTAGATGACTGATTCGAAGAATGCTTTACAAGGATTCAAATCTCAGACAAAGCAAAAATAAAAATAAATCAAGTTTTTTTTAAACGCTTATGCTACTTTTTAAAATCGACTTGGCACATTTAAAAAGATCATCGCATAAATAAATAAATTGAACGAACTTAATGTAAGTTTAAATGAAGGTTGGCCCAAACGATCACAACTGTGGTGAAATTGAATGATCTTAAAATAGATTCAAATGATATTTGTATGAAAGTGACCGGGAAAACCTATATTTTCCAAATACTAAATACTAATGGGCCAATATGGCGCCCTTTAACGGGCCCCCAGGAAATGAAGGAGGGGTCTGAAAATTTGAACCCCACTAATTTCTGATAGCTTGGATCCTAATGGACCCAAAAATGCAAAAATATCAAAATGGGCGTTTCAGTCGCACGGGAGCTGTTTTGATGACATACCATACCGCACTATCATTATGTACAGTCGTGTAGTCCTTGTCTGTCTCTATGACCCCCCGATCTCTCTCAATCTCTCTCTCTCTCTCTCTCTCTCTCTCTCTCTCTCTCTCTCTCTCACACACACACACTCTGTCTTTCTCTCTCTGTCTCTGTCTCTCTCTGTCTCTGTCTGCCTGTGATTTTCTATATCGGGCAATCATTCGACTTCTCAAACAATATTCTTTTGATTTTTTCTTCGCCCATGAATTATATTGTGAACTGATTACAAAAATCAATCATCAGAAATTCGTAGAACTTTTTCAGATTAATTACCCTTTAATAATGCATAGCAACCGACATATCACTGAAACACAATACATATTATATTACAAACCTTAAAGATAACGATAAATAAAATTATAAACTACGGTATGTACACAGCAAGTGAATTTGAAATTAAAAAAAGAAAAAGACATTTATTATGTTGAGTAAACGTGATAACCCTAAATCTATTCAAATGGAGTTTTCTCACCTTATTCATAATTCTCACCTAGCATAATTATGCTAGGATAAATTGATTTCAGGATATAAAATTGAAAGTAATCGTATAAAGATACGATTACTTTCAATATTATAGCCTGAAATCAATTTATTCTAGCATAATTATGCTGCAAAAAAGGTTCTGCAGGAGCTTCATTTCAGGAATCATAGTAAAATTTATGATTTTATGCATAAATTACTAATAGATTACATCGCATAGGGTGGTATCTCACTTCGCGGAGACGTCTTTTATACTTTTTGTCCGTCGCGGAGACGATATTTTCTATATAACAGATACTAGATACCACCCATTTAGTGCTTATTTTTTTACCGCGCTCGGGCGATCGGCGGCCAAGATTTTAGGGATGCATCATAATGCCCCCTGTCAGTCGTTGCAAGCTACCGTAACACCGCAGTCTAATTAGCGTTAAGTGTTTGTATCTCAAAAAGCCTTACATATCTCAAATTGATTAAAATTTCACGAACCCTATTCCATTGTCTGAATATTATGTCAATTGAAACAGATTTGGCTATATCATGTATATAGCGTTGTCCAACATCGTCAAAGTCGTGTCAATAATAAATAAATGCACACTGTCTTATCGCGAGCATTTAACCTATTCAATAAAAAAAATATTTCTAGGCTCCAAATATCTAAACTCTACATGTGAATTATGAATGTTTTGCGAAACCAAGCGACACGATTTTATGATACAGCTAGATTGAATAACACATATAATAGGCTAATAATTCGAGCTAAAACCTGCGTAAGCACAACTTTGAAAAAATACACAAAAAAGATGTAACCTGTCATAATGAAGGGAATATCATCCATTAAAACGCGAAATTGACCCACTGTATTATACAAACTAAACATCGATCCTCAAAATGCATGGGAATTGCTAAACATAATCCGATAAAATATCCCAAACACACATTAGAAACACATCGATATAGATAGAAAAACTGCATCTATAATTATTATTCACACGTATACATCCCTAATTATTACGTCTCCCATTAATGATACCTGAAACTATAGCTATAAGTCGAACAGTACTACTCAATGTATACATTTTTTTGTTACGATGAAGAATAAATGTTTGCCATGCAGATGTAGTCTACAATGAAATTGGTCATGCAATAAGATATATCATTTCTATTCTATGTACCGTAACTCTTCAAATAAATTGGGGCAGTCGTGAACTTACACTAATTATTGTCCCGTATTCACAAATGAGGCTGAGTTATGCCATCGCTTAAATCTGTGGTTTAACCATGGCTAGTAAAATGTGACAAAATCTGTCTGCGTTGCATGTTCCTTACACGTTTACGGGATTCTGGAATCGTGCTTTGATGGTTGGACAACTCTTGTACTTATTATTAATATTTATTCCCAAGTAGTTTTTAATAGTTTTCGTACTAAATGTTCTGATAAATAAAACATCTACTTTTCGGGATTGTGTAAGGTTTTGCTAGCCATAGTTAAACCACAGATTTCAGTTATGGCTAATGCGGCGGTCACAACTCGCCGTACCTTCGACGTGCAACTCCCTACGATGGAATTCGTAGAAAAATCGTGCAGCAGAGGTACCTCGCAGGTACAATGCATGTACGACATGCAGGAAGTTTTTACAATACCCTTACTACAGAAACGCAGGAGTCGCAGAAGTTGACCCAGGACCTGTGCGTGGATTGCACATGCAACGCAGGCTACGTTGATGGCACGTGCCCCGTAGCCTACGACGAGTTGTGACCGCCGCATTAATGTAAAACATCTTTGTTAATATGGGCCAATGGATCCCAAAGATAGCTCAAGATAGATCAAGCTGAGGGAAGCTCCCCACAATTAAGTCTATGTAAGTATAAATTCATAATTATTTTTCTTGCTTTTTCCCTTAAATTACAACAAAGATAAGCCCCCTACACTCGTTACAATGTACTGTACAATACGTAAAATGTATCTTTTTAAACATAAATTACAGCTATGTCACAACGGTTATAGAATTATGAAAAAAAAAAAAAAATAATAATAATAATAAAAAAAACCCCTCGTATTCAGAGCTTACTTATCTTAATATATTCAAATATCAATGACTATATAGGTAGATGTAAAAGCAACAAAATAGTGATATGTATGCCATTCAAAAGACAATATGTATACTATGTACATATTAAAGGTATAATCTCTGAACAAATAAAGACATTATAAAGGATAAATAATTGTTTACAGGCCCTCATGATATATATTTAAGTTAAGAGAAATGAAGCAAGGCTCCCAGAAAGCAAAATATACGCATTACATATACTTCCTTAACAAGTTCAAATATATGGTTAGGCTCATATGGCTTAAATATATTCATTAAAACAATGTTTGAAGCATGCTAAGAGAGACAAATATTGAGGTGGGCATTCATCATACCATTCATAATGAAAATACAAGTGAACATGTAAATCCTAATAAAAGATAATACTACTACTAGATCGAGGGCACAATAGTTTTTGGCCTATGCAATCTCAGGCTCTATGAACATCTAAATAAATAGAGTTAGAGGGAGAGTAAAGATGACGGGAGGGTGGAAAAACTACTTCCAAGACATTGAATTAAGAAATAGTTTGTTTCTGAATAGATTGTATTCGAGTGCATCATTGTGGCATCATTTTGGATAATTACCATCCTTATGATGTTAACCCACATATCAATCAATGCGTCAATCCCGCTATCGCCACGACAAATCAGTTCTATAACTATTCCTACCTAAAATCCATGTATCCTAATCCATGTATCATAATACATATACCATATTGGAAAAGAGATGGTTGTAATTGATTATGAAAAAGATTAATGCAGGTATTAGTTGTTAGATGAAAAAGACAAAACAAGTTTACGGAAATCGAGTTTGACTATATATGTTCTGCAATCTGCATGGAGACCTCGTGGATAATTCATTAGTAGCCGTTTGGTGTCCACTGCTGTCTTTGCTGCTTACTTTGAAAAAGAGAAAAATTTAATATATAATACATGACTAACAATTGTATTGAAAACAGGGTAAACATTCGATGTAAATGTCATGGGTTTCTGTGGTTTTATTACCATTAATATTGTTCAACATACGCCCTGCTTTAATCCATTGAACTTATGGACCCACGTTAATGATGAGGAGCTGATATGGTTGTATAAGATTACTGGTCGTGCTGGTCGCCTTTATGGTGTATGATCTGTTACTGAACTCATAATCGGTCATAATAGCGATACCATTCGGATTATACCTCTTGGCCCAATAGAGGGCGCCATTGAAGTGACTAATATCGTAAATGCTTGTTCTAGCATCACTGTTTCCAACGACCTGCATGTAACTGGTCAGTTCAACAGCATCATTAACAGACGCGCCCTCGTGTAAATCCTTGTAGAATGATCTCTCCTCCAAAGAGTCACAGAAAAATATGCGCCGTGGGTCTCCTGCCAAAAATATAAAACAGCTGCAAACTTTAATTAAGAAGAAAATAAATTGATCGATTTGTTGATGTGATCATTACAATCATATTTTTCTTGCCGCACAATGCAAGGAAAGTATAAATCAATCAAAATTGATCAATCATACTACTTTTTTAAATCATTATTTTACTGTAAAAAGTCGAGACACTGACTTTTAATAAAGTATGATACATCAAATAATTGTAAGTCCTGATTCAATTTCCAGAACTAATTCATTTTCATGTAAATATAAATGCACCAGTATAGAACCTAATTATGGCGAGCTCTATTGAAGTAAACTTAATTTAAAAACTAAAAAAAAATAGCAGCCCTATGGACATAGTAGTACATTTCTGAAAGTGAGTTTTTTTTGGATCCATTTGCAAATTCAGTTTTGAAGGATACAGTTTTGTGTACAATAGCAATGGGATATACAAAAATAGTTCTTTTAGCTTTGCTTTCAACATGACGGAAAACCAGTCCCATGGCATTAATGATAAATATACAATAATCTACAATCAATCCACTAACGAGGAAGACCACGAGATGTATGGGTAATCAAGCAGTAGTCTTAACCAGACAGATTGATTTCGAGTAGGATGATATTGCAGGAGGAGGTAAATTAATCCTGTAATTTCACTTCCCATATAACCACAATTAGATATTCAATTTAAATCATCAGCCATAATTATAAAGCACAAATAGTTACTTACGGGTGAGATCAATGCTGAATCCAATGAGTGTGTGGAATGTTTGTTCATGTTGTTGATATACTACCTCCATGTTTCTGGTCCCGTCAACAGCTTTGCGATAAACCCTGTAACCCATGGTCCAGTACAAATAACTGA
>CALNVZ010003429.1:34390146-34436191 GCA_940671915.1 Paracentrotus lividus
TGGAGTGGTCAAATTACAACCAATGTCCTGCTTAAAGGTCTTACCTTGAGATGAACCATGAGAATCCTGCGAGCCCTGCGCTGGAAGCTATACTGGGGCTTGAGGCCACTCTTCTGAAGTGTGAGTTTGATGATGATGATTTCTGTTACTAAACTTTGATCTGGTCTGCTCAGGAACACTATCCACTGGTTTCTCTGAGTTAACTTCTTGCACTGCATTGGTCGCATCTTGGTTTCTATTCTTTTGAATGAAAGAAAAAAAAGAATAAGGTTAGGGTTACTTCATTAAAGGAGAATTAAGAAAATTCAGCTTTTTCTGCTGTTTGCTGTACAAGCAGAAATCAACTGTAACTTTAGTTCGTATATTATTAACAATTTATTTTCCGTTACTTCGATATTTGTACATTCATATCAAAGACATTAGCAAATTAAAAGACAATGGCTGTAGCAAAACAAGTTCCCAGCTTGTTTCTGAGCTGTTTCAAACCTTTAGGGAGGTTAATTCGGCAAAGACAGGTCTTCCAAACGTGGCACTTTTATAGTCATGCAGTTCTACATGTAACCATAATTTTGACAAAAGAGATGAACAGTATTTGGTTGATCCTACCTGCATAGAATTGTTCCAGCAGGTCGTTGTGCGTAGTCGCAACTGAATTGGTGGAATTAATTGACTGATCAGAGAACAGTGCATCTGAAATGAATCAAGAATGAAAAAAGTATAAGGCACTAAGACTGAGTTGTATTAACAATAACTCGGACAGTATATAAAGAATATCAGTTTGCATACATACTTTTGTGATCTAAAAAGTGCAGGACAATTGTTTCTTTTAACCAACAATTTACATGGAATGGAATGGTTATCCTGATTGAAAATCAAAGTAACTAGGTAGTCAATTATTGTCTGGAAGTGTTCAAGTTGTAAATTAGAAGCTATAGTTCAAATACTGTATGGGTAGTACATCTTTTCTATCTAAAACTTAGAATATTAAAAAAAAAAAAAGCAAATGAGATAATGCCTACATGTTTACACTGGAATGGATTTAGTTTCTTGCACTTCTTTTCCAGTCTAAAAGTTATCACTTTTAATAAGGAAAATGAAATGAGTGGAGCACATGCTACACATTTCATTAATGATAATATGCAAGATGACTCGGGAGGTCTTCAGAACTCTTTCAATATTTGGCCAAGTTTTGATAGAAAGAGAAGCACAGGTAGATGTTTCATAATTCATGGGACAATCTCATGAAACGATTTTCAAGAAAGAAATCTGTATTATCTTCTGCACAAATAGGCCCCAATGATGAAGAGAAAATATTGCGTTTTTTTTTTACCTTTCTTCTTGACTAGTATGTCCTGGGATGGCTGCAGGACTATAAGCCTTCTCACAGTGCAATCTTCTCCCGCTCTTTTGCACTTCACACTAATCCTCTATGTGAAGCTAAGAAGGTTAAAAGAAGTACACTCATGCCACTTGGGTTCTCCTTGACTTATCAGCTTTCCAGGATTTAGAGTCAGTAACTCCGCTTAATGCTTTTATAGATCCAAGGATATAGATGTCACTGCCCTCCAAAAGTATTGGTACACCTCTGATGTCAGGCATCATTGTTTTGGATAATTTTAAAAGGCGATTTTAGCCGCGTATTTTCAGCATCAAATGATGTTTAGTGCAAAAAATACATTATGCAACCAATATACTGCACAATTACCACGCCAAGTTCCTGAAATTTAGAAATTACTCAAAAATATGAAAAAAGCCAAAACAGGAGAGAGCCGAAAAAAAGTGTCCAAAACAGGAGGACCCCAAAACATAAAAGAAATACATAAAAATTAAATAATCGAAGACAATAGAAAGTTGATAAAACAAAAGAATACAAGCGAATTCATGAGAAAGTCCAACTTTTTATCAAATGTTGTTGACTATGTATTACTCAGACTTTCAACAAAAAATTGGCTTCTAGCAATTCTCAAAACAGAATATTGATAAATTCTAAACGAATAGACTTAATTTGCATAAATTTGCATAATTTAAGTAAAGTGTTTGTCTCAAAAGTAGGAACAAAACATAGCAAGGGTTCATATTTTACATATGCTCTCAAACATCCATTACCAAATTCTTACATCATCATCGAACCATATTAGACCCGCCAGACATCTTCTTTATTTTCAATATTGGTAATAAATTAGTGAAAAGTCCACGTTTTTTGCATTTTCTGGCATATTTGAGTTAATTCTAATGTTCCAAGGAGACTTGGGCGTGGTAATCGAATGAGAGATATATTAGTGGATCTGCGCAATACATGTACTTTTTGTGTACTTACAATCATTTGGACTGAAAACTGGACATAACTCGCCTTCAAATCGATCCAAACAGAGCTGACCTTAGGTGTACCCAACCTTTGCGAGCGGCAGTTTATATTAAAATCTTCATAATTTCTCAATGTTCCAAATGACCTTTTCCATGATTTGAGTGCTTCAAAAGGATATTACTCTCTGAGTTGTGTCCATACAAACACTTGAAAATTAAATATTGAGTGAATTGTATGTGCTTTAGTTTATCGACTGATGTAGAATTGCTTATTTCACTTCTTTGCCTCTGTAGAGGTCTTTGAAGTCAAATCACTGAACCACTAAAACATAAGACATCCATAAAACCTAAGACAAGGAAAAGAAACTCACCTTCCTACACTTTCTGCCTACTTTTGACCTTCTTACAAGTGCGCGATGCAGCGCTGCTGGCACGGCCTGTTAGTGTTTGCTTAGGCTTGGCTGACGAACCCTACTTGTAGATGTACTGATCTGTTTCTTGGTATTTGCCTGACGTGAGTTGCGTCAGGAGACGCAAAAAGAGCGCTCGGTAGCAGATCCAACTTGAATGGACTTTCTTCTCCTGCACGGTTCCTGTACCTGTATTCGCTTGGTGTCCTCCGAGCGCCAAGGGGAGGCAATTCTCTGACTTCCCTGCACCGAACACTTGTCTAGGGCTTGAGACAATTCGCTTGGGATACCACTGGATTCCGCCTTGCTCTGAAAACGTAGGACATCTCTCCATGGTCTTCATCACCCATTGTGCTCAACCGTCTGTAGTCCTACTGCAGTGATACTACCACTGTCCACAGAATGGAAGGTTTGGCTTGGAGTCAAAGGTTCCCACTCTTTGGCTTTTGAGCTGGAGCTTTGTCACCCTTCTTTATAGCTTCTGCAAAGAAAAATCCCAGCACGAAAAGGGTGATATTCTCTTACACTTCATTGTAAAAGAAATCTTCAATTTCCCAAATATTCATTATTCAATGAGTCACGGATTTTTGCATAAAATGCCAAATATTATGAACATACATTCTTACGCGCAATATTCAGGGAGGCGCTGTTTGGGGAGTGGATGCTGTGGGCTGCAGGACGAATTTAAAACCTGCAATATGTTAGAGTCTGCTTCCATGGAAAATTAATCATGTGTAATAAGAATGTTACAGTACCTCCTAATTACTTCTTTCATCAGTGTTCTACTCCTATGAGTGTCAAACAAAATATATCAAAGCTTTGATGTGAAAGAAAAAACAAGAGAGTCCTGAGGTTCAAAACCCAGCTGAAAATCAGACAGTGCGGCTAGTAAAAGACCTACATAGATTAAACAGATAGCGTGAATGAGGACTCGTATAACTATCCTGGTTTTAATGTGGATTGTAATCCCACTGATATCAGTTAGCACTGCTGAGAAGAGCTGTGATAAAACCGTCAGTCGATTGCATGCTACCTGATTATACAAGTCTCCCAGGGAGGACTGCTGAAATTTGAACTGCTTTCTCCAAACAATGTCATGAACTCTGGGCCAACTGAAAAAAGAAAGAATATAATACAATCTATACAAAACACATGTGTGACGATAATTGTTTTAATCCAAATCAATTAGGCAGACAAAATACGTACTATATCTAGTCATCCAAAACGCCTCATACAGGTAATAATGAAGTCTAATTGTCCTATTAAAGTTACTCTTTCAACATATAGAGCAGTGCAATCTCTACAAAAATTAACCCTTGCCATCCACAAACAACAGTGGGCACTTGCATAACAGAACTTACTATTTATAATAGTAACCTAACCAGCATGGCATTAACTATCATAACGTTGCCTCAACAGCCAATCAAAATTCCTGTATTTCGATGAAAGTTACATGTATGGCCCCAAAGTTACTTTTAGTAGTAAACACTTTTATGCTAAATATGGCCCTAATCTCATTCAATTAATGATAATTATCCAATGTAGACTGCTACCAGGTACCACAGAATCAGCATCAATGAAATAACAATCCAAAGTCATCATTCATATACTATGTACATACACAACTTTAAAACTAGCAAAATCTCATCGAGTTACATATTTCTGTATTATGGTTGTGGCAGAAAAAACCAATCCTTGAATCATATATTTTGTTTTGATGAATCTTTCTTTAAATCCAAAGCTAATTTTAAAATAACAATGCAAGAGTTAACAATGGGACATGGGATGAGGTCAAATGAGATTTGTATTGAAATGCTTGGAGAATACCTGATGTTGCCATTTCTTTTCATCATCACATCTTGTCATGATGCTGACAGTAGAAGGTCATCCACAGGTTAGATGCTGTTCACCGCAATCTTACGAAGCTGAAACAAAACAAATTTCATGCAAAAAAGACCACAAGTAGATGTTAAAAATAATTATTAAGCATATATAACATTCACATTTTTACGGGGGTATGTACATTATCCAATAGTAGAAGCAATATTAAAGGTGTACTCATTGTGAAATATGTTGTTCCAATTATCTTTTAGGAAATAGAGCGCGTGGATAAGAGTTATCGTACTCTTACCCACTTGGGACTGATCTCCTGAAAAGGTATTAAACCATCCACTGGCGAAAACCACCATTTAAAAACTTATATTTCGCCCAATAGTTCCTAGTCTTATTGACTCAAATCTTAATGTGAATATCTGAATGAGTACATCCAAACAATTACCTTCTTTAGGAAGCGAGGCAATGTGTGGGAGACATCAATTACTCTTTACGCTTTGATCTTATGAGGGTCTAGGCCTATCATTGTCTATAAAGCTGTAGCTTATATTCGCGTGTGTTCCTAGTCTTCAATTTAGTGCCAAATCTCAATGTGGGATCTTGTAAATGCATATAATTACCTTCTTAGGAAGAGACCATGATTGGGAGACATCAATACTCTTACACTTGCCCCATGATCTCGCTGAAGGTCTAGACCATTCACTGGTCTGTAGAAGCCTTGTGAAGCTTTGCCTTGTAGATCCTGGTCCTGAGCATCCACTGATCGCACTAGTCAGCTGACTACCTGACGTTGTTCCATGTCGAATCACGGTGCCCATGCAATCGCATATGTCGAACACTGCTTCTTACCTGATGAATGATCGAATGCATTACAAATTGTGACTCGAAATATAAAGAGGGAAACAATTATCATGCTCAAATCACTTAACTAGACATGATCATGATGGGCAAATGTAGATTAATGTTGCCAAGGGACAATGAAAAATGGCTTGGGATCTCACAAAAACCCTGTATAAGAACAAGGCCAATAAGCCGATTATGTCTCGCGCTACCGCCCTATATTTAACATGAAGGTTTCCCCAAGAACATCCCTACCCAAGTTGATTTTCCACAAGAAAGTCTTGCCCCATTTAAACTCTAACATTTGACCTCAAAATGACCTTTGAATCACCATCGTGACCTCGACAGCACCCCGTAACATGATGGTACCCCAGTCCATCTACACCCCAAGTTGCGTGCCATTTGGAACCAGCCCCCATTCCCAACTTAGCATCATTTAGATTCTTGCAGTGGCTAGTGACTAATATACATTTGTAATCAAAAACCTAATTAAGCGCTCTGCCATGACAGTGGTCGAGAGTCTGCCACGATATGATCTGAGTATAGTATGGAGAGCCACGCCGAAGTCTGAGCATCTGTTATCAACGCTCTAGCTCTAGTTGTGGACATAAAAGGAAAGTGATTGGTTGCTAATGTGGAACAAGGAGACTTTTCTGCATTAAACGCAGAGCGAAGTAGTTATTTGTGCCCTATCTAGGAACTGAACTATTCTAGGTACTACAGCTCCATGTTATACTCTCCATAAACGCTAGCACGAATCAATGAAAACTGAGTCTCCCCTAGCTGCAGTCTATCATCCCTAGCGATAGGTTGTTCTCCCCGTATTGGACATAGGCTCAAAAGTAAATGCAATAAAAAACCCCAAGTTATCCCATACAAGATAGTCGCAGCGTACTTAAACGTATTAGTGTTATATAAATAAAAACAAGTCCTGCAGGTACTCTTTAAACAATTGTTGACTCGGATTACAAAAGTGATAGCTATATTGACATTCTTCCCTCTATGTGACCTTCTGACAGCACGCAACCGTAAGATAGATAACCCCGAATATAAGTGAGCAATGCTACATCTACCCAAGTGATTGTCCGATTGGGAACCAGCAGTTGCAAATTATGTGGCACATATATAGCGTGGAAGCTCTATCAGACAGGCTGACGACTGAACGGAGACAAGGTAGCACGGCGAAACTACTCGCATATGTGGAGTAAAACAGCGTGCGATTCACATACCATTTTACTTTTCTCGGTGTGTCTGAGTTCGTCGTCTAACCTATAATCTCAAGTAAATGTACGTTTAGAGAGATGCCAGACAAAAAACAATTGACAGGTAGCCTGATGGATGCACAAACGTAATATTGACCTTCTCCCCTAGCCCCATATGCCCCCTCCGCTCTCTGACGACTGTGCATCCACCAGAAGTTTCCATTAAACTTCACGTCCCTATATGACTCCTGATCGTTTCTGCTATGAGGAATACTTTGGTTCTCTGCTGAGTAACATTGAAGGAGTCTACACACCATGGGGTAGCTTCTGTCGATGCTCTACACCAAATGACAACACCATACAAACACAAGACGAAATTTATATGCGAAATGTGAGTATCAGCGAAAGAACCTCTCCATATTCTTGATTCAGAGGTATACCTGAAAACCTTCCCAAGGATCTTCATATTTCTAGTCGGGAATTTCTAGGGTAAAACTTGCTCACCAATTACTGTTGTTATTAAAACAATCTTTAATAAGATTTTCAAAAGGATTGATTAATATACCATACAACTATTTATGCTTTAAATCTATTTCATTGCGAAAGAGATATCTAATAATATACGTTGTATCTTTCTCTATTTAATTATGCATCACCTAGACATTTAAGACTGTGCAGATCTTTAGGTCTGTCAAACAGTGATGAAATCTTGTCAGAGAGGATGAACGACTGCGAAAGTTGATAATTAATTTATCAAAGAAACCCAGTAACATGCCAGCTTCAAAAACTTGTAATTGAATGTTTCAATACAGTAATGATATTTAATGATATAAGACGATTTACACATTGTCAACTTATCAGCCGAACAATCAGTACATGAGTTGTTTAAAAATATAACATAACCAATTTAATATATTTCTCAGTCTTAGATCTCCAATGATATTGTCCCATTACAGGTATATGGATGAGGTCTTGATGGCCAGACAATTCCCGGTTGGGCGTTGACGACGTGGTAACAGACACATGGAGAAACTCTCGCGCGATAGACTATGGGCGCTTAAGTCTTGTACTCTGCCAATAGCACTATGAAGGGAGCCCTTTCTCAAGAGCTTCAATCATTTACACGCATGGGCATTCACTTGTAATGGGGAACATCAGTGTGGCAATTAGTAGTTATAGCATACATGTATCTGCTCCATGGTGTAACTTGCTCAAAAACACTCAATAGTGGGACCCCTCAGTTATCAAGCATCAGAATGATAAATAAATGGTCTCAGCACAACAAGCAAGTCTCAAATATTTTCAATTTCATATATTCTTTGTTCATGCAACGCATAAGACTACTACGCAGAGCACGCTAATATGTCAATTATGAGAGGGGAGAGAGAGAGATAGTTTTCTGTGTCTTTCTGAAATGTGAATTTCATCTAGTTATCTTTAATGTCATTTTCATTTTAGAATTATCTGGCCCAAAATGTGAATTTTGTAACGTCCATACCCGGTTCCCCTACTTTGCTCTCAAATATCAGATACTGTTAAAATTTGCATGAAATTTTCAGCTTCGTGATTCGCGCTCGCAATAATATTAGATAGTGCAAACGCACTTGACTTTGTTCATCTTTTTTATGTATGTATTAATGCCACGATGGATGGTTAAAACACTAAATCCCCCCCGCACCCCCCCGTTTCGTGCTCCCATGTTGCTACAAGTATCTTGTTTCATCGGGTCACTATTATTGAGAAAATTTTCAGCTCGCACTTCGTGCTCGCACAATATATCGCCCTAATTCGTCCATATTTATATAGATTTGCGTTTGTTGGCATTACGTAATGATGTTCCGCTTCTAATCACTAGTTAAAACCCCCTAGCCCTCCATCAATTTCGCGCTTATAGTCATGTAACGCTACAAATACTAGGTTTCAGTTGAATATTATTGAGAACATTTTAAGCTCGCGCTTCGCGCTCGCATTACAGCCCTATGAATTTTAAGCTTGCGCTTTGCGCTCGCATTACAGCCCTATAAATTCGACGATGTACTAGTACTCATATGCGTAGTAATGTGTGTGTATCTATAGACATTACATCATGATGGCCCCTTTAATAAAGCAGATAAAGCTCCTTCCCGTTTCGCGTTAGCATTATTCTACAATATATGTCCCATTTCATGTCACTATTATTGAGAAAATTTTTAGCTCGCGCTTCACGCTCGCATAAAGAATTTGAAACTATGTACTATTGGATACAGACATGCATGCATGTGTGTATTATCTGTAGCCATTACATCATCATGGTCCCCCTTTAACAAACCAGTTAAAGTCCCTTCCTCGTTTTGCGCTCGAATTATGCTACAAATGCCCCATTTTATGTTACTATTATTGAGAAAATTTTCAGCTCGCATTACACAATACATTTTTCATATTTATATGCATGTACAAACATATGCAAACATTACCCCCCCCCCCAACAATATATAAACATTACCCCACCCCCAACAATGGACACTGCGATCATATACCATCGAATGTGTCACATTGAGGAAAAGAGGAATATCGACGATCATCCCCCCCCCCCCAATCGCCAAAACAAATCGACACCGTTGTTGCCATTCAATATTTGACAATATATAAAATTAATGATTGTTTTAGTTGGATCCAATAAAACACGAAATAGCAAATCTGTAAAGTCACATTTAAACAGCCTATTTCATATTAAAAATGGCAGCGTTTTACAATATAGGGTAGATGTAAGGAAAACCGGACAGTAGGGAATATCGGACGGTCACCACATGTCCAGCCCTAGCTGCCAACATAAGATCAACTGAATTGAAATACCGGCATCTATTGGTCAGGTGGTCTGTCTGGGAAGGTTGAATGCTGTATTCGACAACAACAAGTGAGAAATCTCCGAGAAAACTACCACAATCTGTCAAGGTAGGAAAATTTGCAGCCTGAAAAATGGCCTGATGTAAAAAATTGACATTTTAGAGAATGTGATGGTATAAAAATAGAATTGGGGCATGACCTCTATTTCATGCATTATGGACATGTGTGGAGGGTGGGCCAAACGTGTATGGAGTGTTTGCACTGTACAAAGCCTGTGTATTGGGGTGGCAGTGTGTTTAAAAGTGCTAGTCAGTCATTTTTTTGTGTGTAGGGAATACCGGACACCACATGGACGGTTGTTTGTTTTTAAATACTTCCGGGTTGAGTTGCTAAGCATGTAGATCAAATAGTTAGTTGCATACATAATGTATTACATTTATTTATTAAATTGTTTGACAATTTTGAAATGTCTATTTCTCTTTATTATTATTGTGAAATGTCATGATCTACAGAGATATAAAGTTATTCTGAGTGTTTTGAAATTTTGAAGTAAAATGCATATAATCTTCTAAAAATGAATAATGTTATAAAAAATCAATACAAACCTGTTAAGTTGATGGTTTACATTCAAATCAGTGCTTCCAGACAGATCTCTATACAAAAAAAGGGTAAAAAAATACTGTCCGGTATTTCCTACACTGTAGGGAATGCCGGACGTCATTATTTGCATATAACTGCCTCAACAAATATTTGATTACCTCAAATTTTTTTGGAAAATAAAGTTGAATGATGTAGCTAAGCAATGAGAATCTTTTTCTTTTGTGATTTTATTGTTTTCATGTGCTAATTAAGCAAATGAGCTTAAGTGGACGGTATTCCCTACATCTACCCTAATTATCAGGAACTCGTTGCTTATTACCTGCTCGTAAAACTGTTAAGGTGAAAGAACAGTCAGTGTTGATCAATCCGCTACCGTCAGTCACTGTGTAGGTGACTGCGATAGGATTGTCAATGGTGACCTCAAGTCCAGATGGATGATCAGGTACGATTGATGCGATCCCAGCATCATCTGTAGCAGTTGGTGGTGTCCAAGTGAAGGTATGACTGGTAGTACTATCATCAACAGGAATGGTATATGTCTGGTCCTGAGGACATCCACTAACCTCTGGAGGGGTGCTGTCAACTGAAATAAGCAAAACGGATCAAATCAAAATCATATTAATGAAGGATTGAAGAATATCGTACAAAAAAAAAAAAAAAACAGAGACTCATAATTCTTTTTAATTGTAATCATTCATACACCACATTGAATATCTATGATGTCATTTGGGAGGCCTGGGAGTAGCTTATTTTATGCTAAAAATGGCACGGTATGATAATACAGAAATCATTGCATACCTGCTTGTAAAACTGTCAAGATGAAAGAACAGTCAGTGTTGGTCAATCCGCTGCCGTCGGTCACAGTGTAGGTGACTGTGATAGGATTGTCAACGGTGACCTCAAGTCCAGATGCATGATCAGGTACGATTGATGCGATCCTAGCATCATCTGTAGCAGTTGGTGGTGTCCAAGTGAAGGTATGACTGGTAGTACTATCACCAACAGGAACAGTATATGTCTGGTCTGAAGGACATCCACTAACCTCTGGAGGGGTGATGTCTAATAGAATATTAAGACAGATAAATTGATAATAATTATCATGACTTACTGATTTTATGATGTGTTCTTTTATATTCAACATTTACCGTTTAAAACGTTTTTGTTTCCTTTTTAAGTGTTGTTTCGTACTCTACTGATATCGGCGTTACAGTCGGGGAAAAACCGGTAACGGGTATTAACAATAACATTATACACTGTCTGTCATAAAGGTGGAATATTTTTTTGCCGCTATAGCGACATGATTTTGCTCTGACTTTAATTTCTTGAATATGTTTGTCCCTGCTTTTACTTTTTGGAATCCTGGCTATATCTTAGACATTCTCCCAACCCTACACGTGGACCTTTTTCCAAAAAGGTTTTGTCAACCCCCGTGATGCCCATTTTTGTCATTTTTCCCATTTTGGGGCCCCTTTTTGTTTTCCTGGCCGATCAAGCCCCCCTCAGTCCTACCCCCAGGAAACGCGACTGAGGTGTATTGTTTTATATTGTTCTTTAAGTTAAATCTACATTTCTGGGGACAGGCTAAGGTCTCTTGTCTAGGGGAGGGGTTGAAGTAAAAAACGAGATTGGTGAAAATTCGGAATATTTTATTCCATCTTTATGCTGAAAACAAAAGAAATGATAAACCACCTGTAACCCTTAAATATCATCATTTTCCCCTGAAATATTGTTTAGCCTTGATGACAAGGCTGTAAATAGTCATTATTGATAATATTTTATTTTGATTTATGTTTGGTTGAGATTTTACAATACAATTTAGGGAAGATAGAAATTTCCATGGTGTAAAAATGAATAAAATGAATGTTTAACCCCAATCAAAATAAATTTTGACCCCTCCCCTAGACAAAAGAGTCGAGCCTGTAACCATAAATCTAGATTTAATTTAAAGAACAATAACAAATCTCCCCCTCAGACGTGTTTCCTTGGGGTAGGACTGAGGGGGCCTTGGTGGGTCGCGTGAACAAAAAAGGACCCAAAAAATAAGAAAAAATGACAAAATGGCCATCTTCTGGGGGTGACAAACTTTATTGAAGAAAAATCCCCTGGAAGGGTTGAGGGAACGTCCAAGATATGCCCAGGATCCCAGAAAGTGAAAGAGGTGACAAACACATTCAAGAAATTGATAACGGAGCAACATAATGTCGCTTGAGCCAGAAAAAAATATTCCACCTTTATGACGAACAGTGTAGTAATACCGTTATTGCATTCTAAAAACTGAAGGTTTTTTTTTTTTAGCACTTCAGAGGCTAAAATCAGTGCTTTTTAAGAGCTTGCATAGCGACTGCACTCAAAGTGCTGTTTTAGCACTTTCATGGTGCCCTCACACTAGAGCGTGTTGAGGTAACGTGTGTCTAGCGTTCTCGATTTTCACTCGAAATTTGATTATGTCCAAGATACGCTCAAGAACGCTCCATTTTCCCTGCCCAAAATGGAATTTTTAATGAGCTCTAAACGACTGAGAAGCGCACAAATAGCGACAGGGTAACGATGACTGCGCGTGCTTAGCGTCCACCTAACGATTGCCTAGCGTTAGCAACGACTGAACAGCGATGCCCAACTTATGTCTAGCGTGTTTAGACGTGTTAAAGAACGTTAGGAAACGCCAAACATGTGCGTATGGAGTAACGACTGCCCGACGTTCGTGGAATGTTAATTGCATTTTCGCGTAAGTTCATAAGCGCGGACTGTCGTTCGAAAATCGCTTGGCAAACGTAGGAAAGCGTTTGCTTTTCGTTGGTATACGCAAAGAAACGCAGAGGAACGCTGAAGTCAATTTTTGATTTTGAACATGTTCAAAAAAATTTGCGTGTAACAGCGTTCTTATAAAGACGCCTTGAAAGCGCTGGGCAGTCGCTACTTGATCGTTTAGCGCTTTGGGTGAACGTTCCTTCATAGTTCGAAGTGCGTCCAACCAACGCAGAACTTTTGGTTATATGTTTTTTTACTCAATTTCCTCATGTCACCAAATGGGGGCGTATGTTTTTTTTTACCTCAATATCGTTATGTCACCAAATGGGGGCGCTTTGTGTTATCGAATAAAATGATTAAAGCTTATTCTGTTTTGTGCTCAGTAGTTTTCCCTCCCTGTTTAAGTGCTATTTTTACATGTAAAGAAACTATTCGGAATAATGAAATATAAACATTTTCGACTTGAAAAATCCATGTAATTGTTTTTTTGTGAATACCAAGGTATAAACGTATCTAAACACTCTTAAATGTTAACAAAAATTTGGTATTTCTATATTTTATTTATCATTTTGGAGCAATTTATTACCTTAAAAATACGAAGTTCAAAAGAACACCAGCATAATTTACACTGTTGTTCATTAAGCTTGGATACTATTATTATTTTTTATTATTATTATTGTTTATTTATTTATTATTATTATTATTATTACTATTGTTTATTTGTTTATTTTTAATTTTTTGCTCTAGCCCCATCATTTTGCTCCAGCTTAAATTTCTTGAATTTGTTTGTCCCCTCTCAACTCTCCGGGAACCTGGTAGTGGCGGATCAAGACGGGGCGCAGGAGACCCGCACCCCTTCTATGATTTAAAAAAAAAATGATTGACTGTAAATTGACTGTTAAAATTGGAAAAATTTCGCCTCAAATTTTCGGGATGCACCACTCGTATTTCAAAATCCTGGATCCACTACTGCTATGGTTATTTCTTAGACGAAAAAAAAATTGAAGAAATAGTAAAAATTGATTGTTAAAGGTTTTTTCTCTCTCTCTGTTTTACCATAACGGTAGAATATTTTTATTATTTATATTCTTTACCAGTCACACTTTTTAATTCAACCCCTCACTTAGACAAGAAACCACTGTTTTTAAACCTAGATTTAAGACCAATAGCAACCCTACACCTCAAAAGCGTTTCATGGGATAGCACCGAGGGGGCTTTGGTAAGTCAAAAAAAAGTTACCAGAATAGTTGTTGTGGTGGATGAAGTACTTTTTTTTAGTTATTCAATACCCGGTCATGGTTTAGGAAAAACCCAATATAAAAAATGATAATAAAAATAAACATCAAAATTATTTCTTTGGCTGGATCAATAAAAGAAATCAAACCTTTTTGACCAACAGTGTAGTTAAAAATGTAATGTTTTCTATCTCACGAAAACAATACCATCTTATAACACCCTAATATTGTATTGAGTGTAGATTTAGTGCAAAAGAGTATGACCCCTTCGTCTTGATTAGGGTTGAGAAATTAAAAAAAGTATAATTATTTTATCTAATATGAAACAAGCCCGTCCATTTATTTGGTTCATCTTGATTTAAAAAAAAGCGCAAGCTGATTTTTTTATACCAATCAATTTATTTGAAATCAATTAAGTGCTCAAAAAAAAAAAATCATAATTATGAGGGGGTATAACACCTCCGGATCATATAGGGAAAAACAGAACAAAAAGGAAAACAAACTGTTTATGCAGTTATTAGAATGCATTGACTGTTCAACACTTTTAACATGCCAATACAATGAATACTATCAATGCATAAACAATTTTGTGCCCATAAATTAGAGATATACAAAGCTTCCCCACAACCTCCCAACCCCACCCCCGAAAAAAAAAAAAAATGTATTGCACAATGTTATGTTTCCAAACGACTTTGTGTCTATTATAAAACCTTTTTTGAGTTTCAGATCTCAATTTCTCAATAATGTTCTCTTTAGTTTCTTTTTCCTATTTTCATCTTCCAGTCTCTCTCCCATTATATTATATTCATTCGTTATCTCTTTCTCCTCTCTTCTCCTTTCTCTCTCTCTCTTTCTCTCTTCTGTCTGTTTCTTGTTGCTGTTTTTTCATTCTCTTAACCTCTCTACCCAGTTCTCCCTATCTGTGTTTCCCTTCCGTTTCCCTTATTCTTTCCCGTGGTCCAAGGCTTTTGGTTTATACCTATATATTCCTAGATACATCAAGAAGGTTTGTTTCTTAAATTACATAAATACCACTTGACGAAAATCTTTCTAAACATACTTCATGACATGATAGAGTATTACTAATAATAGTTGCATTTATGTATCACTTTATACATGTATCCTACTCGGTGTTTATAAGGGCTTTTAATGTTAACTAACTATTACCAGGCTTAGTGAGGCGACTCAAGTATTATTGATAATATAACATCATATAATATAGCTAATTCCCAAATGAAATAAATATTAAGAGACCACAGTTATTTTTAATTACATGTCGATTGATTATCCCATAATCTCTTCTCCGACATAATAGGAAGATTTTATATCATTATTATTTTATTTTTTTTTAATCGAGGAGGAAAAAAATCGATGCATTCAAAGATATTGATTAAAAAATGAAAAGAATAGTAATGAACCATAATTTAAAAAAAAACTTCCCGAGATAGATTAGACGCGTTTGGACGACCAGAGAACGACGAGGGAACGAATAGAGAACGACAAGGGAACGAACATCCAACGCGCATAACGTTGACACTGCTAATGCCCAGCGCATACAGAACCTATTGATAAGTGCGTTGTTACGCGCTAGAAAACGCTCAAAGCTGTGAACGTGTAATAAATTATGAATTTATCTCAGCGTACATTTGCGTTCAGACAACGATTAATTGCGTATGGTTAACGAGCAGCAACGTTTTCGAACGTACACACCAAATTCCAAGAACGCTGGTCAAACGTTAGCTCAACACGTCGTAGTGTGAGGGCACCTTCACGCAAGCTGAAAATTACGTGACTTTAGGGAGCCGTCACACTGAGGTCGTTCTATAACGTTCTATAACGTTCTTGCCCGTTCTTTAACAAATTGCTGAACGGGCTTTGGTCGGTTTGGAACTTATAACTTTGAAAAATAATTTCTTGAATACGATACTAGGCAGTTCATAGATAGTTATCGTTACGTCAATTCCGTCTTTATCGCATCCGCAAAACGTTGTTATCCAGTTCAGACCCAGTAAACGGCTCGTTCACTCTATACCGTTCGTAGCACGTCCAAACCGTCACTAAAAGTGCCTATGCGCAGCATGGTAAAAGTTAGGTACCATGTTCGTAGTACGTCCTTCTCGTTCAGAGTAAGTCCTACCCGTTTAAGGAACGTTGTCACTACGTTTAATTTTAGAACTTGAAGCCAGTACGATTTTTTTGAACATGTTAAGAAAAATCGGAATGCCTTTCCGTTCTCTCCGTTCGCCAAGTTCGTAAACAGATTGTAAACGGTCTGTACTAGATTCTAAAAGGTCTGTACTACGTTCAGTCCGTGTGTAAACAGATTGAGCCCGTTCATCAAGAACTACCTAGAACGCAGTGAGAACTAGCTCAGTGTGACGGGAATTATGACATGCCGTTCTGTTTAAAAAATGAAACGTATGTTCGTAGTACGTCCTTCTCGTTCAGACTAAGTCCTATCCGTTTAAGGAACGTTGTCACTACGTTTAATTTTAGAACTTGAATAATGAATATACAATGCTCGTTTGTAAGACGTCCTAGCACATCTTTAGAACGATTTAAGTACGGCAGTTTCGTTTGTAGTACGTCCATCTCGTTTCAGGTACGTTGCCACCCCGTTAGCTTTTAGGACGAGATGGACGCCCGATTTTTTTTAACACTTTTTTGAAAATCCGACCGATCGTAAGAAGTATTTACTACGTCCACTCAATTTACACACAGACTATGCCCGTTCGGCAAGATTTTCAAGGACGTAGTAGGAACGACCTCAGTGTGGCGGGGGTATTAGCAAAAAATGGCGTGACTTCGTTGAGATTAGAACCTGGGTCCCCTCCATGAGAAGCGTTGACAAGCACGTCATCTACTATGCTGTCATAATCCAAGAAAGTTAGGGAGACCTCCGCTGGTCTATTGGTAACGTCAGCGGTACTCTTGCATTCTAGGTGGGCACCGGTTCGAATCCCATACCGAAAATGAACTTTTTTTTGTTGATAAATTATCACTTGAGCAAGCGCTAAAATGGCACTTCAGGTCAAGTGCAGTCACAGTTCGAGCAGCCATGAATTAGCACTTTAGTTTTTAGAGTGTATCATTATAATTAACAGCAGAATCAGTTAAATAATGACGCCCCCCCCCAAAAAAAAAAATAATAATAAATAAAAAATAATAATAATAAGAAATAAATAAATAAATAAAAACTAAATAAATAAATAAATCCTCCTTATCTGGAGGTTATTCACGAGTGAACCAACACACTGTTCCCATCATTCTTAATCCATTCGCCCATGTAGCATTTGCTCAGATGAAATTGAAATCAAGATGCTTGATCCACACTTCTTGATGTAATACATGCTTTGCCCCTGAAAATACACACGTGGAGAGGTCATTTCCAAAAGGCACTACATCCATATTTGTTAATTCGGAGAAAAACACGGGTTTTTTTTATTTTTCATTGATAGGACTGTCTGTTTGGAATGAAACTTTTACAGATTGTTCTACTCTATTATACTAAAGGGAAACCAATCTCACAAAAATCTAGGTCTACAAGTTTTTCTGTAAATGAATTGTTTATTTTTGGTTCTAATGGATGTAGTACCTTTTGAAAACGATATGTTTAAGAGTAAGCAAATTGCCATGTACCTCAGCAATTTTTTATTCAAAAAGGATCCTTTTATACTATTTCATATAGTTTAAAATAGATGCCATGTTTAAAAAAAAAATCAAACGTTGCATTGAATGCATAAGTTTTCAAATTTTCACAGATGCTCTGGCGAGCCCAGGCAACTACGCATTATTAACATGCAATAAAAACAAATACATGGGACTATATAAACGTGGAATTAGTACCTTTTGGAAACGAACTAAAATGGATGTAGTACCTTTTTGAAAGGAAATTATTTTTGAAAGTAATTTTTAAATTAATTTTTAAAGTAATTTTTCCCCTCCCTACCCATTGAAAATTCATGTTTCTGTTTGTAACAGTGTGTAGAGGGGCTAAAAATGAGTAGATTAATGTACAAGAATGAATTTTGATGGAAAATGGATGTAGTACCTTTTGGAAATGAGCTCTTCATGTATCATCCTCCGTTGAGACTGTTATTGCATAATATCCTATTACTTTGTTATTACCACCCTGTTTTTGTTACTAAAATAAGTTTGGTTCGTTTTCAGATTAACGAACCTTCGGAATTACAAAGAACCCTATTTTTTTCGCATAAACGAACCTTCAGAATAACGTACCTCACCCTTATTTTCCCCCGTGTTCACTGCATCTCATACAATAAATTAGATTTCTGGATTACACGAGAATGATTATTTCAATGTAATTTTTTTTTCTCACCATTATTATAAAATTCCAATTTATCTGTGGTAGGCATAATATTGACACGTTTTGCATCTTTTATCTTTACATTTACATAGTCAACATTTTTGTCTGGTATAATACATATCTACATGTATCATACCAGAAAAACCTACATTATAGGAGAATAACCTAAATGTATTATACCCGAAGCATTAATTTCGATACTCAAAATAAAGAAAGGGTGTTCACATAATAATAATAATAATAATGAATGTTACTTATACCGAGTGAGTCAAAACAAAAACTAGTCACCTAGAAAAAGGTCAATAAAAAGAAAGCCAATTTATAAACACCAAATTATTATGCATATTCCAAATGAGTAATTATTCCCATATCTTTTGGTACCAATTTTGCGTGTTAGATATTTACGCTTTGATGAACACGGCACATTGTTTGCGAACATGTAGATTCCGAATTGTGCAAAAGTGGGAGTAAAATCAAAACAACAAAGAGTTATAAAAAAGCAATGCCATCCTGATTAAAATAGCATAACTTTTTAACGAAAAAGTTTTTGCACTTAGGCCTACTAAGTTGGCACGGGTATTGTTGCACATAATGACTACATTTTGTGTGAAAATGAGATAGATCTGTAGAGTCAGGCAGAGTGAACACACGTCAAAGACAATATAATCACTTTTCAAAAGTATTTAGAGGCCTTTTAGGTGACAAGAGATTCTTTGATGTGTACTCATTCGTGGATTACTTGACGAATCAATCTAATTTTTACACAGACTCTAGTCGATGACTGTAACAACACCCTTGCCAAGTTATTTGGCTCAAACCATTTTCGTTAAAAAGTTATGCTATTTTATTCAGGATGGAGTTGCTTTTTCATCCGCATTTGTTGTTTCAATCTTATCCCCACTCTTGCCCAATTCGAAATTGACATGTTCGCAAACATTTCATCGTGTTCATCCAAGCGTACAGATGTTACACACACAAGATGTGGAAGAGTTACTCTTTCAGGACATGTATAATAATTTTGGATTGATTATTTGGTTTTCTTTTTATTTACATTTTTCTAAGTGTCTAGTTTTCTCTGACTCACTCGGTATAGCACATATCACAAACTTAGGAAAGTGGTAGGCACACATAATTCATAATATATTTCTTAAATGAAAGGCGAAAGGTTGTAAAAACCTCAACAAATGGAAAGAGTACTTAGATTTTGAAGATAAAACATGGTATTCATATTTTATGATTCATATTCTTTCAACTATTGATATAAAAATAACGTGGTTTCAATATGAAATATTTAATAGAATACCGTATATGGAAGATTCTTTGTTCAAATTTAATCTTGTAACTTACAAAATTTGTTCCTTTTGTACCAACAGTGAAAAAACTATTATACATATTTTTTTTTTTAACTGTCCTTTCTCAAACATAATTTGATCAAAATTTGATCAATACAAAACATCAAATTCACTAACCAGAAGAAAAATTTTGGTTCAAAACCGAGTAAATTACAAATGAAGAAGATTGGTACAAATCCAGTTTCTGCAAGTTTTAAGAAAATGAAACAATACTGAGAGAATTCTGTCACTGCTACCACACATCATAAAATAGGCTTGCATGCGTTCGATGAAATTGAAAGCAGTCACTCAGTCTAGTCTCATATTTGTGCTCTTTATTTGTCATTTACTCGGTTATCTTATGCGCAACATTTATGAATGCAATGAAGGAATCGCTCTTAAGTTGAAGAGGTCATTTAAAATCTTTTTTTTTTTTTTTTTTTTTTTTGCTGTGTACGTTGTTTTTAACAATCATTCGCTCCAAAATCAATAACCAATAAGGAAATCTGAAATATCATACATCTCTATTATCATAGCTCGATTGAAAACAAAAACAAAAACAAAAACAAAAACAAAAACTCACCGGATAATTTGCAAACGTAATGTTGCTTGATACCGTGAAGTGTTACAGGAAAGTTGGGCATATACACCGGCTCTGTAGGTATCATTTTGCCATTTACGCGTATTGGGCGACATGGGTTTGTATATCCTTTGAGAGGTACACCGTCAGTATCATCTGTCGAACTTGAGGCATGAGCTGATAATATAGAAATGTTACATAACCATAATAATGGCAGCTTTGACGATAGATAATAGTAAATATTATATACCTCATTCTAAGAATGTTAGCTAATGCTTTCATCTCAATAATCATTTTTCAACGGCTAGCACGATCCCCGTTTGTTTACATGCAAAAAGCAGCTCTGAATTTGCAGCTCGATTAAGTGGATAACTTTCAGCTTTATACTCATTGATCCAACGGGCGCGCAGCTAGCACAGACAATTTTTTAATCGTAAACATTGATAGAATAGATCCCTGATTTTCAGACGAGTGTTTAGTTTAGCCCGATAAAGCCGTGTTTGTTAAAACTATTATTTAAAGAAAGACGTCATAGTACATGGGCTAGGGTCGAAACCCTGCACCCCCCCCCCTGCGACTCATGTTCACGGGTATCCTTGTGTAGCTATGGGTCTGGTGAATCGGAATATTGAGTTTAACAGAGAAAAAACTCATTCCCGAGGGACCCCCCATGGAGTTTTTTGACCGCGCCCATTTTCCTCACTGAAATGGTTTATATTAAGGGCATGTACAAGAAAACCATGTATAACTTTTCGAGATATCATTTTTATGGAGCAAGTGACCCCTCAAAATGTTGGTCTTGAATAGGGCTACAAGATAATATAAAGATTTTGCAATTTAATGTAACGTAAATGTAACGAGAGGTCAAAAGGTCACATAAATTGACCTCTGGCTGAACGCTTTTTCGGTTAAAATACGAATAACAAAGTTTCAATTACTGTCAACTAAATTTGATAAGCATATAGCCAAAGTTAATGTGATAGAGCTCAAGAGAATTAATTTTTCTTTCATTTGACGTATAACACATCTCATAATTATCACGCATGACCGCGCAGTGTTCATTTTTACAAAAATGTTACAGGACCATTTTTACCAAAAAGTAGCCATTTCCTGTATATGTCTGCCTACTGTACGACGTGTGCTATGGCATATGTGAAAGCTACAAACAAACAAAGTTATTTTGATTTAGAAATTTGCAAGAACATAATAAACAAGGTGCAATGATTCGTCAGGTCACTCTGATGGCACACATGACCGGCAATATGTAACACACATATATCTTAGCAACGGTTGCTATGTAACTTATTCCCCCTAGCAACAGGCTATTTAGATCTTGTTATTTCAGAACAGATTTTAATTAACATTTTTTGAGCATCAGAATAGTATTCCATTGGGCAGTTCATTCCACTGCACTATAGTTTAAGGTAGTAACGGTTGCTTAGCAACACATTTTTAATATCAATTGGGCATAGCAACACGATATCATCTTACTGACTACAACAAAGAATTGAATTAAAGTTACATAACATAACACAAACCCACACACACCCACGCACTCACACCCTCGCACACACCCTAAATAACACACCCACATACACACACTCATATTTTATACGGTCCCCCATGACTTTTGAAAATTATGTTCATGCAACCATTGGTCAGGTGAATGAACTTGCAAAAGAACAAGCACATACACACTCACACCCTCTCACACTCAACCTTTACAAACAACCCCCCCCCCCACACACACACGCACATTTTATAAGGTCACCCATATCCCCTTCCCCCTGTCTTGGAACGGAAAAATGTTTAGATTATTTTGTTCTGCTCGTGAGTTAGTGGTATTCAAACTAAGTTAGCCCAACCATCAGTGCTCTTGTGAACTACAACATTAAGTGCCTTGTAAATGTTGACATTTCTTACAAGCACTTTCGTCCGAAATGTGATCGCAATTTAAAATCTACACGTTAAATCAGTTAACTGATATTTTTTTATTATTATTATTTCTTATTTATATTTGGCGAGCTCTCATTAACTAATGAAACCCGCTTAGAAATGCTTCCTATTGGCTAATGACAAATGTAATATCGACTTTACTATATAACAAAACTGTGAACATGCCTCATACTGAATTTTCAAGTTCATTGCTTTGTGGTACTACCCTTTTCCATGTCCCCATGGTCAATTAACAGGGCTTTTTTAACCCGACCCAGGGCTCCACCGAATCTTCTGATCTTTAATCGTTTCTCCTGTTTCCCAAATATTCTCAGTCATAATTCAGTTACCCCTTTTCACATCTCTGCCTCCTTCCCTTTCCAAAACCTCTTGAAAAAGGAAAAAGAAAGCAGTCACAACAAACGAATTATTTTGAGACAACAAAAGGACAATGCATTTTTTTAATGGGTTAACCCCAGATCTTGCAATGGGTGATCAAGATATTAGAAAAATTATTTACATTGAAATTATTGATTGGTCCGTAATTTGCATCGGGTATAGTTAAGGTTCATATCTTTTTTTAGGTAATTGTCCCAAACCGTCCTGTAGATTGATCATAGGCACATGGAAAAAGGGGAGTGCAAGCATTTGCAGTGCTCTGCTGTCTATGTTAAACTTTTTTAAGTCATGCTGATTTTCACAGTCCTTTTCTAAGCCAGTCCTTTCACTGAGATCACTTTCATTGAATTCACTATCAGGGTCGGACTCTGCATCATGTGTATTGACAATTTCTTGAAGTATGTCCACAAATTTCTCAAGCATTACACTCTTATCCCCCATTTCGGCTTTAAGATCTTGTTTCTATTGCCCAGCCACGTTCATCTATTTGTCTAGAAAGTTCTGATGCAGGTACATTTGTGCAAGCTTCCAGACAGTGACGCACATGCTGTTCTGGGACGCTTCTGCATGAAGGCCGTGTTGCCAAAGCAAAGTATTTTCTTTCTTCTGTAATCCTGGTCCACCACTACATTATTCAGCTTCACGATATTCTTGTTCCCATACAATATGTTTATTACATCTGTTGTTTCATAGTCAACTGCCCAAGCTCCTCCATCACGTTGATATACACCTTGAATTACCCTGTATGATCTTGATTCCTCGGGCATTCAAATTTCCCTTTAATGCTCTTGTGCTATTACAGCCTGTAAATGCATTCAAGATTAATAAGGCACACCTGTAACAAGATGTACAAGGGACATGGCTAGGGTGGTAACAGCAATACAACACCTTCTGTTGCCTTTACTGGTCTGGTAGATCCCTTCTAAGACTCTTCTAACGACGTATGTCAGGATCGGGGATCCTCACCCTAACAAACTTTAATCTGCGCTTCTTAGCGTACAAGATGTACAGCACTACACGGGAATAAGTTTCTTCATGTAGAATGCAACATATGTAGTTCGACACATGTTCTCTTTTCCATCAGGAGTTAGTTGAAAGACCAATTTGTCGCAATGATGATAACTTCATGACCTGACAGAGTTTCTGCCGAGGTACAACTGCTTCAATCTAATTAGAGAAGTCTTAGGAATTGCACCTTGTTGTCATTATCATTAGAAACTGTTTCTAATCGTTTAGCCTCTTTGTTTCACCCAAACCAAGTTTGTCACCGACGCCTAATTGTCGGATCTCTGCACCCTTCATCGAGTCGCTCTTGTACATGTCAGTACTAATTGACTGAAGGGGCAGAGATGCTAATTGGGAAATTTCCCTGAAGGTGGCTGAGATTTCACGTAGAGTATTGGATACAGCATAAACATCTTCAGTGGACATAGCCTAACTGGGATCAGGTAACTTTGCATCATCACAGTCCTTAACAGATTGATTTCTTGACAAAAAGACAAATCCAAATGTTTCTCTTCCTTCATGATGCAAAGTTACCTGATAATCCCTGCGAGGATAAGTTCACTGAACATCGCAATGCTGTATCGACACTCTATTTGAAATACCAGCCACCTTCGGGGATATTTCCAAAAGATAGTATCATCTCTGCCCCATCAATCAACAACTGTGCTTAATACTGACATCTACAAGAGAGAGCCGGTGAAAGGTGTAGAGAGGATGCGACGAGGTGTCAGTGACAAATTTGAGTTGGATGAAGACAAAGATGCCAAAGGACTTGAAGCAATGATGACAACAAGGTTTGTAAGACTTCACTTATGAGATTGAAGCAGTTGTACCTCAGCAGAACTATGGCACCCCATGAAGTTATCATCATCGAAACAAATTGGTCTTTCAACTAACTCCCGATGGAAAAGGAAACTTGTGTCGAACTAGATGTGTTGCATTCTACACAGGAAGAAACATGCTGGACGTGCTGTACATCTTGTACGATAAGAAGTGTGGATTCCAGTTGTTAGGGTGAGGAGCCCCGATTCCGACATCTTCTTCATCCTGCTTCATTATACTATGTCTCCAGAAGAGTCTTAGAAGGGATCAACGTGATCTTCGAGACCGGTAGAGACAAGAGAAGGTGGTGGATTTATCTTACCACCCTAGCCATGTCCCTTGTACATCTTGTTACTAGTCTGCCTTATTAGTCTTGAATGCATTTACAAGCTGTAATAGCACAAGTGCATTAAAAGGAATATGGAGTGTCCGAGGAATCAAGATCATACAGGGTAATTTAAGGTGTATATTAATGTGATGGAGGAGCTTGGGCAGTTGACTATGAAATGACAGATGTAATCAACAGATTGCATGGGAACAAGAAGCTGAATAATATGGTGGTGGACAAGTATTACAGACGAAAAACAAATAATTTGCTTTGGCAACACAGCCTTCATGCAGAAGGGTCCCAGAACAGCATGTGCGTCGCTGTTAACTTTTAGGCAAGAATATGGAAGCTTGCACAAATGTACCTACATCAGAACTCTCTAGACTAATAGATGGACGTAACTGGGCAATAGAAACAAGATCTTAAAGCCGAAATGGGGGATAAGAGTGTAATGCTTGAGAAATTTGTGGACATACTTTAAGAAATTGTCAATACAGATGATGCAGAGTCTGACCCTGATGTGAAAGGACTGGCTTAGAAAGTGACTGTGAAAATCAGAATGACTTTATAAAGTTTAACATAGACAGCAGAGGACTGCAAATGCATGCACTCCCCTTTTCCGTGTGCCTATGATCAATCTACCGGCCGGTTTGGAACAATTACCTAAAGAAAGATATCACATCGAAGATATGAACCTAAACTATACCCCATGCAAATTACAGACCAATTAATAACTTAAATGTATATGATTTTTCCAATATCTTGATCACCCATTGCAAGATCTGGGGTTATCACATTTAAAAATGCATTGTCATTTTGTTTTCTCAAAATAATTCGTTTGTTATGTTTTCTTTTTCCTTTTCAAGAGGTTTGGGTAAGACTAAGGGAAGGAGGCAGAGATGTGGAAAGGGGTGACTGAATTATGACTGAGAATATTTGGGAAATAGGAGAAAACATTCAGATTAAAGAACAGAAGATGAGGTGGAGCCCTGTAGATTGGCCATGGGGACATGGAAAAGAGTATTTTTTTTTTCTTACCACAAAGCAATGAACTTGAAAATTCAATTTGAGGCATGTTCACATTTTTATATATATATATAGCGCCGTCGCTGTGACATTTGTCATTAGCCAATGAATAGGGAGCATTTCAAGGTGGGTTTCAGCAATTTATGAGAGCTCACCAAATAAAAATTTAAAAAAATAATTAAAAAAAAAATCACCATTAGCAGATATCAGAGTGACAGATCGCTCAAATGTTAAAGAACCCTTTGATTGTATTCAAACCAAGACATTCCTTTTAAAAGGGGTATGAATTCAATGATGACAAAGTGATGCCATCCCTAGAAATGGTAGGAATTTTAATATAGATTTTCCCGGTCAATTTTAAACTCTTTCCAATCGAATGTGTTAATGTCCATTCAATTTAAACAATACCTCATGGGCGGAACTAACAGTCAATTGAATAAACGTGTATATTTTTAATCGGGATCACATTTCGGACGAAAGTGCTTGTAAGAAATGTCAACATTTACAAGACGCTTAATGTTATAGTTCACAAGAGCACTGATGGTTGGGCTAACTTAGTTTGAATACCACTAACTCACGAGCAGAACAAAATAATCTAAACATTTTTCCGTTCCAAGCCAGGGGGAAGGGGATATGGGTGACCTTATAAAATGTGTGTGTGTGTGTGGGGGGGGGATTTTTTGTAAAGGTTGAGTGTGAGAGGGTGTGAGTGTGTATGTGCTTGTTCTTTTGCAAGTTCATCCACCTGACCAATGGTTGCATGAACATAATTTTAAAAAGTCATGGGGGACCGTATAAAATATGAGTGTGTGTATGTGGGTGTGTCATTTAGGGTGTGTGCGAGGGTGTGAGGGCGTGGGTGTGTATGGGTGTGTGTGATCTTGTGCTTATGTTTATTCACAAGCCCTATGGTTACATGGATATAATTTTCAAAAGTCATGGAGGTTACATAACACAGTTATGTAACTTTAATTCAATTCTTTGTTGTAGTCAGTTAGAAGATATCGAGTTTCTATGCCCAATTGATATTAAAAATGTGTTGCTAAGCAACCGTTACTAGCTTAAACTATAGTGCAGTGGAATGAACTGCCCAATGGAATACTATTCTGATGCTCAAAAACTGTTAATTAAAATCTATTCTGAAATAACAAGATCCAAATAGCCTGTTGCTAGGGAGAATAAGTTACATAGCAACCGTTGCTAAGATATATGTGTGTTACATATTGCCGGTCATGTGTGCCATCAGAGTGACCTGACGAATCATTGCACCTTGTTTATTATAATCTTACGAATGTTTAAATCAAAATAACTTTATTTGTTTGTAGCTTTCATTTATGCCATAGCACACGTCGTACAGTAGGCAGACATATACAGGAAATGGCTACTTTTTGGTAAAAATGGTCCTGTAACGTTTTTGTAAAAACGAACACTGCGCGGTCATGCGTGATAATTATGAGATTTATTATACGTCAAATGAAAGAGGAATAAATTTTCTTGAGCTCTATCACATTAACTTTGGCTATATGCTTATCAAATTTAGTTGACAGTAATTGAAACTTTGTTATTCGTATTTTAACCGAAAAAGCGTTCTGCCAGAGGTCAATTTCTGTGACCTTTTGACCTCTCGTGAAATTTACGTTACATTAAATTGCAAAATACCATCTTGTAGCCCTATTCAAGACCAACATTTTGAGGGTTCACTTGCTCCATAAAAATGATATCTCGAAAAGTTATACATGGTTTTCTTGTACATACCCTTAATATAAACCATTTCAGTGAGGAAAATGGGCGTGGTCAAAAAACTCCATGGGGGGTCCCTCGGGAATGAGTTTTTTTTTCTGTTTAACTCAATTTTCCGATTCACCAGACCCATAGCTACCCAAGGATACCCATGAACATGAGTTGCAGGGGGGGGGGGGAGGGGGTGCAGGGTTTCGAACCTAGCCCATGTACTATCAGAGGCTAATCTTTTTTCTAATTTGGACAGGAAGAACAGCAAATCTACAGTTAACTGTAAATGGAATACCGATATTTGCGGCGAGCAACAACTGACTGTTGTGTGGCATGTTGTTGCAGGGCCTCGTCCCCGCAGCTTGGCGTGCTACATAATGTTAGATCTAAGTTAGACCATCTAGATTAGTTTAGATCTCATTGTTTTTCGGCATATAAAATATATATATTGACTGCTCTTAATATTCGAGTCATAGTGGTTTTATAACTAGGCTTTCGGGGACCTCACAACCTGCTATGACCCTCGGCTTACGTCTCGGGTCATAGCAGGTTGGGAGGTCCCCTTGAGCCTATTAAACCACAATTCCTCTCATAGCAGTCAAACTTTTTGTGAGGGGTTTATAAGTCAATTCCAACGAAAAGTGTACACGGCCAAAAAGTTGAGTCAAAATTTAGAACCTCTTTGATGATTTAATCCTTTGACCCACTAAAAGTCAACATATCAACCTATACGTGTAATAAATTGCCACGCTTAATCTCCCAAATTGACTTTGTAGCAGAGGGGTAAAGTAAAACATATTTTTTTGCATGTTACCTACGAATACACGTACCCTAATTTGATACAGTCAGAAATTTGCCTCCTAATATACATTTTCCTTCCAAATGTGTCATTCCATTCCATCAATAAGATTCTAACAATAGTTAAAATCGGTAAGAGCAGGGCTTGTGCTCCTAAATTCCTTGTATTTGCCATATCTCATTAAAGTTATAGTTTTCAGACAATCTGTTTGAAAAACAGGGGGTTGTGTCAGTTTGCATTGTTTAGTCTTCACGACGCTAATTAAGATATGCCATATCTTACTGAAAGAAAAGAG
Source organism: Paracentrotus lividus (assembly GCA_940671915.1). Classification (NCBI taxonomy): domain Eukaryota; kingdom Metazoa; phylum Echinodermata; class Echinoidea; order Camarodonta; family Echinidae; genus Paracentrotus; species Paracentrotus lividus. The sequence continues at coordinate 34,418,720 of CALNVZ010003429.1, forward strand.
ACTGACTCCTCATTAAAACCCTTAAAAAAATGGAATCCGCCCATTACTTTTGTTTATAGAAGAGGTAGAAACATATGTATTCGTAGGTAACAGCTAATGTATTCGTAGGTAACATTGGTATAAATGGCTTACATGTATATTTTAAACCATTTGTTTAAATCCAATTGATATAATAATCGTGTAGGGGTATCAAATTAACTGTTTCTTTTGAAAAATATCATTCTCAGCCAAAATATGGGAACAGACTGCCAAGTATTAGGGAAATACTAACTTTTAACCAAAAACGCCAATATTTTAGTCCTGTTTATCGTATGTTTATATCTTTTAATCAAGATTATTTGGTACTACTAAGTGTAAGGTATATTTCTCAACATTGTGCTTGATATCAAGCAATAAATCCGATTAAAATGATAAACGTCTAAACTAAAAGATTCACACATGAGAATAATATATTGCGAATATTTATTAATAGCATCAGCCACGATCAGCCCCTAGCCATCAATAAAATAAATGAATACGATATCTTTTGTCTAACATAAATACTTTAACACAATTCGAAAAAAAAAGGTTAGACAAATGTCTTTCAACGGACATTACATTATAGATGTAGAGCTCTTTTTTTAATGATTCACCAACTGGTATAGGCATTCTTTCATCACGTTTATTCTAATATTGTATTCACAAAAGCATGAAACCATAAACGAACAAAATAATAGCTATATTTCATTTTTAAATCTAAATATTCATTATACCCTTCCTTTAAATTTAAAAAAAAAATGTTGTGTTGCATCGTCGTATATATCTAGGCACTTACATGCATATATGATCATCCCATTCTGTTATCTTATTCCAATGACACTATTTGTGGGTAACAGTGAGTGTCTTGAACTGTTTATGAGTTAAAATATTCATATGTTAAAAATATAATTGACTGTTTTTTTATATGATATGAATATTGGAAAGAATTAAAGACCTATTGCTCAAAAGTAACCAAAATTGAAGTATTTTGAGAGAATATAATACGTCAATGACACACATCCACGCTGAATATCCCAACCAAATTGAATTTCTGTTGCACTGTATGACTAAAGAGAGCGATATACGTCTGCATCTGTCACTTTTACATCATTTTCATTTTCATGAAAAATAAACATGAAAATGAAGTCTACTTTACTTTAATCAACATGGTTTTGATTACTTATGAAATTATGAGTCTGAGTAAATACGCAATAAAATCCCAAGTTGGAAATTAAAGATAACTTAAAGAATTAGGCAAGTTTGCTTTGTATTGAACTGCAGATTGCATTTCATTAATAAGAAACACAAAAACACCTGATAAATGAAATATAAAAAAAGATAAGTCGTAAAAAAAAAATCAACGTTTAGTTTTGTTTTTGTTTTTCTATAAGTAATGCAAATCCATCTCAGTACATATTATTCAATTCGTATTTTGAAATAAAATTAAAGAAGGTTAATTCACATCTGTTATGTAGACATTGTGTCAATCGGCAAACGTGCCTTGAATAAAATAGGGAAAAAAAGATTTGTTAATCCCGAATAATGCAATAAGCTATAATTTGGGGCACTTTACTTCAAATCTGATAATCACCAATACAATAAAATAACTTATAGTATTGGGTCCAATCGATGTCCCCATTATCTATTGGGACTATTCCTCCCTTTCCAATAAAGAAAAAGCAATGTGAGGTTAATTGTAAAGCCGAAAATGACAGTTTACGTTACATTGTTACCTACGAATACACGTGACACCACGTCAGGAAATGCTATCCCATGTTTTTTATTTATTCATAAAAAGCTATAGTTGTTTTTTTTTATAATTAAATTTGAAAGAGTTTCCCCACTTGATAAGCGCTACGAAATTCACTAAACTTGATAATTACATTGTTTCAGAGGAAAAATACTTCTCAACAATAAAATTAAAAATATGAATTATTTTACATTAATAAGGAAAATGTCGAAACATTATGAAAACATAAGATTCTAAACAAGAAAATTATCACACAATATCCTATTTATATGACAAATGAAATTACAAAAGTTTGCAATTTTAGTCTCAAGACAAATTACTAAAATATATGCCAGAAACACGTTATGCATACTTGTATTCGTGTTTGTCACCGCTTTCACTTTCTGGGATCCTGGGTATATCTTGGACGTTCCCTCAACCCTTCCCAGGGATTTTTCTTCAAAAAAGCTTGTCACCCCCAGAAGATGGCCATTTTCGTCATTTTTCTTATTCTTGGGGCCCTTTTTTGTTCACGCGACCAACCACGGCCCCCTCAGTCCTACCCCAAGGAAACGCGTCTGAGGTGGAGATTTGTTATTGTTCTTTAAATTAAACCTAGATTTATGGTTACAGGCTCGTCTCTTTTGTCTAGGGGAGGGGTAAAAAATTTGTTTTGATTGGGGTTCAACATTCATTTTATTTATTTTTACACCATGGAAATTTCTATCTTCCCTAAAGTGTATTGTAAAATCTCAACCAAACATAAATAAAAATAAAGTATTATCAATAATGACTATTTACAGCCTTGTCATCAAGGCTAATCAAAATTTAAGGGGAAAATGATGATAGTTAAGGGTTAAAGGTGGTTTTTGATTTCTTTTGTTTTCAGCATAAAGATGAAATAAAATATTCCGAATTTTCACCAATCTCGTTTTTTACTTCAACCCCTCCCCTAGACAAGAGACCTAAGCCTGACCCCAGAAATATGGATTTAACTTAAAGAACAATATAAAACAGTACATCTCAGGCGCGTTTCATGGGGGTAGGACTGAGAGGGGCTTGATCGGCCGGGAAAACAAAAAAGGGCCCCAAAATAAGAAAAAATGACAATAATGGGCATCACGGGGGTTGACAAAACTTTTTTGGAAAAAGGGCCACGTGAAGGGTTGGGAGAATGTCCAAGATATAGCCAGGATCCCAAAAAGTAAAAGCAGGGACAAACATATTCAAGAAATTAAAGTCAGAGCAAAATCATGTCGCTATAGCGGCAAAAAAATATTCCACCTTTATGACGGACAGTGTTTATTAAAGGCAATATCTCAAAAACCTATTGTTCAAGGATGATAAAACTTTACACACGTCAGCAAGACATCGTTTGTCAAATTTCCCTACAATATTTGTCACTAATCTTTTAAGGCATAGAAATGGCAGTGGTTTATAGGTGTATTCGTAGGTAACTGAATTATTTGACCACACGAAAATTTCGGACCTTTGACCTCTTCTGCCAGATTAACAAAGAAAACAATGTCATTGGGAACAATGCATGTCGATAGTAAATGGTGAGGCGCTTCTGTAGGGGAGACCAGGGACAATTGTAACAGTTTTTTCCAAATTTGATCTATCAACTTTATTAAAGCTAAATACTTGCTTAAAACTAAATAAAATGAAATATGCATATCTTAGCTTGACATATGGATAGGTTTGGGTTAAGTACAACAAATTATTTCGAAGTTATTACCATTTCAAAACAAGAGGTCAAGTGTTACAATTGCCCCGTGTCCAGGGGCAATTGTAACAGACGTACGGGGCAATTGTAACACATGAAATTGTAACATTTTGTTTTTCTTTATCAAAGATATACACTTGACAGATCCAAGATTTAAACCACATAAGCTAATTATGATAAAACATGACAATGCTTGACGCATTTATATCATATTTTCCACTTGTTATATTCATGATATGGGGCAAAAGTTAAGATTTTTTTTTTAAAATTTTTTTTTTTTTAGGTTGTTTGGGCATCACCCTTTAAATTTAGAACTATAGAACACCTTCATCAATTCATATTTTGGTTCTTTATCTACTTTGTACCTACCCAATATATCTTTAAACTGAAAGCTGTGGTATAAAACTTTATATTAGGCCTACGCCTTTTGACTTTAACACATTCTTTTCCAAATAAAGTGATAATTTCTGATAAGAAGTAAAAAAAAAAATGACAGCTTTTTGGGGTGTAAAATCAATATTCAAAATTTACGCCACTTTTTTCTGGCAAAATCAATATTTCTCTGCCCTGTTAACAAAACGTATTGGACATGTATTTTCAGGTATCATATTTAAAATATATTGTAATCTTTTATGGAGGCTCCCATCTCCCTCTCTCTCTCTCCTCTTCTTTTCTTTCTGTCTTTCTTTTTCTTCTTTCACTCCATCTTTACCTTTTTACTTTCCTGTCTGCCCTTCCCCCTCTCTCTCTCCTCCTCCTCTCCATTTCCCTCCCTCCCTCTCTCTTCTTTCTCTCTTTTAATGTGTGTGGTTTTTTTTTCTAATAAGAAAAAGCAAATCAGGGGGGGGGGTCCGTAATCTTTTTCTCATTTTATAGGACCCTATAAAATAAGCCTTTTCGGATTTCATGGGCTATCCTGTCAGTGTTTCTGTTATGTTTTATACCATGTACACTCGACAAATAAAATAAAATCAAATCAAAACAAATTATATGTTCACATTTATCTAATATCTAATTGTCATGTTTGAGCTCATAGATAAGGTTACCTTTTGTAATTGTGGGTGTTTCCATTACCTGCTACCCTGCTACACTTTCAATTTCTGCTATACACCCTTTTCCCATTCAATTTGGACTCGACCATTTATCCCGTTTCTGTGATTGGCTATTTTGCTCATGAATATATATATCGCCACCTTTCCTGATAAATGTATTTGCATAAGAAGGAATGTAATTTTGTGTGCGTGTACTCTGTGTGGCGATAAACGTCACGCGAAAAATACGATACGAACTCGTAGGATTTTTACTGCCAAATCCTTGATCTGTAAACGCTTTTCTTCTCTTTATTCTATATTTATCATTTTCATCATTATCTGTTAATTATAAGGGCCGTCTAGATGCTTTCGATCGTTCTTAAATGTTGATTTCGGGAGACGTACATATGGTACTACAAAATACCAAAATTTGTTGTCTGAGAAGCGACAGCGCAGTCAGCAGCGTCACGAGCTCTTCATTTGAAAGTCGTGAGTTCAAATCCGAAAACCGAGGGATTTTTTTTTTTTCTTCTTCTTGAGTTTGATTTTCTGACAGTCATTGACTGTCATTCACTTATTGAGAAACAGAAAAACAACCTAAAAATTAAGAATATGATAAAAATATATCAGTGTAGGCCTAAGTGGCCAGAATACAAGATTTTCTAGAGAGGTTAGCCCTATGGGAACCCACTATTTTTTTCAACACCCCCCCCCAAAAAAAAAAAAAGAAAGAAAGAAGAAATAAATTATAAAAAAAAATAAATAAATAAATAAAATATGTCACCACCATTTCTAACTTTCCAGTGGATTTTTTTTTTTTGAGCACTCAAGTTAAAAAAAAGGTCACAAGTCACCACATTACGACTTTCTCATAAAAAGCATTTATTTAATATACTAATAATAATATATTATTATGTAATTATTCGTATCATACACTCATATGATAGTAATTATCAACTTGTTTATGACTATCGTATATTTTTTTTTTTTTCTCTTTGGAGTGCAATCAATAACATAATTAATTATGCCTCGGCTCAAATTTCAATTGATGGCTCGCAACTGTTTCTTAAACGTGTGAATACGAGAATAGAAAAAAACATGTATACCGGTAAGTTCATTATATGAGCTCCTACGAATGTCGATGCACCTTATAGTTACCTGAAGGCCCTCATCATTCATCTTTACCTCTTCCTGTAGTCATAGAATACAAAATAACTATAGCGGAACCCGTTGGAAAATCCACAAGGTGTTTGAAAGAATTATGTTGTTGTAGTTTCCTTTTTATTTATATATTTAATGTTGCTGCAGCAAACTAAAGAAGGAAAAAGAAGGAAAAAAAAAAAAGAATGCTCCCGAGGAATTGAACTCAAAACCCTCCACTTGGCCAGAGAATGACGCTACTGGACTGCGCTGCCGCCCACTTTCCAACGTGAACATGTGGTTATTTTAGTATACAGATATGTACGTCTTCCCAAATCACATACTAAGAACGATCACAGCACCCGACTGCCCTTATTAATTAACAGATAATGGTGAAAATGATAAGAAATATAGAATAAAGAGAAGAAGACGTGTACAGATCAAGGATTTGGCAGTCAAAATCCTACGGGTTCACGTATTAGCGTTAAACGTTAGATCACCACACAGAGTACACACACACACACACACACACACACACACACACACACACAATTACAGCATCCAATCCTCCAATCACAGAAACGGAATCGGGATAATATATTCATGAGGCAAAATAGCCAACATCAGGGAAAAAATGGTCGAGTCCAAATTGAAATGGGGAAAAGGTGTATAGCAGAAGTGCAAGTGTAGCAGGGTAGCAGGTAATGGAACACCCCGGTTAATTGAAACAAAGCACTATAATGACTATACATCAACTCATGAAGTTCTGAAGTTATCTAGTAAGTGATATAAATTATTAAAACAACAAGAATATAAAAAAAAACTTGAGGCTCTGAATTACAATAGAAACAAATGATAAACAAACTAAAGGCACTTTTCGGACAAAATCAATATTTCTAATACTTCAAAACGTATTGGACAGATATGTTCAAAGTTATTTTCTCATGTCTGAGCTTATAGATATGGTTACCTTTGTTTTTGTAAAGCATTATATTGACAATTCATTCAAGTTATGAAGTTCTGATGCTTGAGCTTATCGACGAGGCTACTCTTTCCTTTATTTACAAGTCTACTCCTATTTACAATTTGGCATTAAAAGAACCTAATGTTCACTCTTTTCATATTGTGTTACTTTTTCATTTCTATTAAAGTGATATAAATTATTTAAAGACAAAAATAAAAACTTGAGGCTCTGATTACAATGAAACAAATGATAAAAACAACACTAAAGACACCTCTCCTTTTATTGACGGGGCACGTGTAAAATCAACATAATACATATATACCTTTTCAACTCAGCGTATATTTTTCCCCAATCTTGAGACAGAATATGATGTCAAAGTCATTGGGTACGATATTACATTTTCTCGATCGTTGCATGATTTTGTCTTTTCTATAAACATAACAAATGCCGCCAATTTTTTTTTTTTTAACCTTGAAAAGAGTGAATATTAAATAATGTATCATGTATTGTAAACAGGGGATACTTGTTTCTCATATTTTCTACAGCCCACATACACCAAGCCCCCACTTTCAGTTCAGGAAAACGTTTAATACATGAAGAACTCGTGACATAATATGAACCCTGTACATTTTTGCTGAGAATTTTAGTTAAGCTCGGGCATAGTTCCAGCCCCACGTTCACCACATCCACCCCAACCCACTACTTGCCGCTCACCCCACATCCACTTTCAAAAAACGCTGACCCGTGGTTGCCTCCCTCAGGCTGAGACATTTCATTGTTTATTATATTATGCTATTGTGCTTTAATGCAGCTTGGAGAATCAAAAGTACGGTGTTTCTTTGTAAATACCAGCCGTGCAAGCAGAAGTTTTTTTCACTAAGAGGTGAACAGAAATATAAACTTATAATTTAACAGAAAGAGGTACCTTCAGGGAGCAATTATGTAACACTTATCCAATGCGCACCTGACAGAGCGACCATATTTGGGAGGATATTTTTCTTTATACTATAAGCGGTCTAAAGGTATTCATCGTTGAAACGTTAGGCAAAATATGGCCTAAGACATAATTCTAAATATATAAAAGTGACAGCCGTAGCTGGGTAACGTGAAATATTACTTTCCTGCTCAAAAACGGTTTTTCTGCTGTAGAAAGTTCCACGAACCGTTTAATCTGCTAACATTCTATACAGTGATGGGAGCGATTAAATGCGCAAATCTCTCTACAAATTTTAAGTTTTATAGCACGTTTTCTGCGAGGAATGAGCCTCTTTACAATTGCCCCGTGTTACATTTGTCCTCGGTTTCCCCTACTGCATTTGGCAACCGTACTTCGTTTAATATCTAGTATGGTTTATAAGCTTTTAAAAAAGCTGTAATTCCGTAGGTGAGTCAACATTCAAAATACCACTCGAAAAAAAATTCCAGAGATTGTTTGGATTGCTTTATATTATTCAAATTTTGGTACTATTCTCCTAGATGTGTGCCATCCTAAAATACAACTTTCAATCTAAATTATTTGATTATTTTCTTTAAGAAGTTTGGTTGCGAGAAAAAAAAAAAAAAAAAAAATAAATATAAAAATGGCATGTTTTTTAAATCATTAAAAAAAAGTTCACTTCAAATGAAGTTGGAACAAATCGCCACGAATAAGTTCACCGGTGCGGATACATAAAACCCAAATATAGAGGTTCCTAACATTTTTTTTTTTGTCTTTTTATTGGCAACACTGAACAATAGATCAAAACACCGTGTACACTTTTTCGCTGGAATCGACCATTATATATAACACAACACAACAAAAAGTATCCCCTATTTCATAAATTCATTATTTTTTTATTAGAAGGAGTTCAAAAAAATCTAATTATATGTCCATGTAGGGAATTTAATTAGCTACCATGGAGCGAATTTAGGGAATATCATGAAGTCATGCTTCAGTGAGCAATGGTTGATAAGCAAAAATGTCATTTTTTGAAGTTCGCAAGCCTAAAATCACAACTTTGATTTTAAACATTCACAGCATCAGATGTACGCAAAACGTTCTTCCAAAGCATACGCAAAGACGTTTGCTATAAATTTCACGGTTGAGTGAGCATGCAGCAAAAAATGCCAAAACTGCGATTTTTACATTTTATCCATGGTGAAATTGATCAAAATGATGAGATTCATGTCTAGGAAAGAGTGTTTTTAACTTTTGCATATAGAAATTAAAATGCACTACCGGATATAAATGAACACCAGAAAATACCATGTGAAAAACACTAAGTAAGTATTCTTTCCATTTTGTACACTAAAAATCAAGTGAATATCTTTTTTTTGTATTGTTTTAATGACCGGTGCACGTGTGTACATGATCCTATTGCATTTATTAAAACTTTCATGCTTCAGTGAGCACGTGGCACTGGAAAAGCTGTTTTTCGATTTAGAGACCAAAATTAAATTGCTTACTTTGCTTAACCATAACAATTCGTTTGAAAGTATTCATTTAATTTCATTTTCGCAAAAATCCCGATTTTTTATGCTTCAGTGAACACAAGATATGAGAAAAACATAAAAAAGGGAAGAAACTTTACGGCCCTGGCACGGCCTAATGGTACGTCCGATTCTCAATTTGACCAAAATTCTTGTTAGTTACTGACTTCATAAAGATTTGTGCCAAGTTTCAAGAATTAACTCACAGTATAACGACCAAAAAAATTACAATGAAAATGGGCAATATTTGTTTTTTGTTCACTATTGATTTCCTCCCCATTGACTTTACTATAGAGTTTGAACAAATAGTGAACAAACGTCAAATATTGCCTAATTTCATTGTCAATTTTTTGTTCGTTATACTGTGAGTTAATTCCTGAAACTTGGCACGAATCTTCATGAAGTCATTAACTAACAGGACCTTTGGTCAAATTGAGAATCGGACGTACCATTAGGCCGTGCCAGTGCCGTAAATTTTCTTCCTTTTTTCATGTTTTTCTCATATCTTGTGTTCACTGAAGCATAAAAAAAATCGGGATTTTTGCGAAAATGAAATTAAATAAATACTTTCAAACGAATTGTTATGGTTAAGCAAAGTAAGCAATTTAATTTTGGCCTCTAAATCGAAAAACAGCTTTTCCAGTGCCACGTGCTCACTGAAGCATGAAAGTTTTAATAAATGCAATAGGATCATGTACACACGTGCACCGGTCATAAAAATAATACAAAAACAGATATTCACATGATTTTTAGTGTACAAAATGGAAAGAATACTTACTTAGTGTTTTTCACATGGTATTTTCTGGTGTCCATTCAACCGTGAATTGATTTAAATTTTTTGCAAAGGTTAAAAACACTCTTCCTAGACATGAATCTCATCATATTTGATCAATTATACCATGGCAAAGAAGTAAAAATCGCAGATTTGGCATTTTTGCTGCATGCTCACTCAACCGTGAAATTTTACGCAAACGTCCTTTGCGTATGTTTGGAAGCACGTTTTGCGTACATTCTGATGCGTGAAATGTTTAAAATCTAAAAATTGGTCCGATATAATTGAATCAAAGTTGTGATTTTAGGCTTGCGAACTTCAAAAAATGACATTTTTGCATTCAACCATTGCTCACTGAAGCATGACAACATGATTTTTCCTAAAATTCACTCCCATGGTTGATAATTAAATTCCCTACATGGATATATAATTAAATATTTTGAACTCCTCCTATTCAAAAAATTATTGATATTTTAAATAGGGGGAACTTTCTTTTTGTGTTGTGTTTACACACAAAAAATGAGAACTTGCATATATGAGTGATCACACTCAAATATCCAAGTATTTTTGACGATATAGTGACACACATCCATGAGTGCTTTCACTCAATAAAGCTACTTTGAAAACGCACGTAATCGAATATTTTTAATTTGACAATATAGTGACACACCAAAACGAGTTTATTTAATTAACTCATTTTATTGAGTAACATAACTAATTGTTTTGAGTACATTGCACAAACTAATCTAGTGAGTAACGCTTTACATACTCAGAGAGTCAGTAAGTATAAGGTTGCACAAACTCATCAACTTGCTTGTGATGAGTTTGTGCAACCTTTACTTACTGACTCTCTGAGTATGTAAAGCGTTACTCACTAGGTGAGTCCTATTCCTTTTCGTTTGTTTGTTTGCCTGTTTTTATAATGATATTTGGAATGTTCCGATGATATACACATCAGTGCATCAATTCACTCAAACCAATACACTGCATTACTCACTTCAGTGCATCAATTCACACAAACCAATACATTGCATTACTCACATCAATGCATCAAATTACTCAAACTGTGTACATGACTGACAAAGTAATGGGAAATCCATGCATGTTAATCTAGCTGTTAGTGTTATCAGACGATGTATATCATCGGAACATTCCAAATATCATTATAAAAACAGGCAAACAAACAAACAAAAAGGAATAGGACTCACCCAAAGGCAATAAGAGCATGCAGGCTCTCCGCTCTCCGTTCCGCTCACAGAGTGTAACTCTATGGTTCCGCTATACATCGTCAGTGATTTTACGAACCGTCCTACACCTCGCCGAGTTCCCAAAACCAAATTTTGAGATAATCGCGTTCAAAGTTTGGATGTTCTTCTAACGCTCATAACTTCGCGCATTGAAGGAAACCAGGGCAATTAATTATATCAATGTACAGCATAAATTCTATAATTTTACAATATGAAAGAAATTATTTGCAATCGGGGTTTGAATTTTAAATATTTAGAGTAAAATGGAAGGTAGTTTTTTAGAAACTGATTATTTTTACGACAAACAGGGGGTTAAGGTCACTTCGTAAAATCATGCGTATCACGCGCATGTTTTTTAGCGTAATAAACAACGAGATAGAACGGTTCCTAAAATCATTCAATGCATACGCGCACCGCTCACCATTATGTAGGTCGGGTTGCGCGCCATTCTGGAGACTGCTATATTGTAGAAACAATGGTTTAGGACGCTTCGTAAAATCACTGGAAGCGATGTGACGTTTTGAACGAAATTCGAATCTTCTCTTATTTTTAAAATAATTAAGATTTCGACCTGAAATTTGGTCATTCGATAGAGTTGAATACAGGCTTTAAGAATATCGAAAAAACTCAATTTCGAAAATTTGACCAAAATTTCAGTTTATGACGGTTCGTAAAAACAGCGACGACATGTACGTACGTACGCGTAGAACATACCTCGTGTGTAGTCTCGATGTCCGTACTCGTGATCCGAGTAGGCGTACCGGGCGCAACATGTAAAAGTACCGCATAGCCAGTAAAATTACTCTCAAAGAGACTTGAAACGAGACTTGAAACGTACGAAGACGTGTCGTAGTTTACTCATCTAGTGAATTACAGGCTATATAGAATTTCTCAGCAATTTTCACTTTACTCGATTGTTAGTGTTTTCACCCGATCATCCACCAAGCCGTACCAAGTTGAAGAGAAACTCACTTGCACACTTGTTTTACGTAATTGAACATGTAAAGTTACTAAGGGATACTCAAGAAAAAAAAATATTGAGTATATATACTCAATAAATTTTTTTTCTTGAGTATCCCTTAGTAACTTTACATGTTCTGGAAGAGCGGGTGTGTACTTTTAACAGAAACACAGATTCTGAAGTAAAAATACGTGATATACGAATAAAAGCACTCGCCTCCGAGAGTACCAAACGGGTTTTACTCATGGAAACTAGTTCTTATTTTTTGTGTGTATATACCGAGTGAGTAAAAAAAACTTTACACCTAGAAAAATGTCAATGAAAAGAAAAAGAATATATAAACCCCTATTTATGTTACATATTCCGAAAGAGTAACTCCTCCCGCGTCTTCTGTTACAATTTTTGTATGGTATATCTTTACGCTTGGATGAGCACGACGCATAGTTTGCAAACATGTCAATTTCGGATTGTGCAAGAATGGGAGTAAAATCAAAACAGCAAAAAGCTAGAAAAAAGCAACTTCATCCTGATTAAACTAGCATAACCTTTTAACGAAAATGTCTTCGGCTTAATAACTTGGCAGGGGTGTTGTTATACATATTGACTACATTTTGCATAAAGATTAGATTGACTCGTCAAGTAATGCAAGAATGAGTACACATCAAAGAGTAAATTGTCACCGATAGACATAAAAAGGCCTCCTAATACTTTTGATAAGAGATTATTTTGTCTTTGACGTGTGCTCACTCATGTCTGACTCTACAGATCTATCTCATTTCATACAAAACGCAGTCAATATGTGTAACAACACCCCTGCCAAATTATTAAGCGGAGGACATTTTCGTTAAAAATTTATGCTATTTTAATCAGAATGAAGTTGCTTTTTTTTATAGTTTTTTGTTATTTTGTTTTACTTCCATTCTGAAACAATTCGAAATCGACATGTTCGCAAACAATGCATCGCGTTCGTCCAAGCGTTAAGCTATAACACACAAAATTGGTAACGATAGTGTTGTTCCTGCATGGACAGAACACCCGAATGTTAGGACAAGTCAGAAGTTAAATGTTGCAAATTAAACATGTTGAATGCCTATTGTGAGTATTATTGTCTGTTGCGAGCAATAACAATGCATTTCGCAACGTTTCACTTTTTACTTTGCATTATATTCGTGAGTTATGTGCATTCAAACATGATGTTACTATAATTGTAAATAGGGTATCAATAAAAAGAAGAATAAATGAACTTTTTAATGCTATAAAAATTGACAATGATTAAATCCCCACATTTAAATGTACCAAGGTTCAGAGTTGTGTTCAAGAAATTTAAACTGAAAATTGTCTTTCGCTTTGTCATGTATTCAGGTGATGTTCAGGGGTTCTGTAGACACAAGCATGACATCACCCTGACAAATAAGGTATCAATCAAGAGAGGAATAAATAAACTTGACAATGGTATATAAATTCAATAAAATTAGAAAATATCCCCAAAGTTATCAGGACCAATAAATTGCATTTTGACAACATTTGACTCTTCTTTTCTCTCCGATATTGCTTAATATTCTGTGCATTGAGCATGTATACAATCATTACAAATAGGTATTATCAATAAAAAGGGGAATAATTATTCTTTCGCAATGGTATAGAATATCAGGAATAAATTGAAGCGTAACTAAAAAGTTATCATGGCCGCGATAGTCGACTTGCTTAATTTTTGTTAGGGGTTTTTATATAACGTAGCATACAGTATCAAAAGATGATTGTCTAATTTAAATATGATTCTCTTATTCAAAGAGATTATCGTAATAAAATTTAGCATATGATTGTTATTTTCAAATTCTTGTTTTGAAAGTGAGTGTATGATAGCACGTCATCAAAAGGTCTGTTCAATCGAAAGCTGGAAAATCAAAAGATAAAGGAAATAATTAGAAAGCTAAAACCAGAATTTTCAGTGTTTCTTCATTTATATATTTTGCATGTTTTTTAATTATTAAATTCCATAAAAGAAACAATTTCTCTTGCCCTCACTCCTGTTCTAAATTATATTACATATAAAGTACATGAATATAAATGAATTAGAGGACTTTACCACTAAAAAGTGTATCTTGATGAAACATATCAACATGCCACCAAGAAGCATGACGAAGATGATTTTTAGGTAGCTGTAAAAGAAACTGTGAAGAGAAAGTAAGTTAACTTAATTACACCGTAAACACAAAATAACTGTATTGATTCAACTTTATGAAGATCCCCCCTCTAAAAAAAAAAAGAATCATGACGAAGATATTTTTAGGTATAGCTGTACAGGAAAGACGTATAGAAAGTAAACTAACTTTAATGTACACCCGTACAACACAAAATAACTGGTATGATTCAACTGGTTCTAGGACAATGTACCCCCTGGACAATTACCCCGGACAATTACCCCCGCGGACAATTAACCCGAGGACAATTACCCCCGACATACCCGGACAATTACCTCCCGAGGACAATTACCCCCCGGACAATTACCCCCTCAGGACATTACCCCCGAGGAAATTACCCCCCTGGAAGGACAGTTACCCCCGAGGACAGTTACGCTTCCTGAGGACAATTACCCCCCGAGGGCAATTACCCCCCGGACATATTACCCGCCGGACAATTACCGGACAATATTACCCCGAGGACCAATTACCCGGTAAAATACCCGGACATTTACCCCCAGGAACAATTACCCTCCGAGGACAATTACCGGCACTGACAATTACCCCCCGGACAATTACCCCGAGGACAATTGATCCCCCCGAGGATAATTACCCCGCCAAGGACAGTTTACCACCCGAGGACAGTTACCCCCCTAGGGACAATTACCTCCCCGGGGGCAATTACCCCGGGACAATTACCCCGGACAATTCCCGCCCGGACAATTACCCCCGAGGACAAATTACCCCCGACAATTACCCCATGACAATTTACCCCAGACAATTACTCCCCGGACAATTACCCCCGGAGACTTACACCCGGTCAACTACCCCCCGAGGACAATTACCCCCCTCACAGGCATTGATGTTGGAATCAAGCGGCGCCCATACTGGGTCTCGCCTAGCCTATCCGATATGCGTCGGGCTTGTAGTGGGCAAACTACTGACGGGCGAGGGCGAAGCCCGAGTCTGTCAGGCGAGGGTGTAGCCCGAGCGCTTATCATCACTGGTGAAGACGAAAAATGAATTTTCTTTTATTTACATTGTTTCGTTCGTAGAAAATCTACGAAACCCAGCTACGCTTTAATATGAATATTTATACCTGATTGCGAACACGGACCAATAAGCGATGAGAATTGAAACATGACGTAGCCATGAATATCAATGAGCTCTATTCGAATTGAGGAAAAATGGCGTTCGCGAGAGATTTCCAACCCGACAAAATTGCAGATTGTTTGAATTATGCAGCTGAAAGTCTCAAACTAGATGATTTTAAGGATATGCAGGCTTCTGCAATATATTCGGTGGTACTTAGTGGAGAGGATGTTTTTGATAGTTTGCCTAATGGATTCTGAAATAGTGCGATCTATCAGGCTTTACCATTGTCTTTTGACTTCCTTCGTTCTCCGACCGAGGCATGCATGCAGCCAGCGCAAGCAATGGACGTGGACCCGCGACCCGGCGCGGCCGAAGCTTCGGCATAGCTAGCTAAGCTCGGGCGCGGAAGGCCCTCGATCCACACAGTATACTAGTGCTACTTCTCACTACTTCGAAGCGGGTACGAGATGTGAGAGAAAACAAATAATTGTTCAATTAAACTCCAAATAAAGTAGAATGTTTGACACAAGACCTTATTGATTGTCACAAAAAATCAAATACATCAAAAATTGAAAGAAATATTAGGAAATTAAATATTTAGTTATATTTTCGATCTTCTAAATCTACCAATGTATGAATGAACTCGACCAAAAAAAAATCGGCGCTTTGTGATGATATATGATTGGTTGAATAAATACGGTCGATCGCCATATACGGGTCGTCTCATGAATGATGCATAAAAAGAAGTACGTCACGCATATATGCATAATAATGACTTTACCAGTGATGATAGGCGCTCGGGCTAACGCCCTCGCCTGACGATCTCGGGCTTCGCCCTCGCCCGTCAGTCAGTCTCCTTCGCGCGACCAGTAACTTGCCCACTAGCCCGGCGCATATCAGATAGGCTAGGTCTCGCCCTGTGTCGCAGGTTTTCGAATTATTTTCTACTTGATCTTATAAGGACTTTCTCTTTCTCCTTTCTCTTTCTCTCTCTCACTTTCTTCTTTTTTCCTTGCTTTTTCCTCCCCCTTTCACCTTCTGCGCCATGAAAAAACTGGGGGGGGGGGGGGGGGGGGGGGGGGGGCTTGCGCCCCAAGCCACCCGTTTGGATACGCATATATGCATTAGAAAATATATAAACTGGCCCTCATATTACCTTTTATTTTCATAGAACTACAAATTGGACATTCATGAAAGGACACAAATACACATAATAATCACACATGTTGAATATCTCTGATTCATCTCAGATTCCAACTGATATGATTTTTATTTATTTTTTGTTTAATTTCAAGAAAAATGGATAAAACCTTGGTCTGAACCCATGGTTTCTAAGGGCGGCAATAAAGGTCATATTTAATAACTCCATAAATTCATAAATAAAGTGAAAACGTAAAGTAAAGCGTAATATCAATTTATGCAAAAAAAAGGTTAATCTTAAAATTAAATATCATACATAAGTTATTCATTATGGCCCTGATGACCGCCAATAGAAACCATGGTTTCAGTCCACGGATTTTGCAGAATCCACCGTCGGGTATATGAGGGCCAGTTTATTTTCTGATGCATATAATGTGTAACCAAACAGGGGGCTTGGGTGCAAGCCCTCCCCCCCCCCCTCCCCATTTTTTCATGGCGCTAAACAAAACAAAAAAGGGGAAGGAGGGGGTGGAGGTGGTGTGGTCGAATGGATAAGTCGGTGGACTGACGATCACAAGGTACGCGGTTCGAATCCCGTCCATTCCACTAATGTCCTTTCGCAAGATATTAAACTACAATTTACCAGACCTGACCCAAGTAAAGTAAATGGGTACTGGTAGGAAGAAATTCTTCGAATGCGCTAAAGAGCCCTTTATTAGGGCAGCTATGGCTATAGCCGGGTAATAATATTATCTGCGCCACTAAATAGTTAATTAGATAGTCGGCGCATTATAAATGCTTAATATTATCATTATTAAAGGAAAGGAAGAAAAAAGGGGAAAATAAGAAAGTGTGAGAGAGAGAGAGAGAGAGAGAGAGAGAGAGAGAGAAAATGAGAAAGATAAATATAAGAGAGAAAGGGAAAGAGAAAGTAGAAAATAATTCAAAAAACTTGCGACACCAGGCGAGACTCACAATGGGCGCCGCTTGATTAATACAT
>CALNVZ010003429.1:34436529-34481323 GCA_940671915.1 Paracentrotus lividus
AAAAAAAAGACATTTTGTCATTTTTGTGGATGTCCTCGTTTTTCAAATGTATAGTGGCTATGGGGAGGGTCCCGGAGGCCGAGAGTCCACATGACAGAGGGTTCACGAGGCCAAGGGTCCACGAGGCCGATTTTTTCTAATGTAGACAAGCATTATGATAAAAGAAAATACGATATGAGAAAAATCGGTTTCGTGGACATTCGACCTCGTGAACCCTCGGCCTCATGGGAAGACTACGTAGCTCTGAGAAATACGACTCAGTTGGGAGACTAATCAATACACTCGATAAGATGATTAAAAAGATTAAAAAGTTCACCGTTGTCCCTCCAAAGCACATTTGAAACTTTAAAGTGGAATGAAACACTAATAACCAATTAAATTGTATAAAGCAAAAAAAAGTTAAAAAAAAAAAAATGATCAATAAAAGTTTGAGAAAAATAAGAACGAAACACAAAACATATCATGAGTATTAAATATGCAAAATCTTGACTTTAATTGGCTATAACTCTAATAATTTTACAGATATACTGATTTAATGTTTATATTATGCTAATATATTTTGTTGGCTATCATTTGGAAAATATTTTTTGATATTTACAATATGCATGTTCAAGGTCAGATGTCAAAAGAAGTGGGTCACGTGTGTGACTTCACTGAACGGTATGATTTTGAAAGTTCAATTTCATTTTTAAATTCCTGTGAGTTTTGAAATGATGAAATGTTCTTATTGCTGTGAGATATGCATTATGGACCTGCTAACCATAAAATACCACTGGATAGGAGTCATCTCTGAAATTTCTTTTTTGTATCTTTTATTTTATATCGTGATGTCGGGTCACGTGTGTGACATTTTAGGTTGTCACGTGTGTGACCTATGGCAAATCGTACAGAAAAATGAATATATTATTAGGGTTGGGGGAATCTCAACTACTGAAAATGACAATTATTTTTGCATACGATGACGTCTTACGTCGCTAAAGTGCAAAAACCCAAAATGGCCGCCAAAATGGCGTATTATGCTCAATTATCACACTTTTTATAGGTATAAACCACTTTTATTACCGTTTTATTAATGGGCAAAATACACTATTTTGGTTTTTGCACTTTAGCGACGTCAGACATCATCGTACACAAAAATAATTGTCATTTTTGGATTCTACATCAAATTTTACTATTGAAGTAACTTGTTTGAAATAACTTCTCAGAAAAAAGGTAATTATTTGCCCAACCCTAATATTATGTATTATGCAATAAATGTACATTTTGAGCAATTACTATAACCGCTGTGGTAAAACTTTTATGAACTCAACCCTAATCAGTCACTGGGGTGTTTTGGTAGCTGTCAAGACTGGGGGTGGGGCGGGGAGGGAGTGGGGCCATGATGCCCCCTATAAGATCTCGGCTGTTGATCGTGCGACCGCGCTGAAAATTTACACGATGGTAGTGTGCGATGTAAACTACACGAAAGCACTATTAATTTTCCCGAAATAATATTTATTTATTTTATGTGAATTAATTATGCTAATTTATGCATTGCATGAAGTCATAATTTTGTTCTAATTGACAAACTAAAGCTTGTGGAATGCAATTTTTTTTTGCATAACCCTTTTAGGATTCCTAACAATTGTATTTGGAAATAAAATTTGGTATCGAAATAAATTCCTTATGTATTTCATTGTTTTATGAATTTCTTATGTATTTCTTTGTTTTTTCCGACCTTTTGTTTTTCTTTGTTTTTTTCGCAAAAATTATTGCAGAACCATTTTGGAGCATAATAATGCTAAAACAAATGAATTTCAGCCAATGAAAGTGAAAATAATCAGATCTTTATGACCGCCCCATCCAGCGGGTCACGTGTGTGATCAATTTGTTTGCTAATTAATAATCAAATTAAAACTTGTCATGGATTCATATTTGGTGAGATGCAAGGTACATTAAATTAAGCTTTGGAGAAATGATAATAATTATAATACCAGAGACATGGTTAAGGCGGGGCATAAACTTTTTGCGTTTTCTGGTCACTTGTGTGACATTTGAGGGCAATTAATTTCCAGGGTTAATTATAATCAATTTAACAACATTATTTTTGGGGTTAGATAAAAAGGAATAGAGGTGAGTAATAATATAATGACAGTAATCCAAGTAAAGAAGTCAGGATATCCATTCCAGTTAGGGTTTTAAACAAATGATATTTTATGTACCGTTTTTCCATTTAATTATCATTTATGTTAATTTATGCAAATGAGCATGAACAATTGCAAAAATCACGAAAAAACATCAGTTCATGAAACTTCAGACATTGCTCTATTTGAATATGGAGCTTAAAATAAAAAAGCAAAAATAATGGCCTAATAGCATAGTCCCTTTTTTCAAGCATGACCATTATTGGTCACACACGTGACCCACTGGGTCACGTGTGTGACTAATTTCAAAGTTAATTAATAACTAAATTAAAAGCTATCATGGCCTCATATTTGGTAAGATGCAAGGCACATTATATCTAGTTATATCTAGCTTTGGAGAAAAAATTGTAATAATTTTTGGGTCACGTGTGTGACATTTGAAGGTAATTAATTTCTTTAGTTAATTATCTTAACACAATCAATTCAACGCCATTATTTTTCTGTTAAATTTAAAGGAATGAAGTTAAACAATGATAATGACAATAATCAATGTAAGGAGACCAGCATATACAATCAAGTTAGAGTCAAACAAATTATATTTTATGTACCATTTTTCTATTCAAATTTTATATATGTTAATTTATGCAAATGAACATGAATTTTTTTTTTTTTAATTAAGATAAAAAATGCATTTCATGAAACTTCAGACAATGATCTATATGAATGTGTAGCTTAAAAACAAAAGGGATTTTTTTTTTTTTTTTTTTTTTTTTTTTTTCCCAAAAAGGTTCACTTTTCAAAGAATCGCCCAGTTAGTTAAAGAATTAAATTTTGTAAAATGCCCCTAATTTGCATTAAATCAGATTAGGGTAATTGGGGTAAGTGGGACACTTAAACATTTACCTTAGCATTGCAAAAAATGAAATACTCAATAAAGCAATTATATACCTCATTTTAAAGTTTATTTAGATATAAGCGTTTCATAAATGTTTTGGTTAAAATTTCCGCCAAATGAAGGTTAAGGTAACAGTTAATCATTATTACTTCATTGTCCCACTTACCCCGTCAAGTTGGGGGTAAGTGGGACAGCATAATACATGGAATAAAATGTGGTTTAAAAGTGAGAAATAAAGATCTCTGTCTTCATACACACTGTTTATACATCAGGAATATGATATCTAAGATGTCATAAGAACTGATTACCAAACTATTTTTTCAAACATTATCACGACCCATTATTATGATTATTACTCTTTTCCCTGTACATTTCAAGTGATAAGAAATATGATTAAAAAAAAAAAAAAAAAAAAGCAAGCATCTCCTTCGTCCTTCACCCCACCCTATTTTTGTATGAAACTAAAAAAAAGATACAGTATAAAAAAATAGACCTTATTTCTTATTTCATATCCAAACTTTACGAAAACTAAAGTTTTAAAGTCTGCTTAATTCAACAATATCAGTGCCCCGTTTAAGACAGCAATAAAACCCGCTTGCCATATTTTATGACACATAGGGTAAATTGGGATAAGTGGGACACTTAAGCATTTACCGAAGCATTATAAAACAATAAAATACTCAATAAGGCAACCATATCTCCTTTTTTTTTTAAAGTTTATTTAATTAGATATAAACGTTTTAGAAATGTTTCGGTTAAAAATTCCTCCAAATGAAGGTCAAGGTGACAATATTAATCATTACCCCGTCAAAAAGGGGTTAGTGGGTACATATCATGCAATGAACTGTGATATAAAAGTGCGGAATGAAGATCTCTGTCTTCACAAACTTTGTTTATAAATTGAAACACTATTGAAATTGGTGCGTCCCACTTACCCCAAACATGTGGGGGTAAATACAGTTGGATTAAAGGACGTTGCACAGTTATGTTTCTGCGCATCTTCACTGCGCATCCTGGGCGCGCATTATTTACTACGTCACAATGGGAAAATATACAGCGCTCATGGGCGATCCGGCTTTCAAAGAGTTAAAAGAAATGAACCTGATAAATATGTCATTATTCCTTCTTTTTGTTCATTATTTACCTACTTGCAGAGATATGTAAAGCATTTATGTTGGTGCATGTTCGTGTTATTCTAGAGATTGCGATGGATATGAAATTAATTACAAATGTTTGGGAGCAGGATTTTGAATAAGTCGAATATTAGATGGAGTTTTCACATTTTTGAGTATTTTTGGAAGGTTTCGGTGGTTTTCAAGTCGACTCGCCACTATCACAGCGCCGATGTTTTGAAAACGAGCACATGGACCCCTATTTCTAAATGTTCCTACTTTTTTGGTTTATATTCCTCTACAACTTGGCAAATTTTGACGAAATTGACATGGATTTTGAATGTTCGAAAGCATGATTTTGAATCAAGTGTAATATAGGTTAGATTCTCAGACTTGTTTGACGTTTTCGGCGCGTTTGTGTGGGTTTTCAAGCCAATTCGCAACTATTCGGGCCCCGATAGCTTAAAAACGAGCATGGACCCCCTTTTTTTGAATGCTTCTACCCATTGAGTATGTATTCCTCTACAGCTTTGCAAATTTTTATGAATATGATATGGATTTTGAATGTTTGGGAGCATAATTTTGAATCGGGTGTAATTTAGAGTGGATTTTCACGCTTTTTTGGACGCTTTCGGCGCGTTTTTGTCACTTTTCAAGCCAATTTGCGAGTATTTGGGCTCCAATAGTTCGAAAACGAGCACATAGACCCCCTTTTTTCAAGTTTCTACATATTTATGATGAATCCCTCTATAACTTTGCAAAATTTGATGAGACTGTCATGGTTTTTTTAAAAAAAGTGTACCTTAAACTATATTTTTTTATTTTCTTGTAGATTCCAAACCTCTAAGATATGGTTTTTGCCATTTTACGCACCATTTTAGCCACATGAGGGCGCTGCTGGTTCAAAAATAAGTACAAATGTGCCAGTTTAAACAATGTCCCCATTTTTGGTATAAACCTCGTAACAAATCGGGAAGGTTTGATAAAGTTTGATACGGTTTTGACAAAGTAATAACGATTTTAACTCGTTTGTTGCAATCGCGAGGTCTAACAGAGGCCAATTTCTTGAATTATGCGTATTTTACATGCCATCCAAATATGGCAACTTCAAAGTCCCGTAGCAAAAACATAAAGCACATGAACCTATATTATTTTTTGCATTTTTGGCATACATAGATACCAAAGTAACTCTGTGCAAAATTTGGTGAAAATGACATGGACTTCGTTTCAACTGTGCAACGTCCTTAAGTCTTTTGTTTACATCATATTTCATTTTAGATTATTTTCAAGTTTTAAATTTATTTTGTGAACAATTTCAATACCAAGTTACCCCTAAAACAAAAGGGATCTGGAAAACACAAGTACCAGTTTATAGTTCACCATGATTTCTGAAATAGCTAAATGACAATCGTTTTATGTCAGGACGTGAGATGTTACAGATTTGTAACGATTATGTTTCCGATAACTGTCAATATTTTCTCAAACAGGCATGTATATTGTTGCTAGATGTATGTTTATTCTCGGTAAAATAGTTCCACCACTAAGGCATGTCTTAATCATAGGCATATTCTGCAATTCTACCCTACATCTCCACAATTACATTGCTCATTCATCTATCAAAATTTACCAAATGGGAACGCTTTATGCATTGAACTAAGAATTAGCACATGAATATGTTGTGCTCATTCGGCATCTCGCAAAGAAATTAACACAATTTTAAATTTTGCATAAATCAACATAAATTATTTTCTTGTCAAAATTAAAAAATTCTGTGTAGTTTGGTGAACGTCACGTAGCTCTACCAGATGATACACACAAAACAAAAAACAAAAAACAAAAACAAAAAAAATCAAAATCTGTCAACAAATAACGAAGAAGAAGCAATTTTTGTGAATTTTGAAAAATGCGCATGAATTGGCATATTTTAAGAGTTTCACAATCCTGTGAAGAATTTTTGAATCCCAAACCTAGTGCTATCATATAAAGCAAACAGAATTGAAATCGGACTTCAAATGACGAAGAAGAAGCAATTTTTGTAATTTATGAATAAATTTCTCATAAATTAGCATATCTAATTTTCTAGACAAAATTTCACATTTTTTTTGTACCAGTTTGGTTTACCTCATGTAGCTCTACTAGATTGAAAAAAATATATATAAAAAACGGTCAAGAAATAAAGAGGAAGAAGCATTGTTTTTTAATTTAGAAAAATGTGCATAAATTAGCACATATATTGAGTTTCAAATTTCTGTGAAGAAGTTTTTAGGACTTGAAATGACAGAACAAAAAGCAATTTTTGTGATTTATGGATAAATTTCGCATAAATTAGCATAAAAAAATTCTAGAAAAAATTTGAAAATTCTGTTAATAAACCTCATGTAGCTCTACCAGATGGAACAAAAAAAAAAATCAAAATCGGTCAACAAATAATTGAATTGAATTGAATTGAATATATTTATTGTCCATTTGGAAATTCTTTGTACATCGGTTTTACATATAATAGAAATACATTATATTTACATTTACAATAGATAATACATTACATTTACAAGAAAATACACAAATTTTTTCATTAATCGATGACATTGGAAAGAAGTAAGTTTCTGCATTAATTCTTATTCATTGTAACTTCATTTACCGAATTATGTTTAAATTTTCAACGAGAAAGAAGAAGAAGAAGAAGAAGAAGAAGAAGAAAATGAGTGAGGTAGAGACAAAGAAAGGACTTAAAAGTTGACAGAAAGAAAAGAAAGAAAGAACATGGCAATGCCAATTGTAATAAAGCCGTGATAGGCCTAATTAGGAAAAACATTTTGCAGTGTAAAATTATTTGAAAGCGAATTAAATCTTTCGTCTGATATTGAAATTTATTAAAGGCCAGGATCGAGTGAGTTATTTTGGTAGCACAATTTATCGAGTAACTTTGCTGTTGAATGTGTGGATAGAATTAGGGACAAAAGATTGCCTAAACCGGACTCTATTGGTGCGGGGGACGCAGAGGCGAATTCCAGACCTGTTGTAATTGTAGAATTGGTACAAAGGATGAGATGGGTCATTCATTATAACCTGTACTTTTGCACGCATTCTGTCTGTGAACAAGTTCTCAATTGAAGTTAGATCTTGACCGATGATTTTCTGGGCGATTTTTCGTGGACGTTCAAGCTTACTTTTATTTGACTTTGTGAGATTTCCGTAGAAACAAATGAAATTGAACATAATTACTGATTGAATAATGGCCTTATAAAAAAGTGTCAAGAGTGTCCTATCAAGGCGCAGTTTTTTGAGTTGGCGCACAAAGAAGAGCCTCTGATTCGCCTTCTTTTGTATTGAGACAGTGTTTTCTGTCCAGTCCAAAGTATTATAGATGTAAAAAGAAGAAGAAGCACTTTTTGCGAATTTTTCAATGGGAAGAGTGAAAAAAATTACTTTCAACAATCGCTTCGTCTCCAAAAGGTACTACATCCATTTCAGTTCGTTTCCAAAAGGTACTACATCCACTTGTATGTAGTCCCATGTATTTGTTTTTATTGCACGTAAATAATGCGTAGTTGACTGGGTTCGCCAGAGCATCAGTGAAAATTTGAAAACTTATTTACTCAATGCAACGTTTTTGTTTTTTTAAACATGGCATCTATTTAAAACAATATAAAATAGTAAAAATGTTTCTTTTTGAATAAAAAGTTGCTGAGATACATGCCAATTTACATACTCCGAGACATCAGAACAAAAATTAAAAATTCATTTACAGAAAAACTTGCAGACCTTGATTATTGTTAGCCTTGTTTCCCTTTAGTATCATAGCGTAGAACAATCTGTAAAAGTTTAATTCCAAACAGACACCCCTATAAGTGTTTTTCTCCGAATGTAGGATGGATGTAGTACCTTTTGGAAATGACCTCTTCATTGATTTTCAAATTTCTGTGAAGAAGTTTTGAATCCCCCGCCTAGTGCTATCATATAAAGCAAACATAATTGAAATCGGACTTGAAATGACAAAGAAGAAGCAATTTTTGTGATATATGGATAAATTTCGCATAAATTAGCATAAATCATTTTCTAGACAAAATTTCAAAACTCTGTGTACAAATTTGGGGAACCCAAAAAACGAAGAAAAAGAAAAAAATTTGTGAATTTTGAAAAATGTGCATAAATTACCAAATATAATGAGTTTCAAAATTCTGTGAAGAATTTTTGAATCCCCCGCCTAGTGCTATCATATAAAGCAAACAGAATTGAAATCGGACTTGAAATGACGAAGAAGAAGCAATTTTTGTAATTTATGGATAAATTTCGCATAAATTAGCATAAATAATTTTCTAGACAAAATTTTTGTGTACAAGTTTGGGGAACCTCATGTATAGCTCTACCAGATGGAACAAAAAACAAAAAACAACAAAAAAAAATCAAAATCGGTTAACATAAAAAAAATTATGAAGAAAAAGAAGAATTTTTGTGAATTTTGAAAAATTTGCATAAATTAGCAAATATAATGAGTTTCAAAATTCTGTGAAGAAGTTTTGAATCCCTCACCTAGTGCTAACATATATCGCAAACAGAATTGAAATCGGACTTGAAATGGCGAAAAAGAAGCATTTTGAAATCGTAGACGGACGACGGATGACAGACGACGGACGCCACACCACGGCATAAGCTCTGGCTCTTCAAGCTGGATGAGCTAATGACAAAAATCGGAACGACATCGTTAAATGACAATGACCTGTTGCCATAATAACATACCACCGTAACGTGTGTATGAAAATGTTCGTGATTAAATTTCAGGAAAAATCAGGTTACCATGGCAACGCGAATATCATACCACTTTAACTTGTTTGTGATTAAATTTTAGGCAAAGTCATCAAATTCGATGATAAATTATCGAATCTTAATAGAAATGGCGTATAAAAGAATTATAAAATAATTCAAAAGGAATATAATTTAAAATAAAATGCTTTAGCAAGAAAAATATTTTGGCTTTAATTTGATTCTACATACAAAAACTGTTAAAGGAAAGTTTGATAAATAAATATTTCAATTCTTTCACAAATTAGGTGGTTAAAAACAAATGCTAAATAGCAACTGTAAAAAAGGTGAAATAATGTACTTTGTGAAAAATATAAAAATACCTAAAATTTTTTTATAAGGAAATGTTATATCCTTGTTTTAGTTGAAATGAATCAAATGAAAGTAATCATGCAATCGATTTGGAACATATCGGCGTTCAAAATGGAAAATTATAGTTTAATTCGAGCATAAAAGATTCGACAGTAATATCTTTTAAAATATGTAATATTCTTCAAAATATCGTTTGATGCAGTTATCCTGAAAAACCAAAGACATTACTCTTCAATCAAAGCTAATGTCACTAAAGATATTCGCTTATTTATTTCCTAGTAAACATGCTTCTTTGTTTCAAGAGTATAATTGTTATAAACGCCATTCCAAAAGTATGGAGAAAAACATAACTAGACAATTAAATGATCATGATGGTATAGCCATGGACAGTAGTGTCCATGGTATAGCACAGTATCAAACAATGAATACTTTACTTAGTAATGTAAATAATAAAAGAAAGTCAAAGTTGTTTTACAATATTATTCTGAACAATGAATGAAATAACAGTATCAAAATATTCCTTGTGAAATAATAAAAAAATGCAGGCATATCAGCTACGTCGCCGCAACTTTTTTTTTCTTAATAACTTATGAACAGTGAGGGTACATTTTCATTGCTGTATGAGTCTGACTCATTCATCAAGCGATGTTTTTTTTCTTAATCATATAATCTTTACTTTTATCTCGCAATATATTCAAAATATGAAAGCTTACATTTACCACAACTATACTCTAATTTAAGCTGCGCAAATTAGCAAAAATACAAAAACAAAAACAAGAACAACAACAACGTTGATTTAATTACACAAAGTTCTCTCTTGTGGTGGGGATTATTATGTTTTTAAGCGGTAATGCTCATTTTCTACTCTCTGCATCAGCCTACAAATTGACATGAAGTGTCCCCTGGTTCGAAACCAAACCATGTTTCTCAGATGGTGACGTTAAAGGTCGGTACCAGACGTAAATACACATCTGTCAAAAACCCAACCATCCCCTTATGTTTTTGCACCAAAAAAATGTATATATATAATTATATAGGTATATATACAGCTCCGTTATTTGGTGACCCTGAATATGAATATATCATACATGTACTATATATTTCTAACATTCTCTATTATCCAACAGTGATAATTATGTAATTTAACTGATTGAGTACATTAAAAGGAGATTGATACAAAACAGATTTGAAAAAAAAATATATTTTTCAATTTAACAAGCCTTTTTTTAATGTTGCTATATTTTATTCATTGTCAGTCAGTATTTACGTCCATTTTTGTATAATAAAATCCTGGAAGAGGAGACTTGTCCCCCTTTCAGTGCATTACCAGACTTGGGGGGGGGGGTGTTTCACAAAGAGTTAAGTAGACTTAAAGTCGCACTTAACTTCTACGCGCATCTTGTTTTATAACGCGCAATTTAGTTGGCAAATTTCACAATGGGGAAATTATTTACTGCAGTTTTAAACGAGCGTTTAAATTCTTATCTAGAAGATAATGATATGTTAGGAGATGAACAGGCTGGTTTTTCGCAATTCACTCATACACTTTGACATTATTTGTACTTCATTCACTTATCGATCTACATTTGTCAAGAAAGAGAGAGTTTACTGCGCTTTCATTGATTATAAGAAAGCATTTGATCTAGTTGACAGGTCTTCTCTGTGGAGTAAATTGTTGAAAAATAATGTCGATGTAACTTTTTTAAAGTGATTAATCATATGTATAACCAGGCGAAGTCATGTGTTATTTCTGGATCTGATAAATCTGAATTATTTAATTGTAACATAGGAGTACGTCAAGGTGAAAATCTGTCCCCTATTCTGCTTGCGTTGTTTTTAAATGATTTTGAAGAGTTTATTTGTGAAAAATTTCAAGGATAAATATCCTTCCTAATGAAATTGATGCAATTGCATATGAAAAGGGTTTTGATATTTATTTCAAGTTGTTTACTTTACTTTACGCTGATGATACAAAGTTCTTGCAAAATCTGAAAATGAACTCCAACTTGCTTTGGATGCTTTATCTTATATTGTAATTTATGGTATTTAAGTGTCAATACTGATAAACAAAAATCATTGTATTTCTCGTGCGTTAAAATAAGAAATATTCCTAGTTTTTACTTTCGAAAACAAAATTGTTGAAGTTGTTGATGAGTATGTGTATCTTGGTACTACCTTCAATTATAATAATAAGTTTCGTAAAGCACAAATTAAGCAGCTCAATCAAGCAGAAGGGCTATTGTATAGTCTTTTAACAAAAACGTTTCAATTTAATTTACCTATTGATATTCTTGTAGAGCTTTTTGATCAACTTGTGTTACCGATTTTGCTATACGGTAGCGAAGTATGGGATTTGAAGTCATAAACGATCTTGAATTATTTCATATGAAATATTGTAAACAAATTTTACATGTTAGGAAATCTACAGCAAATTGCATGATTCTAGGGGAACTAGGAAGGCTTAAATTAGAAAAGTACATTCAAAGCAGAATGATCAATTTTTTGGTGTAATCTTGTTCATAGTGGACAAAACAAGCTTTCTGGCAAAGTATATATTCTTATTAAAATTGCTTGATGAGCAAAATGTATATCAATCCACATGGATACAAAAAATAAAAAGGACGCTTGATTTTCTAGGTATGAGCAATCTGTGGAATACTGCGAAACAACAAGTCGCGAATGGGTTAAAATTCCGTTGAACGTCGTCTCTTAGATATACACTCCCAGCATTTGTTATCTAGTATATTGAAATTCTCATGCTATAACATATCGAATATATAAACAGTCCTTACATTTTGAAAAATACTTAATTGATCTCCCAAGAGAGAAGAATAATCTTATGTAGATTTAGATGTTCTAATCACCGTCTGCCAATTGTAACTGGAAGATATTCCAATATTCGAGGGATTTAAGATTGTGTAACTTGTGTAATAAGCAATCACTAGGGGACGATTTCATTATGTATTTGAATGTCCTTTTTTCGTCAACCAAAGAGAAATCGTTACTTAGTAGTTATTTTACTAAAAGACCCAATACTTACAAAATGGAACATTATTTAATTCAAAGAATCCTAAAGTATGTGTAAATCTTGTTAAATTTTGTCAGCAAATAATGCACCACTTTCAATAATATTCTTTTTATGTATTTCTTATTATTCAAATAAATCTGTATTTTTAGATTATTTGAAAATGATTTATCAATTAATCAGTCAATTTTGTTTTTTATAAATGTTTGATTTTGATTTTGTTTAATAGAATTTTACACTATGTTCATACACATTGCCATTAAAAATGGCCCATAAATGAGATGTAACTGTGCCTATATTATTATTATTATCATTTTATTATTATTATTATTATAATTTATTTATTTATTCATT
Organism: Paracentrotus lividus; assembly: GCA_940671915.1. Lineage (NCBI taxonomy): Eukaryota > Metazoa > Echinodermata > Echinoidea > Camarodonta > Echinidae > Paracentrotus > Paracentrotus lividus. The sequence continues at coordinate 34,449,151 of CALNVZ010003429.1, forward strand.
TTTCATCTACTTATTTTCTTCCTTTTTTCCATTAACACAAGTAATGGTATGGGTGGGGTGGGGGCTTCGAGTTTTCAAATACTACATTCTTATTCAATGTTATATTTATTTATATACTTACTTAAATTCATTTTCCTTCTTGTATAGAAGGTAGGGCCTGAGGGCATCGTGATTTCAAGTACTATATTCTTATTCACCTTTCTATTTCATTATCTAATTACTTATATCATTGTTTCCTTCTTGTAGAAGGCAGGATCGGGGGGGGGGGGGGGCATCGAGATTTCCAAGTACTATACTTTCATATGTTCTATTTAATTTATCTACTTATAATATTCATTTTTCCTTCTTGTTGAAGGATCTATCAATATGTTATTTCATAATTAAGTGTATTTTCATGATTGTATTGTTTTTTCTTATTATTTATTTATTTGTGTTATATATTGTAAATAGTGCTGATAAATTTTCTTGTTAAAATCCATGTTTATCCCCAATGCCAATTATGGCGACATGGGATCAATAAATTGTCATCATCATTGTCATTGTCAATGGCGCGCATCCCCTGAGCATGGTCAATCCAGTGAGGTGACGCGTACTATAACGCACGAAAATAATAATTTAAGTGCGATATTTAAGTCTACTTAACTCTTTGTGAAACACCCCCATTTCTTGAACAAAGGGGCGACAAAAAAACAAAGCCCCGACAATATTTTTCGGTAGATGGTGCCCTAACAATAAATAAAATCTTTACACATGTTTCATATGTCTCCGAAAACAGATTTTGTTTATGCCCCTAGCAAATCATTAATGGCCATAAGGACCTATCATAAATAACAAAAAAATAAATAAAATAAAAAAAAAAAAAAAAAAAAAAAAAAAAAAAAAAAAAAAAAAAAAAAAAAAAAAAAAAAAAAAAAAAAAAAAATCCATCAACCAAAGATATAACTTTTTGGCTTTTATTTATTAGACAGGGCAAAAAAATTGTTTTAAAAAAAATAACCAAATAATAATAATTTCAGCTATGTTGCAATACTTATGGCAACTGACGGTATAAGCATGATAAGCCTGTCATTTAGTAGCAAATTTCAATGTAAAAACTTAGGGTAACAAAATAAGAATCATTTTCAAAAGGCATAAATGAAACTTACAAAAAAATGAATCAGAAAGCAGAAGGCATTTTACTTCCCAAATGAATTGCTTCACACATTGTTTTAAATGTTGGAAACGCGCACACTTAAAATGTTGGCTATTTCAGTGGGTTCCAGTTAGGTAATTGTTTGGTGGAAAAAAAAATCAATTCTGGTAAACTCTTACCCAAATCTTGTGAATCATTGCCCAAAGCTGATTAAAAGTTGGACAAATTTTATTATATTAAGCTTGTACAAAATGGTTCATTGATCATGTTCTGGTTATGTCATGGTAAAAATATTATTTTGTAAATGCTTTGTATTTTGTATTATGGTTACTTTGAAATCAAGTAATTAAAAATAACCCAAATGTTTTTTAATCTTACCTTAACCATTGTTTCAAATGATCCTTTTCGGCCCTTATCTCGCAAAGATGAAGAAATAAAACTTAATTTGAACTCCAAAAATAGTCAGGACTCTTTTTTGAGCACCGACGCCAATCAGTCTGATATTAGGCGTTATGTTGATAATGTTATCCAACTTTATGGGCAGAGAAATTATTTCAGAAAATAAACGGAGTAAGCAACCATGGTAGTAAGAGCTGTGAGCCAACAGGTGCGTCATTTGATGTGTATTGGATAAAGAATGAAAACATAAGATGCTGCTTATTGGTGTCTGTCTGCGAGCGCAACGCGCGCGTGTGTGAGGATGTGCATTTGTGTTTCAGTGAGACTGAGAGAGAGAGAGAGTGTGTATGTGTGTGTGTGGGTGTGTGTGTGTGTGTGTCTGTGTGTTAGTGTGTGTGCGTGTGTGTGAAAGTGAGAGAGAGAGAGAGAGAGAGAGAGAGAGAGAGAAAGAAAGATTGAGTGAGTGAATGTGAATGTGTTATGTTTCGCCCGCAAAAAGTAGATAGAGGGATTCCCCGTGAGGGCACTTTTTAAATTATCATTATCATGACACTTTAAAGTCCAAAAATTTGTGCTGCAATGAGCAATGCTTACTTTTTTCAAGGACACAAAAATGAGGATGTGCAGGAATTTACTATCCTTTTTTTTGTCTGAAATGGGCGGCCATTATGGTCAAATTATATAATGGAATATTCAGTCAGCTGACAAAGTCAAAAATAAATGAAAAGTTAATAAACATCAATAATATGCCAAAAATGTATTATCTTCCATTTATTTTCCATTTAGATGAAATGCTCAAGGCGCTTTTTAAAAGAATTACAAAGAATAGAACACAAAGATAAATGTCTGTCTTCAAAAATATATAAGTCAACAAACAAGACTTAAGATATGTCTTGAATGTTTCCAGTGTGGATGATTTTTTTTCCCAGCTCCTATGGAAGTGTGTTAAATAGGGATAATCCGGCCTTTTTTTTTAACGAAGTTTTTTTTTTTTTTTTTTTTTTTTTTTTTTTTTTTTTTTTTTTTACTTTTAGGTTATAAGTGTCTTATTAATAACCTCCCATAAGCAGGTGATACATGAATAGAAAATTCTTCAGTTCTTGCGCAGCCTAATTTGTGTGTCCTTACAAAAACAGGCATTTCTCACAGAAGCATGCATTAATTTTTGACTGTTTAGTGTCATAATAATAGTTACGGATATGAGTTTTCCTACATATTAACTTCTCCCCCAAGAACCATTTATTATTATTATTATTATTATTATTATTATTATTATTATTATTATTATTATTATTATTATTATTATTATTATCATTATTATATAAAGTAAGTCTAGTTGAAAATTGTTCTACTCTTCAAATTTATGTTTACATTGTATACACATATGTAGGGTATATGCTTTTACCCAAACTATGTATTAATAGTTAGCATTTGTATAGTCTTATGTTTAAAAACATTAGGGCCTATGCTTTGTATATAAAATTTAATGATGAAGAGGGGCCAGGCTCGACTGGCACATGTGCTATTTTCTGGCCCCATTTACCACTTGTAGTGTTTTAATCCTTTGTATGGCATGTCATGAAATGTTATCATTGGTGAATAAATCAAATCAAATCAAGATCAAATATTGCCCTGCTGTACCAAAAGGACAACAACGTTATGGTGGTCAACACTGGCCCTATTTCAATTGCCAAAATTCTACATCGCACGCAATTTTTCCATAAACGCATGGAGCAGCCAGTGCACGCAGGATATTTTCCCCAACTACCCGGTTGATTATTAAAAACGTGAAGTTGGTCACTAACATGCAGTTTACTATTAAAATAATTGTTTAAAAAATAAACAAACAAAACGAACCCCAAGAAAAAATAATATTGGAAATTTACGAACGGCTATGACGACGGATACCAGAACTATTTTACGATCAGTTGTAACCACCGTCAACAGGGGCAATAATAATAATGGCTCTCGAATAGCAATCTACTCAAAAGGAAATATCTAATGTTCATAATTGCTTGCGATCCCGATATAACTATAGCCCACATGATAACACCATATAACCATTGAAGCATGAAAACTAATCGATGCGATCATCGTTATATTCATTAGTAAATTGAATATCTTTGAAATATTCATGTCGTAAGGGTTTAAAGTTAATACGAACCAGCAGCCTTGTATACCATCACATCACGTTCTCAAGTACTCAAATTTGCCCCGGTTCATAACCCATAATGCAACATTCTGGGCAGTGTGCCCATTCGAATGATAAAACACTATGGCCCGAATTCACAAAGGTGGTTTCTGCCAAACCCACGGATCCGCGGATTTGCGAATATTCATGTAATAATTACGCTTAATTGTAGCGCGTACATTGAAAAAGGTCCAATATAGATGCGCGATTTTGTCATTTTGCACGAGATATACGCCAGTTGCTATGGTGTTGACATAATGAGCCCACGGTTTTGAATTAATGAGTCCACTGTTGAGTCAACGGTTTATTTAAATTAATTTGAATAAACAGCAGCAAAACCATAGCGACAAGCGTAAATTTAGAGCTCTGTGACAAAATCGCGCATTCATATTGGACCTTTCTCACAGTACGCGCTAAAATTAAGCGTATTTATTACACAAAATCTACATAATCCACGGATCCGTGGGTTTGGCAGAAACCACCTTTGTGAATTCGGGCCTATAAATTCGCCACTCCATGCATTCATACCATAATTGCACTTCGGTGGAGTGGACAGTGCCGGTGGCGGGTATCGAACTCACCACCTTTGCTTACCCAGTCAAGTGATACGACGACTATACTACGGCACTTACGTCATTCTAGTTTTCCTATAATATACATTGTGTTCCTAAAAAAAAGGTAACCGAAGTTCAAAGATCAGCCATTTAAAAAAATACATGGTTTATTATTGTGATTTGTTTACTAAAATAATCAGTAACTCATCAGTTTTAATTTGAGACAGTAGCATGTTTTCGCTGGAAGACGGAGGACCTAATCGAGAACGTTAGCATATGAACGGCTTTATTTTCAAGAAAGCTCAAACCCAAAACCCCTGCATACTGTTAGTACAGGAAAAAGAGGGAGTAAAAGTAGTATTTGCTAGAAACGGCTGGTAAGCGTTTAAATTTCGAGATCACGTGTGCACAATCAAGGGGTTTTTCCTAGTTCCAAATGCGTAGCTCCCCATTTTCAAATCTACAACGCTATTTTGGGGGAAATGGACGTTCTTCTCGAACGTAGAACGTAAAGGGGGTATCTCACTGAGTTGCGAACGTTTGCGAACGAGGCGAATTTAGAGATTTTCGTATACATAGAATGCCTAATCCACCTCGATTCAGTAGGTAGGCTTTTTGATGTGAGGCATTTTCTTTTGTTATGTGTTTTCCGGACAATGAGTAAGTTGGAATGTAGCGAACTTCTGAAATGAATGGAGTCGAAATACAGGAATTCTTTTTGTCCTGCATTGGGGCATGAAGTGATCGATCTTGGTTTCAACCACATTCCTTTCGATAGGCCTGAATAATTCTTTTGAAAATAATTCGCCAAAAAGTTTTGGGCATGTTCAAAATTTCCAGGCGAATTTATTTATGACCGATTGCAAGTGCATGATTCTGTGTGTAAAAATGGTTGAATATACCTGTATACATATAAATAGGTTTACTGATATTACTAAAATATATATGGAAAGGGTCAACATAAATTTGAATCGGATAAGAATAACTCGATGAAAAAAATATAATTTCTCAAACTATGTTTGAAAATAATAATAATAATCCAGTGTCTTTGATCATGTTGATTGGTATTTTCATTAACAATAAACGCAAATAAAGCATTCAGATTTCACTTCGGGCGTGGCTGGGCGTTGGGGGTAATTGAGCTGGTAGTCATTTTCTTTTTCAATTATCATTGCTATTATCATTTCCATATTATTGTTATCATTTTGTTTTTTCATCTCTGCACCAATGACTGCATAACTGACAATCAATATCTCACTTTTGGCAATAATAATGTGCAGTCACACTCACACACACGCACCCACGTACCTACAGCGAACCAACGAAGCAAAAAATTACTTGTTTCATTGATATGTGTTCACAATTCAGTGAAATTACCCCTTCGAGGGGGCTGTGGAGCCGGGTGGTGGGGGGGGGGGGGTTCAGCCCACACTTCAGTTCTCAGCACACGTGTACAAAATGGCAAAAATGACCATGCATTTGTCATTTTAGTCTCTTCAGCCCCCCCCCCCCTTCGGCTCAGCTCCTCTACTTTCAAAAACGCTCCACGGCCCCTGCTTTGTGATTGCATAAAAAAAGCAGTACAAAAGAAAACATGCCAATATCATACAATATAACCCACCTGTACTTGCCTAACAAGGCAGTCATGGCAGTAGGCCTACAAAAGAAAACATGCCATGATCATTCAGTACAACCCCTTAGTGCTTGCCTAACAAGGCAGTACAAAAGAAAACATGCCATGTTGATACAGTTAGATAACCCTATTGAGCTTGCCTGACTAAGCAGCACAAAAGAAAATATGCAATTCTTATACAACGAGATAACCCCTTTGAGCTTGGCTTACAAAGCATCGCTAAAGAAAACATGCCATTCTGATACAACGAGATAACCCCTTTATGCTTGTCTAACAAAGTAGCACAAAAGAACGTTGGTAGATCGTCTCTATATATAACACTCTGTAAATTCGCCTGGGTTCGCTACCAGTGAGATGCCCCCTTAAGTTCTCAGCGGAGAACGTAGGTCATTTATCAGCCAATCAGCGAGCGCTTTAATAGGAATGTATATAGGCGAGGTTTCAGGGGCCGAGAGGCATTTCCCCCTTTTTTAAAAACATAAAGAAGCATTTTTTATTTGACTAATCATAAAGGCTGGGCGGTAGGTTATTTCTTATCATATCAGCAATGTTTTAGGTCAGTTGGTATTCACATAGACGCATTTGACACAATGAAACCTTGGGATGACAAAAATAAACACAAAAAACTATGTATGCCCGGTATGTAGCTTGTGGATTGAATTCGTATTGCAACAATAGTAGAAAATCCTTTATGCAAGATGACAAAAGCGGGTTTGAGCATTTGATCACATTCCGCATACTATGTCTTGTCTCTTATACCATGTATACAGTGTGTCCCAAGAAGGAGTAAACCACACTTTGAGAGCGTCATTATTAAGATTGTTTGTCTTATGTGTGTAATTATTAGGGATATGTATTTATTAATTTTATTATCATGACGAAGAGTAAGCGTGGTATCTCACTTCGGGGAAACTACTTTAAAACTACTTTGAGATGGATTTGGCAATACCTTGAGACGGTTTTGAAACTACTTGGAGACGGTTATGAAAACTATTGAAGAGACATCTCCTTAGTGCCTGCAACGTTTGATGAGTCGCAGAAAGTACTTTGAGACAGTTTATGAAAATTGTCACGGAGACGTCTCGGAGGACGTATCCGCGACGGAATAAAGTATCGGAGACGTCTCTAATACTTCTTATCCGTCGCGGTGACGAAGTGAGATACTACAGTAATACCAAACTTGTACCTGTTCTATCATGGATGACTAAGCACTTGAATATTTGATAAATTTGGTGAGAAACACTTTCTTCCAAGTTTTGTCAAAACCTTAGCTTCTGAGCATTCATTCATTGTTTTTGGTCAGTCCTCCTTGGTCTATTCATAAGGGACAAAATATTAATAAAGACTAATTAATTGCAAGGGCTGCTTTTGCTCAAACTTGGTTTTAATGCTATAAGACAAATTTTTCGATTTTTTAAAACCTAAATGCTCAGTCAACCGTTACAACATACTTATACGTTTGGTAAAATTGAATAAAGAGTGACTCTTAATGATGAAATAAACATCAAAGTCACAAAACTCTAACATTTCAATAAGACAGATGCTTTCAAAATGAGGTTTTTTTTTCTGTGTCGCACTGTATATCAAATTTCTTTATATTGATTGTATCTTTCTTGCAACAATATTCGTTACAATGTCTCACAAGCCAAAGAGGGGTTGCTTCTTACTAAACAATAATGTTATGAATGTTTTTCTTTTTTTCTTCTTTTTCTTTTTTAAGCTAAAGAATGTGCTACAATCTTTTCAAGCGCTTGCCAGACTGGTGTAATATTACTAAATAGCAATGATGGTGATGCGTATCAGGACAATTACCCCCCGGACAATTACCCCCCTACTAGAGGACATGATACCCCCCGGACAAATTTACACCCACCCGGACAATTACCCCCGCGACACAATTACCCCAGCCGGACAATCTACCCCCCAGACAATTACCCCCTGAGGGACAATTAACCCCCTGGACAATTACCCCCGGACAATACCGCCCGACAATTTACCCCCCGGACCAATTTACCCCGGACAATTAACCCCCCGGACAATTTACCCCCCAGAACAATTACCCTCTGAGGACCAGTTACCCCCCGAGGACAATTACCATCCGGACATTACCCCGGACAATTACCCTGGACAATTACCCCCCGGACAATTACCCCCAGACAATTACCTCTGAGGACAATTACCCCCAGAGGACCAATTACACCCCGGACAATTACCCCCCGCGACAATATACCCCTGGACAATTTACCCCCCGGACAATTACCCCCCCCCAGACAATTACCCCCCAAGGACAATTACCCCGGACAAGTTACCCCCCCCCCTTCCCACCGGCAATTGATGTTGGAATCAAGCGGCGCCATTGTGAGCTCCGCCTGGTGTCGCAAGTTTTTCGAGATTATTTTCTACTTCGATCTAATCTTAATGGCTTTCTCTTTCCCTTTCTCTTTATATTATCTTTCTCCTTTTCTCTATCTCTGCCTCTCTCTCTCTCTCTCTACTCTCTTGCATCCATCTCACTCTATTTCACCCCTTTCTCTCTTCTTTTCGACTGATCACTTATATCTCTCCCTCTTAATAATAATTTTAATAATTATAATCAATATTAAAGCATTTATAATGCGCCGACTAAATCTAGTAAAACCTAATCAGTTGGCGGCATGCTAATAATTATTACCCGGCTATAGCCATAGCTGCCCTCATAAAGGCGCCTATTAGCCCATTTCAGAGGAATTTCTTCTTACCGCGTACCCATTTACCTTATTGGGTCAAGTCTGGCCAAATAGCCAGATTAATATCTTGCCAAAGGACATTTGTGAATGGACGGGATTCGAAACCGGCGTAACCTGTGATCGATCAGTCCGCGGACTTATCCATTCGACCACACCAGCCTCATCCCCCTCCTCCCCATTTCTTTGTTTTGATTTAGCGGGCGCCTTCTGCGCATGAAAAAAGGGAGGCTGGGCGCTTGCCACCCCAAGCCCCCTGTTGGTGTACACTATTATATGCATCAGAAAATATGTAAACTCGGCCCTCATATTCTCCCAAGTAATTCGCCAAACGTTAGTCGCAAACACATCACGTGGTTCCTCACACCCACCCATCGTCACCGTACCAATCTTGACTAACGCGGTTCCATCTCGGCCATAAAACGGAATAAATCTCATGTATGACTCCTTTAATGTTACGGATGGATACCCTCATTTTTCGCAAATAAAGTTTACGACTCTTAACATAAGCTGTTAGTGATACTCATTTCACTTAATTTGTTAATTTATGAGTTATTAATATGACTTTTATTGCGAAACCTGCGTGCTCAGACCCAAGGGTTATCATTTTTCCGTTGAAAATTAACACAAAAAAAATAATTAAAAATTCATATCCTAGTTTGGGAATTCAGAGTCACTGATAATCAGAGACCTCATTTCATACATGTGTCGGAGTCCATGCTATACGTTTGATATTGGTCCTTTTCGATTAATTTTCAAATTGTGTGTTCCTATTGAAAATAAAGGTTAATATGAGGGCCCGTTTAACTATTTTCTTGATGCATATATGAGTATCCAAACCGGGGGGGGGAGGGTCTTTGGGGCTCAAGCCCCCTCCCCCCCATTTTTTTGTCAATCCGGCGCAGAAGGGTGAGAGGGGGCGCCGGCGGTGAAAAAAAGCAAGGAAAAAAAAGAAGACACCGAAGTGAGACAGAGCAAAGCGAGAAAAGAGAAATAGTGAAAGAGAGAAAGAAGATTTCGATTATGATAAAAATCGAGTAAGAAAATCACTAGAAAACCGCGACCAACCGGGCGACGACCCACAATATGCGCCGAACATTGATTCCAACATCAATGCGCCGTGAGCGGGCGCAGGTAATCTGCGTCGGGGGGGTAGTTGATCGGGTTATTTGTGTAATCTCCGGGAGTAAATTGTCCTCGAGAGCGGTAATTGTCCGTCTGGCGCGGTAATTTCAGAGGGATAATTGCTGGGCCCGAGGTAATGTCCTCGAGGGTGGTAATTCCGGGTAGCTTCGGAATTGTTCCTTGAGGCTCGACCAGATAATTGTCGGGGTAATTGTCCGAGGCGGTAATTGTCCTCGCGGGTGTCGCGGTAATATCCATGGGCGGTAATTGTCCAGGGGGTAATTGTCCAGGGGGTAATTGTCCTAGAACCATGGTGATGATCATTGCGATAATCATCGTAATTATTGTTTTAATTATGAAAGTGATGATAATGTATGATAGCAACAACAACAATAATCAATTAATATACAAATACAAATTACAAGCCATTTCCTAATCAACTAAGGGAAAATATTGACAACCGTTATTTGTTTTAGACCAAATATAAAAAAAAACAAAAACAACAACAACAACAACAATTGCAACAGTCGCTTTTTGGTGACAATAATGGTGATGGATATTTGTAATTTTAGTAATTGTTCTTCCACTCACGACCAGTATCGAGGGTATAGCTACAAAGGATGCGGCGGGATGTAAAATAGATAATCATATCCATGTGTTATGGTCGATTGAGATTTCATTTTAATGTCATCATTAATGCATGGAAACATGGCAGGCGATAATTGTGAGACTCTTCAGCCCTATCTCACTGGCAATGTTCGCGTCTATTTTGCGACTGATTAAGTTGTAGATTGAAAAACAAAAAACAAAAAATATTGAACATGTATGATTTTTTTTTATCAGTCGTGGATGGGATATTCGCATACGTATCCACGATGTCATGCAGATGTCCCTGCGACTTACTCAAGACTGAGCCGTCGCAAAGTGTCGTGACGACCTCTCCGCGAGGTCTCTGCAACTCCGGAGACTTGAGTTGCGAACTTGTCTCGAAGTAGTCTCATGGCCAGTGTGACAGGGTTTTTTGTCTTTTTATACACTTAAATAACAACGGCTGTGCAAATTAATGTAGGCCCTACTTAAATAGATTTTGTTTAAGAGAAATGCCATGAATGAAACTTGAAGCAAGTGTACCCGAAGATTGATCAACCAATGGCATCACTCAAAATGTCATTCACCTCTGATCAACGAGAGTGCGTTCAACCCCACTCTCCATGGCAACAACCCAAACATTTTGCTTCATGCATATTTACGACAGAGTATCCATGAAACACTTCACTTTCGTTTATTACGCCAACTACCCAAAGACAAAAAGTAGGGGGTGGCAAATTCAAATTATGAAAGGAGCTAACAAACAGTTAATGCATGTTTAATTTACTTTGTTTTTAACATAATTATAGGGAAAATAAAATAAAATATTCCAAACTTTCACCAAACTTGCTTCAACCCGAGGCCTTTCATAGACAAGAGACCAAAACCTGTAATTATAATGAGAATATATCAAATGATATTACTTTCATCTGCCAACTCATGTTTTTTAAATTCCAAACTGCACAGATAATTTCGAAGGGTCAGTGTAGAATCCCTCCCCCTCCCCCGAAATTTGTATAGAACAGTGAGTCGATGACAGGAGGTGAAGTAGACATGGTAGATGTACTCAGAATACTTCTCTTATACCCCCGTCACACTGAGCTCGTTCCTACTACGTCCTTGCAAATTTTGCCGAACGGGCATAGTCTGTGTGTAAACTGAGTGGACCTAGTAAATACTTCTTACGATCTGTTTACGAACTTCATGGACTAGCTCGGTCGGATTTTCAAAAAAGTGTTTTAAAAAATCGGGCGCCCATCTCGTCCTAAAATTTAACGGGGTGGCAACGTACCTGAAACGAAATGGACGTACTACAAACGAAATTGCCGTACTTAAATCGTTATAAACATGTGCTAGGACGTCTTACAAACGAGCATTGTATATTCATTATCAGCTTGAAGTTACGAAGACGCGTAAGGTCTGGCAAAAACGGGCTAGGTTGTTTATGGGAAACGGGCACGCATTTGCGTTCAACACGTTCTAGCCACGGATAATGACGAAGTAAGAACGAGACGAACTTTCTGGAGGCCGTTTGGTCGACGTAAGAACGAGTAAGAACGGATTTTGACGGATTAAAAACGACCCAGAACTAGTTAGGTCAGGACGAAACGCACTGGAAACGAGTTGGAACTGACAAAGAACGGGTTGCAACTAACTGGGGGCGGGTTTGGATGTTTCAGACGGGCTCTGTTTCGTGGAAACGGTCATTTTCGCCCGATTTTAACTAGATACAAACGGGCTACAGACGAGGCAGAGACGTGATGGACGTATTGAGGACTGTATACAAACGTTGTTCATCTTAATCCAGAAATAATTAGGTCAAATGTACGCGTTCTTTTCGGAATTATAACAATGAATGTGTGGCAATTAAACAGCTGATCTATTCGCTTATACTACTATCACAATGAACAATTTCTCACCATGTTATTGAAATTATTGCAGAACGGGCTTAATCTATGTACACACGGAGTGGACGTACTTGAGACCTATTTCAATCTGCTCAGGACTTTATAGCACGGGCTTGGATAGCAATACGTTTCAATTTTTAAACAGAACGGCATGTCATAATTCCCGTCACACTGAGCTAGTTCTCACTGCGTTCTAGGTAGTTCTTGGTGAACGGGCTCATTCTGTTTACACACGGGCTGAAAGTAGTACAGACCTTTTAGAATCTAGTACAGACCGTTTACAATCTGTTTACGAACTTGGTGAACGGGCCCGAACGGAGAGAACGGAAAGGCATTCCGATTTTTTTTTTGAACATGTTCAAAAAAAATCGTACTGGCTTCCAGTTCTAAAATTACACGTAGTGACAACGTTCCTTAAACAGGTAGGACTTACTCTGAACGAGAAGGACGTACTACGAACATGGTACCTAACTTTTATCATGCTACGCATAGGCACTTTTAGTGACGGTTTGGACGTGCTACGAACGGTATAGAGTGAACGAGCCGTTTACTCGGTCTGAACTGGATAACACCGTATTGCGGACGCGATAAAGACGGAATTGACGTAACGAGAACTATTTATGAACTGCCTAGTATCGTATTCAAGAAATTATTTTTCAAAATTATAAGTTCCAACCCGACAAAAGCCCGTTCAGCATTTTTTTTAAAGAACGGGCAAGAACGTTATAGAACGTTAAAGAACGACCTAAAGTGTGTACCAGCTACCGAAAGCTTTCCTACTCAAGGTAATTTTCCTGATTGTGTCAAGAGAACGATTTCATAATAAATTAAGTGAGATGTAGTGTGCAGTCAAACTTGTCTTAAGTACACATTATTGGTACCAGGACTATATAGCATTACTTTATCATGAAACCTTGCAAAATGCAGGTGATGTTTTCTTCTTTCCATGGGGGTAGACCTAAGTTTTTTTTTGCAATTATTCCGGATGTAAAAAGCATGCTTATATTCCCTAGGCTTTCCTCATGTAAACGGTCTCGATTGTACCGTTAATATATTTTTTTTTTATCTGACATGTCTGCCATGAAGAAATTTGTATCCATGCACACGGAGACACTGTAAATTTTGGATTGGCCTACACGTAAACATTAAGCTGTTTAGCTTCATGCCCTTATCATCAAGGCGTATCCTATCTGTCTAATGGAATCGTCAAAATGCAGAACATTAAATGTAATTTCCCGCCACCACTTAATCCACGCCCTGTTTGTAAACTTGATGCACACAGGTAAACTTCCGGGGTAGGAAAGCTTGCCCTGTTTGTAAACCCTCTGCACCCACCAGTGCATGCATGCTCTTGATGCACGCAGGTTAATTCCCAGGGTAGTAAAGCTCTTGTGCTCTTCATCCAGGTTTTAAAAAAAAAATAAAAAAATCCAATAAAAAAACAAACAAAAAAAAAAAAAAACAAAGAAAAAGACCCTTTTCGGAGTCATCAACATCATTAGTATTGACTGAAGCCTTGTTAACCCGGGCTCAGGGTCAATCAGAGCATTTGACCTGTATCCATCGTGGAAATACACTTTTCTTATCAATTTGACTCACAGAGAACTTCACTTCTTTTGACCCAAAACCGGGTCCATTGGAACCTTTAATCCGGAATATCAGTCCATTTGTTGCCATACCCTTTTATTCATAATCGGTGAAAACTGAATCCCGAAGGGTTGGGGATATCCATCTATCCATCTACCGATCGAGTCAAAAAAAACTTTACACCTAGAAAACTGTCAATAAAAAGAAAACCAATTTATAAACCCCAACTAATTTTACATATTCTGAAAGAGTAACTCATCCCGCATCTTCTGGTACCATTTTTGTGTGGTATGTCTTTACGCTTGGATGAACATGACGCATTGTTTGCGAACATGTCAATTTCGAATTGTGCCAGAATGGGAGTAAAATAAAACAACAAAAAGCTAGAAAAAAGCAACTTCATCCTGATTGAAATAGCATAACTTTTTAACGAAAATGTCCTCCGCTTAATAACTTGGCAGGTGTGTTGTTACTCATATTGACTATAGTTTGGATGAATATTAGTTGACTCGTCAAGTAATGCACGAATGAGTGCACATCAAAGATTAAATTGCTACTGACAGACCTAAAAAGGCCTCCTAATACTTTTGAAAAGTGAATATGTTGTGTTTGACGTGTGCTCACTCATGCCTGACTCTACAGATCTATCTCATTTTCATACAAAATGTAGTCAACATGTGAAACAACACCCCTACCAAGTTATTAAGCGGAATACATTTTCGTTAAAAAGTTATGCTATTTTAATCAGGATGAAGTTGCTTTTTTCTAGCTTTTTGTTGTTTTGATTTTACTCCCATTCTGGCACAATTCGAAATTGACATGTTCGCAAACAATGCGTCGTGTTCATCCAAGCGTAAAGACATACCACACAAAAATGGTACCAGAAGATGCGGGAGGAGTTACTCTTTCAGAATATGTAAAATAATTTGGGGTTTATAAATTGGTTTTCTTTTTATTGACATTTTTTTTAGGTGTAAAGTTTTTTTTTACTCACTCGGTATATATTTATCTATCTATCCTCTGTGCCACGAGGCCGAGTATTTTATTATGATGAGAGAAAATGTGATACGTCACGTCGAAATGAGAGACTAGTCGCGATTTTTGAAATCCATTTTATTTGATATTATTGATCCCTGATTCATTGCCTTGAATTTGATATATAACCCGACTGTAAAAAGTAAATAAAAAAGGAGATATTAGCCTCTGAACGCGAGGAGAATAGTGCTCTTGGAAATCAAAATCAAGAGAAAAACGTCTGCGAAGTTTGACTTCCGTTTGACTCCGCGCCAGAAAAATAAGAAATTGTCACCGCTGTACTCACCGAAATGCCCTAGCAACCACTTGTTACAAAAGTGAAACGACTGACCAATTAGGAGGCTGTATTCAGGTATCCCGAGAACAATAGTTTACCCGTCGGTCACGCATGATCGCGAGCCAAGCACGAGAAGCCGAAACAACGGCGATGTTGTCTAAATAATGCAGTTGTCATTTGTAAGACCCACTTCTTGACCCCCGGGAATCTGAAGAACTCGCAGCTAATAATGTTTCGAAATAAATCCCTCGTGAAATAAAGTCGGAGCGGGTACAATTACGTAATTAATTATTTTGTTATGGAATGAAAACGTCCTGTTTTAAGTAGCGAAAATACATTATTTATCGGAAGAAGGTGATAATGTTTCGAAATAAATCTTTCATGAAATAGAGTCGGAGCGGGTACAATTATACGTAATTAATTATTTAATTATGGAATGAAAATGTCCCGTTTTAAGTTGCGAAAATTATTATTTATCGGAAGAACTTAAAGTCGATAATGTTTCGAAATAAATCCTTCATGAAATAAAGTCGGAGCGGGTACAATTACGTAATCAATTATTTAGTTATGGAATCATAACATCCCGTTTTAAGTAGCGAAAATTATTATTTATCGGAAGAACTTAAAGTCCATAATATTTCGAAATACTGAATAGCACTTGAAAAGAGATCCTGTTTCTTTCAAATTATTTCTATAAAATATGGATTAAAGATCATAGCGGCCGGCTTCGCACCTCTGGACAATGGCACCTTTGACTAAGCACCATTCATTAAAAGCGGAGGTGTAAGTTTTGAAATAAAAGCGGGACTTTTAACTTATAATATACCGTACTGCATTTGGCATACTTTACATTTCATTACATCATTATACTTACAACAAAATAGTTCAAGCAAAATATCAGATAATCAACCCTCTCATTATCGTGATAAGTATATCCTAGCGAGAATCAGAAAACGACAGGCTTAATCTCCGTGCAACTAATGTTTTATTATATATCTAAAATCGTATCAGGACATCTCCCCCGGAGGACAACTCCCCCGGGGACAATTCCCGGAGGACAGCTCCCCCGGAGGACATAGGGGTTAGGGTTAGGGTAATAGAGATTAGGGTTAGGTGGTTAGAGTTGTTTCCTCCGGGGGAGTTGTCCTCGGGGGAGCTGTCCTCCGGGAATTGTCCCCGGGGAGTTGTCCTCCGGGGGAGAATGTCCTAGAACCATCTAAAATATGAACATTATTTTTTAATAACCCCTTAACCTTTCTATTTCTCTCTCTTGGTATGCGCGGAGACGTCTCCGCAACTGATTTTTTTTTTTCGCGACGGAATAAAACGTTTAATTTCGTCTTTATTCTGTCGAGAAAATTCTCCGAGATGTCTCCACGACAATTTTAAAAATCTGTTTCAAAGCAGTTTCAGAGAAATGTCTCAAGAGTATCCGCGATTCAATGAAACGTTCGGAGACGTCTCCGCGACGTCTCAACAACCCGTCTCAAACTTATTTCAAAGCTGTCTTAAAGTTGTTTCAAAGTAGTTCCCGAAAAGTGAGATACCAGCCGAAGTTATAAACTAGATTCATTCGATTTGCCACTTCCCCTCACTTAGCTTATTGGTTTCCAATAATACAATATCAACCAATTTTAAAACCATACTTTTTTCAATTTTAAATTAGCATCTCTTACGCGTCTTAAGCCATTGTTTACTTTAACCTAAATACTTGTATCAGAAGTATTATCACGTCACCTCTTTTTATGCTCTATGTTTCTCTGATGGAACCAAATTTGTTTATAGGGAGGTTTTAATTTCCCGTCAGGGCAACAGATATCGCGGCCCTAAAATAAAATGCGGAAATTAACATTCATTTGGATCCAGGTAGCTAAGTCAAGCAATAAAAACATAAGCGTACCATCTCTAGTTCTCCCACTTTGACACAGCTTTTCCCCCACCCCCCCCCCCCCCCACCCAATTGTTAGATTTGACATTCGTTTGCGTGCTCCGCTATCCCCGATGAAACAGCTTTTCTCACAGCAGGTAGTGCATCGCACGCAAAATTTCTGAGTTTTTAGTTCGCTATTCACTCACAAAAACAAAAAGCCAGTTGAAAGCACAAATCACATGACTGTGAACGTCCAATAAACAAAGCCATGCGTTGCTAAGGGCGGAGATAAACGGAGAGGGGAAATGAGCGTGGACGTGCGCTTGTGTGTCCGGGAAAAAAAAATGATGACCGAAAAAAACACCCGCCGAAAAACTGCTTTTTTACCACTTTCCCGTTATCATTTTCACTCATTTTTTTAACAGTGAAAAGATGAAGCATGGAAGAACCAGAAAATTAAAAAACATTTTTTCCTCAGAATTTTGAGTTTTTTATTAGTTTGTCGATTTACTCGGATCTTTGATCTGCGACTTCTCTCTCATTTCGACAAGACGAATCACAAATATGATATGAGAAAAATCGGCCTCGTGGGATCGAGGACTCGTGGAAAAAAATACTCGGCCTCGTGGGACCGAGGACTCGTGGGAAAATACTCGGACTCGCGGGACCGAGGACTCGTGGGACCGAGGACTCGTGGACCCTCCCCGAGGATAGGTGTTAAATTTCATTTTATGTAACTGTATAGTTTGCTATAAACGAATTCAGCGTCAAAAAATGAAGAGAAAGCCTTAAAATTAAAATCAGTGTTTTTGTAAATGAATGCATGTAAACAAAAATAGCGGGAAATTCCCCAAATCTAACATAATTTCCTTAATTAGTCATTAATTTATCTGTACCGAGTGAGTCAGAAAAAACTTTACACCTAGAAAAATGTCACTAAAAAGAAACCCAATTTATAAACCCCAAATTTGTATACATATTCTGAAAGAGTAACTCCTCCCGCATCTTTTGGTACCAATTTTGTGTGTTATATCTTTACGCTTGGATGATCACGGCGCATTTTTTGCGAACATGTAAATTTCGGATTGTGTAAAAATGGGAGTAAAATCAAAACAACAAAAGCTATCAAAAAAGCAACTCTATCCTAAATAATATAGCATAAATTTTTAACGAAAATGTCTTGCGCCAAATAACTTGGCAGGGGCGTTGTTACACAGATCGACTACATTCTGTGTGAAAATGAGATAGATATGTCAAGCATGAGTGAGCACACGTCAAAGACAAAAATAATCACGGTGATGAGGTTTACGGTTCACCGTGTGGTTAGTCCTAAAAAGACAGAAAGTAGAAAATTGATAGGCGAGATAGAGAGCAGAGAGTAGAATTAGAGGTAATCTTTCTTGATTTAGTCCTGAAAAGGACTGTAAACCAGTTGAGAAGACGAGATGCGAGGAAGGCTTGAGTAGTAGTTGACAATGCTCGACGTTTCGGACAGGTTTACTGTCCGTCTTCACTACTTTTTTTTTTTTTTTTGGGGGGGGGTGTTCGCAAGCTTTCTTGATTGCTATCCATAAATGGTTTCTGAGGGTTATTTCTTTTAATTTATTTGGAAAAAGGTCAAATAGAAATGTAGTACCAATCGCCTATAACCCCCCTTAAAGATTCAATTTTAATTTGGTTTCAACTTTCAGGCTGACATATTGATATGATGATACGTACATGCTCCAACATCACACTACACAAACTACTTTTGTTTGTTTTGTTGTTTTTCCCCCAGATTTTTAGAGCCAATCGGTCATTTATTCCATTGTATTCATTGAGATATTGGTGAATGAATATCACCACTTCATAAGAGTACCAATGGTCTCTATAAGAATAGCATTGCAGTTTATGGACGAAAAAAAAGCGCTTTTCCCATAGTGGCTCAAAGCACTTTACAGTATATTATTACCCCGTTCACTGGATTTAACTCCATACTTGTAGTTCGCCATTTATAGGCGCCTTTTATTGAATTATCCTCCCGGGTACCCATTTGCACCTGGGTGGAGTGGACGCAAGTGCCGGTGCCGCGAATCGAACTCACGACCTTTGCATTCCCAGTCGAGTGATACGACCACTAGACTACGACACTTACGCCAAAAATCTGGTATTTCCGGCCACTTGCATTTTTTTTTTTTTTTTTTTTTTTTTTTTAAATACTTATGTTTAAGCATGTACTCGTAATGAAGCTATATGGAAATAAATTTTCAGGGTTTCACCTTGACATATTATGACATACACTGAATGCATGTAAAGCCCCATAGCTCAGAATTTTGCACGCCTCCACAAAATTGCATATTCCCTTTAAACTCATGTCACTCTGCCTCTTGAGTTGCTATCTCTAAAAAGGGAAATTAAAAATATTATAATTGCTTACAATCCAAATAATTCATAACTCTAATATTATAACAACATATACCATTGAAGCATGACAAGGACTCGATTCAATATCCGTTTACATACATTAGTAAATTGGATGTCCTTGCAATATACTTATCTCCAATGACATTGTGGATCGCCAGTAATATAACACTAAACTACGAAAATTAAAAAGCAAACGATATCATTGAATAATTTACGAACCCTAAAGTTTGTTCCATTGTTTTGACAACGTAAGGGGCTTCATTAGCGTTGCCCTTAATTAGCAAAACCATCCTTCGTCTGTTTGTATCCTGGGCAACATTTTATTTCTTCCCAAGTTGGAAACACAAATCTAAAAAGTCGTGTGAAAGGTGTGCACAGGAATGAACTAAACCGAATGGCCATGAGACGTGTTCGAGACAATATTGCGACTCCGAGTCTTTGGATTCTTTAAAGTCGCGAGAAAATTAAACAAATATCCAACGACTATTTTATTGTATAGTATTTTATTTTAAAAAACGCAACGATTAAAATGCATTTACCAAATGTATAAACAATTTAAAAGAAATCAGAATGGCTGGAGGGCTCATTTAGCTTTGTCAACATAACACTAATGATCTCAATGGGGTCCAGTAAATACGGAAATTAGACAAACAAC
Organism: Paracentrotus lividus; assembly: GCA_940671915.1. NCBI lineage: Eukaryota > Metazoa > Echinodermata > Echinoidea > Camarodonta > Echinidae > Paracentrotus > Paracentrotus lividus. The sequence goes on from CALNVZ010003429.1 coordinate 34,469,230, forward strand.
AATTATGACATAAAACATAATACCAACTTAATTAAAATGTGCACATAATTAAGTATGACAAGTTTGTTTTTGTTTTTTTAATTTAAGTGATTAAGCAGTCTTACATAATTCTCCTGAATGCAGAAGCAAAAAAATAAAATAAAATTATATATATATAATATACCGGGTGAGTCAGAAAAAACTAGACACCTAGAAAAATGCTTATAAACAGAAAAAAAAAATTAATAAACCCAAAATTATTATATATATTCTAAAAGATTAACTCTCCCCGCATCTTTGAATTGAAATTGAAAAGCAAACGATATCATTGAATAATTTACGCACCATACAGTTCGTTTTATTGTTTTGACAACGTAAGGTGCTTCATTAGCTTTGCCCTTGATTTAGCAAAATAGTCCTTCGTCTGTTTGTATCCTGGGCAACATTTTATTCCTCCCAGGTTGGAAACACAAATCTACAAAGGCGTGAGATGAATGCACGGGAATGAACTAAACCCAGTGGCCATGAGAAGCGTTCGAGACAATTTTTTCGACTTCCGAGTCTCTGGAATCGCTGGAAAAACTGAATTGAAATACATCTACCAAATTATTTCAAAACAATTTAAAAGAAATGCGAATGACTGGATGGCCCATTCAGCTCTGTCAACATATTAATACTGATCTCCCAATGGTGTCCAGTAAATAAAGAAATTAGACAAAGACTAATTGACATAAAGTTTCAAAAATACAAGGTAGTAAAAATACATGTAATACCTACATATTTACAATGTGTACATAATTAAATATGACAACTTATGCAGTCTTACTTGACAAAAAGAAGAAGCAAAAAAAAAATTAACGGAATTGCCATGGATAAAACTTAAAGCAAATATGCAGCCCAGCAGATTAATTAGATTCAACTAATGGCGTTACCCACAATGTCAGCCGTCTTGATTGGACCAATGAGCGACCGATCAACCCCTGTTTCCATGGTACCAAGCCATACATTTTGGTTCGTGTTAATATTCATGACGAAGTGTCATTGAAACACTGCATTTAGCTTATTTCGCAAACCATATACCAGTATGCTGCAAAGACAAAAATTAAGGCGGAGGATGGTAATTTTAAATCATGAGAGGCGTGACTATAAGGCGTACTAATAAAACATAATAATTCACTTTATTCCGATAACGATGTACTTTGTGCAGAGTCAAAAGTTAAGAGTGTGGCCTATGCATTATAAAATAAGCACTGTTTTCAGAAATACCGGTGAAATTTGCACTGAGATTTAGACTGAGAATCAGATAGAAATAGTAGTAATCTGTAACATATGATCAGAAAATTAAAGTTTGGTTTGTTGACATTATATATGATATAAAAGTGGTAGAAGCTGTATGGATCTTTAACCCTCAAAAGACTGGGTAGGGTACATTTAAATATTTTCCAAAGGCGACAGATTCAATTTGGTTGGTTGAACTAATGAACCAAGAAATGTAATGTGTAGTTGCAAGCAATGCATGGTTAAAAGTGTGTGTTATAATTCATGAAGCATTGTATGAAGCTATTTTCTCTGCAGATATCCGTTTATATTCATTATGAAATTGGATATCTCTACAAAATTCTTATCTCTAATAACATTCTGGATCGTCAGTAATATAACACTAAACTACGAAAATTGAAAAGCAAACGATATCATTGAATAATTTACGCACCATACAGTTCGTTTTATTATTTTGACAACGTAAGGTGCTTCATTAGCGTTGCCCTTGATTTAGCAAAATAGTCCTTCGTCTGTTTGTCGTGTTTGTATCCTGGGCAACATTTTATTTCTTCCCAATTGCAGGTTGGAAACACAAATTTAAAAATGGCGTGAGAGGGATGCGTGGGAATGAACTAAACCCAGTGGCCATGAGAAGCGTTCGAGACAATTTTTCGACTTCCGAGTTTCTAGAATCGCTGGAAAAACAAGCAAAATAATGTTTAAAGATTATTGTATTGTATTGTATTTTTCAAAATCGCAACAATTAAAATACATCTACCAAATGTTTTTCAATACAATTTAAAAGAAATGCGAATGACTGGATGGCCCATTCAACTCTGTCAACATATTAATACTGAACTCCCAATGGTGTCCAGTAAATAAAGAAATTAGACAAAGACTAATTGACATAATTTACATAAAGTTTCAAAAATACAAGGTAGTAAAAATACATGTAATATCTACATATTTACAATTTGTACATAATTAAATATGACAATTGATGCAGTCTTACTTGACAAAAAGAAGAAGAAAAAAACGGAATTGCCATCATCAGTTGAAGATAATATTTTAAAGATATATCTAATCTACATCTATTGTGTAACTTTGATAACGGTTACCTATCGAGATTTTTTAATGAGGCATTTTCCCTGCATGGCAACATCCCAATAATCTCGGAGGGGCATGATCAAGAAAGTGCAAAATATCTTGAAAATTTCATTTGCAATACAGGTTTTGCAGATCGCCTTGAAACTCACTTCTTTGAGAAACTTTACTGGCTATATTATAAGCAAATCTTTTTATTATGCTTGATGAGCAATTGTTATGGAAAGAACAATTGAGTATATGAATATAAAAAAGGCCTAAGTCCATGGGAGGCCATTTCGAGATAATCGAAAAAAACTGATTTTTTTTTTTTTTTTTTTAATTTGGGCAATTCAAGTATATTTGGCCAAAAGACATCAGAGAACATCATAAAACAAATTTAAGTGTAAATTTTTTATGAACATAAATTTTCAAGTTACTTGTGGGCGGGGCCTTTTGTCTGGTGGACTTGGGTCGTTTTTAGAATCATATGGACTTGGGTCGTTCTTACATTCATATACATGGTAGACTTCTGTAGTACTGAATGTATAAAAATGATACACAAGAGATTTCTTTTATATATCAGACAAAAAGGGCCCATTATCTTTTTGTATTTTAGGTTTTTTTATATTTATTTTTTTATAGCTGATGTGTTTTGGGATGAGCGAGCGGGTGTGGGTGTGGGTGTGTGGGTTTTAAATGTGAGGACATGTGTAGGTGTTCAAATACTGAAAAAAAAAGTTTGCAAAATGATGTATTATTCACGTTTTACAGTTCACTGTTCTTCCATCCATGAAACCAAGAAGTCTTAAGCACACAAACAACAGTTCAAGAATGGGGGGGGGGTGGGTATGGTCCCTCCCTTTTATTATTTTTTTATTATATAGAAAAACAAGAAATACAGAGGGCGTCCCCACTTAAGCTAAGGTTGGGGGTGAAAATGGAGTGAGAACTTTTCCTTAGCAAGGACCTTTATTTCATGTTTGCCAGAGATCTTGGGGTAAAATGTTTTTGTAAATGGGCAGAATTTTTTATTTTATTGATTATCAGTGAATTTGGGGGTAAAATTCTAAAAACAAAACAAAAAATTGTGTTGTGAGCGAATTTTGTAAGAAAACATCAATCCTGAATCCACCCTGCATGCCCCACATCAACACACTCACATCAGCATAGGAATTACTTTTTTTTTTTTTTGAGGAGCTATTTTTTTTAAATATATATTGACACACACCCACCCAAACACCCCTCACACACCCTCTGACACACACACACACACACACAGAAGCACAAACATCTGCAAGTGAACTTCAACTGCTTACTTTTTTTCCATGTAACTCATGAGCAGCCATTTTGAGGTACTCAAGGTTAAACAAGAAGTAATGAGAGCGGGCGCTAGATATGAATGTAAGAAAAGCCTAAGTCCTGGACTTAGGCTTTTCTTACATTCATACCAGATGTTTATCCTTTATTTAAGGCATTTCTGAGATGATTTCAGATTCATCATTTATGCACAAGATGGGTCAATGTATAAGGAACAATTTCCCATGTATAACTCAATTTCGCCAAAAATTGGACTTAGGCCTTTTTTATATTCATGTACTCAATTGCTCATCAAGCATAATAACAAGATTTAGTCTTGACTCTTTCGAGAGGATTGATTCTAAATAAGATTTCTCCTTGTGTTTGAAGAGTGCCTTTTAACTATTGTTGTATTAAGAATGCTGGACGAGAGGATCATGTAGAGAAATAATTTCAAGACCGAATGGGGGCCCCCTACGTTTCCAATCAATTTACCCTCCCCTAATTTAAAGACAAATGTAGTCTTTAGACCTGTTCCCCCTCCCCCCCCCCAGAACAAATCAGCTGGACCAGATGGAATAGTTACAGAAATGATAGAAGCGTTAGAAGAGTTTGGAATTGAAAAATTGACAAAAATCATCAATATCATTTACGAAGAAGGAAGGTTTCCGGAAGAACTGACTAAATCTATTTTCGTTGCACTACCAAAGAAAGCAGGGGCTGTAGACTGTGAAAAGTATAGAACAATTAGCCTCATTAGTCATGTCACAAAGATAATATTAAGAATTTTACTATTAAGAGCAAAGAGTAGGATAAACAGTGAACTTGGATTAGAACAATTTGGCTTTGTGGAAGACGCTGGCACCAGAAACGCTATCTTCATAATTAGGAATATAACTGAAAGAGCTGTAGAAATGCAGAAAGATGTGTACATGTGTTTTATCGATTATTCCAAGGCCTTTGATAAAGTTCGTCATGAAAAATTATTCCAGGAGTTACGAAAACTGGATATATATGATAAGGACCTTTATTTGTTACAGAGCCTCTACTGGAATCAGTCCGCCTGTATACGAGTTGATGGAGAATACAGCGAGTATACAGAAATCAAGAGAGGAGTGAGACAGGGGTGCGTAATGTCTCCAGATCTGTTTAATCTGTACAGCGAGATCATCCTTAGAAATCTAGAGGGCGAAAAGGGTATCCAAGTAGGAGGACACAATATTACAAATATTAGATACGCAGACGACACAGTATTATTAGTAGAATCTGCAGAAGGATTACAAAAGCTCTTAGACATAATAAACCCCTCCCAAAAAGTTTCGCAAGTGGACTTTGGGCCATGATAACTTTTCAGGTACGCTTTATTATCCTGATATTCATACCATTGGAAAGATAATTTTTCCCATTTTATTGATATCCTATTTGTAATGATTTTGTCATGCTTCAATGCACAGAAATCAGAATATGGAGAAATGTAAAAAGTCAAATGTTGCAAAATGCATTCAATCAAGTGAAGTTCGCCACTCCGACTTTAGGCCCTGATAGCTTTTTGGGTATTTTCTAATTTTTAGAATTTTATACCATTGTCAAGTAAATTTATTCCTCTTTTTAATGACACCCCTAATTGTAACGAGAGTGTTGTTCTTGCATGCACAAACACCTGAATGTTAAGACAAGTCAGAAGTTAAATGTTCAAATTAAATGCCTATTGTCAGTATTACTGTCTGTTGCCAGCAATAACAAAGCATTTCGCTATTTTTCACTTTTTACTTTGCATTATATTCATGTGTTATGTGCATTGAAAAATGATGTTACTATTGAAAATAGGGCATCAATAAAAAGAAGAATAAATGAACTTTTTAATGCTATGAAAATTGATAATGCTTGAGAACCCACATTAAAATGTATCAACAGGTTCAAAGTAGTGTTACAGAAATTTAAACTGAAAATTATCTTTCGCTTTGTCATGTATTCAGTTGGTGTTCAGGGTTCCTGTGGACCCAAGCATGACATCACCATGACAAATAAGGTATCAATCAAAAGAGGAATAAATTAACTTGACAATGGTATAGAATTCAATAAAAATCAGAAAATATCCCCAAAGTTATCAGGACCTAAAGTCAAGTTGCGGAACTTCAATGTGATCAATAAAAGTGCATTTTACAACATTTGACCTTTTACTTTTTTCCATATTTTGATATTATGTGCATTGAAGCATGACAAAATCATTACAAATAGGATATCAATAAAAAGGGGAATAAATTATCTTTCCAATGGTATGAATATCAGAAATAACTAAAGCGTACCTAAAAAGTTATCATGGCCCAAAGTCCACTTGCGAAACTTTTTGGGAGGGGTTTAGTTAGAGAAAGTGAAAGCATGGGACTGAGCATTAACTACAAAAAGACAGAAAGCTTAGCTGTTGCAAAGAAGGACAGCCCTAGATGCAATCTCAAACTGGGAGACAAAGACATCAAACAAGTACAGTCCTTCAATTACCTTGGAAGCATTATTACAGAAGATGCCAGATGCGAGAAAGAGATCAAAAGACGAATAGCACTTGCGAAGTCTGCTTTCTCAAAGCTGCGAACGATACTCAAGAATCACTCACTAAGCATGAGAACCAGAATACGGGTGCTGCAATGTTATGTCCATCCTGTTTTGATGTATGGAAGCGAAGCTTGGACAATAACAACAGATATGAAGAAACGTCTGGACAGCTGCGAAATGTGGTTTCTCAGACAAATGTTAAAAATCAAATGGACAGATAGAGTAAGCAATGAAAATGTACTCAGAAGAGCGAATGAGAAACCCAAATTGCTCTGCAATATAAGAATTAGACAGTTGAGATTTCTGGGACATTTAATACGTAAAGAAGGTTTGGAGAATTTGTCATTGACAGGAAAGATCGAGGGGAAGAGAAGTAGAGGAAGAAAAAGAATAATGTGGATGGATAGTTTGAAGAAATGGCTGGAAGAGAAGGGAGTAGAAGGTATAGGATTACAACTCATAATGCAGAAGGCTAGAGACAGAGTGTTGTGGAAAAACATGATCGCCAAAGTCAAGTGATACGGCACTACAATAGAATAATGACATAGGAAATCTCCCATTGGCAACGCGGTCACCATTTGTGATGTCACAAAGGGAGAACTCCCCATTACGGTGTGCACAAAAACTATTCCAAATGTCTCTTTATTTTCATTCTAATGATAGAACAGCTTTTTTTATTCATGATATATTGGGCCGTATGCATAAAAAGTAGCAATTGCTTGCAAGCAATTACTTCAAGCACAAGCAATTGCTTGTCAAGCAAAAGATCAAGCTCAAGCAATTGCTTAAATCCGTATGCATAACATTTTGCTTGTGCTCAAACCTTTTGCTTGCCTCCAGCAAGCAATTGCTTACGATCTCAACAATATAGCGACGTCACGCCGGTGCGAACATCATTCATGGGAGAACAAAGGCGGGTTTCGCATGGCAACCACCATGGTTGCCATTGTCGCCAGCGATTTCTTCATCCTCGTCATCGCCACGCAAGTCGTCGTCCGGGTCATGGAGGAAGCGTGACCCGTTGTGAAGCACAAAACATGCTACGATGCACTTGGGGGGATATTCTCGAGCTTCAGGCGAACCCCATACCTGAGGATCGGGAATCGCCGTTTCAGTTGCCAAAAAGCCTGCTCGATGACGACACGGTTTCTTGTGTGAGCCCTGTTAAAAGACCTCTTGACCGGCGTGTCTGGATCAGCGAAGGGCGTCATCATGTATGGTGATATCCCATATATCCAGAGTCCCCCAGAAGGCGAACATTTCTTGAAACGACATCGCGCAGGTCCGACGTTTAAAAAATCCGGGAGTCGTGAACCGATCCGGGCCAGCCAACGTCAACACTAGTGAAGATTTAGTTCTCATCGCATGTTGCCTGGACGTTGAAGGAAGGGTAGTTTTTGCGGTTGATGAACTCATCTCCGAACTGGCCGCGCGGTTTGTCAATCCGCACATGGGTGCAGTCAATCGCCCCGATAGTGAAAGGAAACCCCAGTTTTTCAGCCCATCGTTCCTTTGCATGTGTCACGTCTGCGTTTGAAGTGGGAAACTTGATCCAGGTAGGGTGCTGCGCTGCGATGAGGTCAATGTTTCTAGCCACATGTCGAGAAACAGTGGTCTGGCTGATCCCCATCACTTCCCCCACTGTTGTTTGGTAACCCGGATCCGCCAAGTAGTGGAGCGTGGCCTCCATGCTCTCCACCGTTGTCAGACATCCTCCCCGTTTTTTATCATGTTCAGGTATGAACCTGTGTGCTAACCGCTCAACGTTCTCTTTGTCGAAACGGAATAGTTTCCGATAGGTCTCGGGAGCAATTTCTTCTCGATTTATTCTACTCCTGTACAACTTTGGTTTTTCTCTAAAGAGCATAAACATGATGCTTAACCTCGAACGTCCCGATTAAGCAAGAGCTCAAGCTGCTGTGACGGAGCTTGAAAAAACGTAAGCAATTGCTTATAAGAACAAGCAAAAGGTTCGTTTTATGCATACGTTTTTAAGCAATTGCTTGATCTTTAAGCAATTGCTTGCGGACATCAAGCAAATGCTTTTGCCAGCTTGCTAGCAAAAGCATTTGCTTGCAAGCAATTGCGTATGTTTATGCATACGGATTAAAGTAAAAGGCTATCACAAGCAATTGCTACTTTTTATGCATACGGCCCGTATATTATGACTTTCATATATTTACAAGTCATCCCATAAAAAGATTCTTTATTCTGACTCCCTTTAGAATCAAGAAAAAAGATGATTTTAGTACAATGCGTACAATAGATATGGGAAAGATCTCCCTGCTTTACATCACACATCATGGTCGCGTTGCCAATTGGAGGATCTCCATATAAGTGATCTCAAAATCTGAAAATTTATATCTCTCTTATTCATTGCCTGATTTTTCTGAAACTTTCCCAATATGTTTAGGGGGTTTGTCTCCATTCACTTCTTCTTCTTCTCGAGTCGTTTCTCCTTTTCTTCTGTTTGATTTGTAATTATACTTGATTACATTTTAAAGATCATAGTATTCATTGCATATATATATGTATTGGTTCTTAAGGGAATCTGAATTAGACTCTACCCATTAGGTATTGGACGCAGGCGATCCCATTAGGCGAAAGAGTAAGGTCAGCTTGGGAGCAGGGGAAGGGGAAAAGAGGGCATTGTAGAAGGTGACTCATGGTCTCTTCCTCTCTCCGCATTCGCATACTGGCCTTCCTTCAGTGTCGATGCCCCATTTGGCCATTAACACCTTGCAACGGCCGACTCCAGCCCGCAGGCGGTTCAAGCAGAGCCAGAACGGCCAGGGTTCACGGAATCCTGGTGGGAGGGATTCCTTATGTAGGGCCGATGATGACATTGTGAGGCGTAGACTCAAGACGGGTTGACCAAAGGTCTAACCTACAGTTGTGGGGGCTCTGGTTGAGGGACACGGTAGTGTGAAGAAAACTATGCCTGGATCTCAAACGCTTTGTTGTTGGCAAGGCATTGAATAGAGGGTGGAGTGGATCATTTTCTTGTTTAAGTTTCTCCTTTTGAGAAAGTGCAGACCTCCTGATGTGGGGTCCTGGGGAGGGGCGATGCCATGCACTCAGGATGTAGAGATCGTCTACCTTGGTTGGTTTAAGGCAGCCTGTTATGGCCCTACACGCGCTGTTGAGAGATGGGTCAATCTTCGAAGCATGGGCTGACCTGCCCCAGACAGGACATGCATATTCTGCAGCTGAGTAGCAGAGGGCAAGGGCTGTTGTGCAGATGGTACTTGCATCAGTGCCCCATTCCGAGTTAGCTAGCTTCTTCAGGATGCTGTTCCTGGCACTAGCTGACCTTCTTCTTTGTTTTCAAGATGTGATTCTTGTAGGTGAGGTAGCCCTGATAGCAGACACTGGTCATAATGACGTCATAAATTGGTCGTAAACTGGTAAAACTGGTCGTAAACTGACAAACAAGGATATGATATGACCATATTATGACGTGATTTTGACGTCATTTATTGACCAATATAGCGACAATTTAATTTGCATTATTTATTTGACCAGATTATGACGTGATATTGACGTCATGTATTGACCCAATTCTACGACGAGCTAATTTTACAATTTATATGACCAGATATAACGGTAATTATGACGTCATTTATTGACCAATCTACGACGAGTAAATTTGAAATTTTGTATGACCAGATTATGACGTAATTATGACGTTTATTTATTGACCAATCTATGACGAGTAAATTTGAAATTTTGTATGACCACATTATGACGTGATTTTTGACGTCATTTATTGACCAATCTTCTACGAGTAAATTTGCAATATTTATATGACCACATTATGACGTGACTATGACGTCATGTATTGACCAATCTACGACGAGCTAATTTACCAATTTATATGACCAGATTATAACGTAATTATGACGTCATTATAGACCAATCTACGACGAGCCTAAAATTTACACATTTATATGACCAGATTATGACGATTATTACCGTCAAATTTATTGACCAATCTTCGACGAGCTAAATTTGCGCAATTTAATATGACCCACATTTATGACGTTGATTTTGAATTCATTTTCTTGACCAATCATACGACAATCTATTATGCATTTTTTATATGACCAGATAATGACGTGACTATGACGTCAATGTATTGACCAATCTACGACGAGCTAATTTACAATTTATATGACCAGATAACGTAATTTGACCCGTTGAACCAATTACTGGACTCATTGACACCAGTAAAACAAGTGGTGATTTGCCTCCGGCCAATTTGCTTCCATTGAGACCCATTTGATTATAAAGCAAACTAGGCGAAGAGGAAGCCCAACTACATATGCCTGAGACGCCCCTCCCCAAAAGGAGATATTAAAAATAATATATATATATAATATTTGGGACCTTATTTTTGGAGTCAAAATGATATTCAACCAAAGAGGATAATTATGAACCCATCAAACATATAAAGTATTTAATTGTTATCAGTAGCCCCCCCCCAAAAAAAAAATTAAATAAATAAATGAATGAATGAAATAAATGAATAAATAAATAAATTAAATTATTTCACCCCTCTTCCTGCGCATATTTCATATAATTTTTGCATTTTTTCCTTTTTATTTATTTTTAATTTATTTTTTTTTTTTTGGGGGGGGGGGCGGGGAGAGCCCCATGCATTAAATAGCTGATAAGCAAGTTGCTATAAAGAAGGGCTTGTAGGATGAATATTGCTCTTGAACTACATATAGGGGCATATATGTTCATTTAAGCACTCTCGCTCCATCCCCCTCCAAAAAAAAGAATATAATAAATAAAAAAAATAAATAAAATAAATCAACAGCAACTATTAATCTACAATCATGTTTAGCAACACTATAGGGTCCTATGGGGATAAATTTCGGTAAATTATTTTAATATATTAGCACCACGCCATACTCGATATTTTTAATTCTTTGTTAGGAGTTGATTGATGGGATAAAGTTTGCAAACCCCAACCACAACACTGCAATTAATTTATCTGAATAACAGACTGTACAGTATGCACAAGGTTAATTTGCGCATGCGCAGTGCAGATGTGTGCACACACACTAGATTTGAATTTCGTGTTGGAGAGCAGTGCTATTGCTAGTGCAAAATACAGGTAAAAATCACTCAACATCAGTATGTCACCTTTTGTAAGGTAAGAAATTGTAGTATTCAACTAATTCTTGTAGCATTTTCATCTGTGAAATCGCATATATCATGATTTTATCTTGTCAAATTGCTGTTCAAAATTTCTTCTGCAGTGCAGCCAGTGTGACATTGTGAATTCAGTGTGAACCCATATACCTAAATCTGCGTAGTGTTTGTGTTGACACGCACGTGAGCAACAATTGTCATGATTGTTGTAGATGGGGGGTTGGTTGTCCGGACGCGTCGCTGTCCGGACACTTAACAAAAATTAATCTTGCTTGTTTGTCTCAGGATTAAGCCAAATAATGCTTATCTTCATCTGTAGAATATTTTCTAACATTTTGTTCCAAAATACTACAAAAAGATTGCTTGTAAATTGTCTCAAATGGCTGGTCCAAATCATTTGTCCAGACACACAACCTGTCCGGACATACAATAAAATTAACTGGCTTTATTTCCATTAAGATTACCCTCATGTTTGCCCTAATACATTTGTTCAAGAGAGTACATCTACCATATTATGTTAACAAATATGAATCTGTGGAAATTTGAGCCAAAATAAAGTAATTTCGAATTTTAGTTTGATGATGAACATGATGAAAAGTTCTAACGTTCTACTTACAGAAGTTAGATCTAGATCTAGATCTACGCTCACGACGCATATAGTTTGCAAATATCCGAGAACAGCGGAGGAAGAAGAAGAAGTAGTGTGGGCATTAATGTGAACTTGATAATTAAACTGAAGAGTGTTTAATTCTGACATATT
>CALNVZ010003429.1:34493191-34525695 GCA_940671915.1 Paracentrotus lividus
CATCATGACCCTACTCAATTAGGGGGAATCTTTTGCCCCTACAGTGGTGAAACAAGCTTGATCCATAAATAGCCACATTCATTGGCAAAAGGCATAGATTTGGTCTTTTACATGTTGACTGTATGTCGGCCCTTGTCACTTGCTGTACAAGAGAACAGAACACTCCGTGGGCTTGATTTGTCCTATAAAAGTAGCTCACACGAACGGAGGCCTACACATTGTCAAGTATATTTATTCTAGCAAGGGAAAATCTACTTTAGACTCAACAAATACAAGTATAAGTTTAAACAGAAACAAACTACGATTACATTTTGTTGAATAAAATCAAGATCATGTTGTGGAAAGTATTGTTACATTTGGTCTGTCTTTGCCTGACGGCATCCGTGTGTTCAGCGTGTACTGCTTCAAGTACGGGATCAAGAAAACCCACAAAGCCCTTCCATGGAATCTTACATGGTAAATATTGCTTGATTTTGTATTTTGTATTTTCTTTTTTTAGTGTGTGTGGGTGTGGGGGGTGCGTGTGTGTGTGAATGTGTGTGTGTGTGTTGTGTAGTGTGTGTGTGTGTGTGTGTGTAACTCACGAATTTCTATTTGTAAATATAAAGGAAACGAAATATATTTATAGTGATGCTTAAATAACATTTTGATAGAATAGGTGTTCTTGAATAATTTGTCAGAAGATCAAGTTGAGGTATGACGTGTTGTACATTCTCTAGACATGCTAGATCTCAATAATAAACAAACTATTGGTCAGAATACATGAGAGCAAGAAATTTTACTTCCTGCAACGGTTCGTCCTTCCCCTCCCCAAATTTTCATTTTAATCATGAAAGTGAATACGCGAGACATTTACTACGTAAGAATCGGGAAATGATTTGGAGGCCAACATTTCATGTCACCAAAATGATTCATGCAGATCATATTTCCTCATTTAGGCAAAATAAAAATAGAAGTCAATTTCCTTTCCTGCCTGTGCCATCCTAGAGGCTACCCTCAACCTTTTTCTTAATGAGCCTTCGTCCAGTCTCTCGCCCCCATTCATGCTCTTTGTAAATTATATAGGTATACCTCTCTTCTTCTTCTTCTTCTTCTCATTCTCCATTTTTCCATTTTCTTCTTCTTTTTCTTCTCATTCTCCACTTCCTTTTTCTTCTGCTTCCTCCACTTCTTCTTCTTCTTTTTATTTTTCAACCTTGAAGATTGTTGCAGAAATATATGAAATCGTGTTGGCCACAAGGATAGTTTGCACACGTGCCAATTATTTACAATGGTGCAATTACAGTACATTTGTCAAAGCAGTTGTCAATCTAGCTTCTGCAGTTTTCCGTCAATCGGTCTAATTCACGGACTTACGAAGTTGAAGAATTGCTTCTGGTAAAAAAAATGCATGATTTTGCTTCAACCAAATCTTCGTACAGTGAGATTTTGACATAATTTATTGAAAATCCAAAATTCTTAGTCATTGGGACGGACTGCATAAACCCCTCTCTCGACATTCATGCTTACTTACTATATCGTTCAGTGTATGTACTCCATTGCTTCAACTTTTCTTATTTACTTCACTTTCACTTATCATTCCTTTGATTTACACCTGACACACAGAACAAATAGCGGATGTATGGCTTGGGGCAGTCGAATTCATCGATTTCACCTGTGGGTTACCGAAGACTCCTGACCAACCGAACGAACAACCTACAGCAAACCCCCTGCGGAATATGCCCTCGGACTACACCGACAAGATATCACTGAACATGAAGCTACCAACTGGAAAGGTCAACCCTTACAAGTTCGATCACTCCTTTGTCTACTTCCGGGGTCAAACCTTTGAATGGGGTGCTGGTGCTATCTATGATTACAGCAAGGCGAACCTGGGGCGGGATCCGCACGTGTGTCCAACGATCTGGGGACTACAGCGTGGAAGCAACTGTACCCTGGCCCAGGCCGAGACCCTGGCTGCGAAGTTTGGACCGATCCATGGTGCATACAACCTCTTCACCAATAACTGCCATCACTTTGCGGAATGGTTAATGAAGAAGCTACTTGCAGGAGATTGCATTCTGAAATAAAGACGTCGGGACTGTCAAGGTCTGATCATTGTTCACAAATGTATTGAGTCGTTTCTGATGATAGATTTCCATTGCTTAAATAATAATGTGTAATGCTGATAATTGTGCCATAATGAATAGATTTTTATATTAGGTATACATTTCATACAGAGAGAGCATTCATGGTGACAGTAATGACCTTTATAAGGTGTAGTATTGGTAAAGGTCAAGGTAAAAAATGGTGTAAACGTTCTCTTCTCATAACGCATAATCAACAGATGATAACACTAAATGGTCTTAGATTATCTATAGATGCATTATGAAAAACACATTTGCACCAATTCTTTGGCCTTCACCTAATATTGTTATTCCACTGAGAGAACAGATTTTTGACCACTGAAAGAACGAAAATTCGACAGATATGTCAATGGGTTTTAAAAGAACTAAGCATAATTTAAAATAAGTTTTCAATAAGTGTCCTTCATTGGTTTCACAGTTCTATCAATGAATGATCGCGAGTCTTGCTAGGATTTCAAGTATCCTTTGAAAGTCTCCCAAGAAACAAAGAGATCTTTGTCAGTCTCTCTGAGAATTTTCGGAAAACTCGCGTGATCTTCCAAGCCTACTTGGCATTTAAGTGATTACCCAGTGAATTGTTTCTCTGTTTTTAGGACTGCTGGCAGATCTTATTAATGTGTTGTCTCTCAGTGGTCTATTAAGGGTCTCTTCTCTGTGAAAGTGAGCAAGGCAAATAACTGTGTATTTCGATATTTTAGAAAAAGTTATTGAAACTAAAATAAATTGTATACATAAATGGCAAAGAATTAGCTTTTTGTTTTCATTTATCTTTCGTTACAATATTAAAATTCAATCCACATGACTTACGAATATATCTATATTGTTATATCAACAACATAAACAGGTAAAATGTTGTTATGCTGCCTTACCTACCATACCCATATACGGTTAGATACGGCTGAAGCCTTAATATGTCATTGCAATACAGTATTTTCCTCAAATTAATGGAAGCTGGCAAATGGGTTTATGGATCATCGGATGATTTGAGAGAACAAATTCATGAGAAATGAAGTGGTATTGTTATTATGTGATTAGAAAATATGTCAACTAAATATTAAAGAGAGAAAAGCATTGGAAAGAGGTATAAAACGTTGTATCTGGCACGGCCGGAATAATATGGTGAATCTGATAAACAATATCTCATGACAAAGTTAAAAGGGACAATAAGAATATGAAGGAAAATGAAGAAAAGTCTTGCCTAGATTGAATATAACAATTGTTTTCGGGGAGCACTTTTTACTTAATTTTCACAAAAATTCCGATGTTTTACGCCTCAGTGGGCACAATACAAGAAAATCGTGCAAATGAGAAAAAGGTTTGGGGTGTCGTCATGTTTCAGTGACTTCTCGAATACATTAATTTGAATCAAGATCAGTTAGTTAGAGATCAGTTAAAGCTATGTGCCAAGTTTCATGACAGAACTCGAGGTAGAATTAACAGTAATAATCAATAACCATTGACTTAATGTACACAGAGATTTAACAAACATGACAAAAGTGAAATTCGGCATATTCTAATTGTCACTTTTTGTCCATTTGACTGTGAGTTATTCTATGAAACTTGGCACAGAGCTTTAACTGATCTCCAGCTAACATGATCTTGATTCAAATTACTTATTCGAGAAGGCACTGAACCATGACGAATCCCTAAACTTTCTTCTCATTTGCATGATTTTCTTGTATCTTGTGCCCACTGACGAGTGAAACATCGTTTGTTTTTTTTTGTGTGAAAATAAAATAAAAAGTACTCCCCGAAAACAATCGTTATATTCAGTCAAAGTAAGAATTTGAATTTTAGTCCATACGTGAAAAAAGGTACTTTTCCAGTCTCACGTACTCACTGAAGCGTGAATTTTTAAATGAATGCCATAGGATCATTGACACGTGCCCATAGATTGTAAACACATCAAAAAAAATGTTGAGATGATTTCTAATGCATAAAATTACTGCAATACCTCTTCATAATTCAGGGATATTTTTGTTCATTGGTTCATTCAACCGTGAACGAAGGGGTCTTGGTTGCATACACTTGCTCATTCAACCGTGAAATTTGACGCAAATTTCCTTTCGGTAAATTTGGAAGCACGTTTGCATACATTCTGACGTGTAAAATGTTTAAAATATGAAAATTGGTCCGATATCATTGAATTAAAGCTGTGATTTTAGGCTTTTGAAATTCAAACAATTACATTTTTGCATTCAACCATTGATCACTGAAGCGTGACTTGATTAATGTTTTTTTTATTCGCTCTCCTGGTAGCTAATTAAATTCCCTATATGGACATATAATTAGATTTTTTCAATTTCTCCTGGTTGAAAAATTATTGATATCTGAAATAGGGGGAACTTTCTTTTTGTGTAGTGCTTAGATGTACATATAGAAACACTTTTTGTGAGGTGACAAAAAACACATTGCAGCATGGGGATATTACATTTCGTTACATATGAAATAATCAGTTCTAGATTGATAGCAGGCAGGAATTTAAAGTAATAAATATCATAAGTCAGATTTTTATTCCCTTGCTCTCAATTTATCTGCCTCCTTCTATTATCCATCTCTAAAATTCTCTGCATTTCTTTTTGTCCTGTAATGTCTACAGTGCAATGATACTAATTTTACAGAATAACTTTATCAATCATTCATTTTATGTATATGTAAATATTGTCATTGTAAACCAGTGGAAGAAGAATTTCCGTTTTTTGGATAATAAATGCTTTATCTTATCTTATCTTATCTTATCTTATCTTATCAGATTACTTACATTTAGGCCGACCTTTAACGTACCATGCAAAATAAGTGACTCAGTAAGGCGAACCAGGGTCTGTGGAATAATTTTTAACTATTAGATTAATCACAGGCGCATGCCCAAAACCCTTTATAGCTAATACTTGTATTTCTTTTAATATATTTTTTTTTTCGGGGGGGTGGTACAGCAAAAACAAAGAGCAGATGTAAACCTGGAGCCTATTACAAGGTTACAAAAGTGTTTACATGTACTATAATTTAGTAATACTTCAAGGTATCTCATAATGAGTAGAAGGTACGTAGGCTGAATTGCATGAAATGAAATCACAATTTATTTTTAATTCGCACGGGGGGAAAATGACAAAACCCGATGTCGCCGAAGTGCGTTTGAATGATGCTGCCATCACTTGGTCAAAATTAGGGATTTGCTCTAACACATGAGTCTGATAAAGTCTGAACATAGGCCTGCTGGCGATTATTCAAAATAAAGTTTAATGTTTATTCTCTTTTGGCTAATTCTGAATGATTGTTCATTTGTAAAAATCCAGATTAAAAGGAAAATAGGATACATTGGGAGAATAAACCAGAAAGGCTATTTTTTTTATTTATTTATTTATTTATTTATTTATTTATTTATTTTTTTTTTTGGGGGGGGGGGAGGGAGGTCCTATTTAGTCCTAGGACGAATAATATAGGCCTGCAAAATAAGTGATATAATATAATCAATAAACAATGATTTTGATAGAACTAGAAACAATTTTTATCTAAAGTAAATGAAACAAAATTTTCACAATATACTCTGTATAATTAATTTTTCTTCTTTTTTTTAATGATAATTATACTGTTTTTTATTTTTTCAATTTTTTTTTTCTTTTTTGAAAATCGATTCATGTTTTAGGTATTAAAGTGTTTACAATATTTATCCTTTCCTTTACTTGGTAAAACAAAATTAAAGTAAAAATGTTCGTAGAATGAACGTTTGAAACACAAATGAAATTAAGACTTTAATGATCGCATGTATCTGAGTAGAACCTAAATAACAATGGCCCGAATAAGAAATTGTATCTACATGAGGTAAATATGTTTCTGCAACTTCATAAATCGTGACGTGTGTTCATGGCCCTAATGAAAAAAAAAATTGAAAAAAAAACAATTGAAAAAAAAAAAAAAAAAAAAAAAAAAAAAAAAAAAAAAAAACTTAATGCATATTAATGTGCCTCCGAGCCAATAATTAAAGCTACTCCTCAATTCTTCAATGGTAAGGAAATCTTCTTGTTTCCCCATTTTTTAAATCAATTAGTAGGCCTACTTTTAAACATTACATTAAGTGTGGTTAAATAATAGACTAAAAACGGAAATTTTGGTTTGGATACCCTACAATATAATAACATGTCTTGACAAGTGTCTCAATGTGTCATATTTCCTTAACAATATTGATAGAACACTTTTATGGAAGAATATACCAACTTTCATGTTGCCAATGTCAACAGATACTGATTTCCAAATATTTGGATAAAATCTTTGCAAAGCCATTGTTATTTTTGTATTGTAAAATGTTATTTAGGACCCTGTTTATAAAGGATTGAAATCAACAAAAGTTCGGAAAAAATACTACTTGTTTCATACTTGGTATAGCATAATTATTTGATTTGTATGTTTCAAACATGAGCCTCGGAGCCAGGGGTGTTAAGGAGGTAGGGGGGGGGGGGCTAATTGAGCCCTGACTTTTTTTTTTTGTAAAGCAAACCTGTACAAAAACGAGAAAATGACGCTAAATTAGCTCCTCGACCCCATGGTAATAAATCAGGTACACTGTAAACATAAATTAGTCTTTTTGACTAATAAAAATTAGTCCTGCCATATGTCTGAAATGACTAGAATTAATAAGTCAGATGACTAACGTTTAGTCATTTCAGACACTTTTGGATTTAGTCAGATGACTAGAATTAATTAGTCAAATGACTAAAGTTTAGTCATTTCAGACACTTTTGGATTTAGTCAGATGACTAGAATTAATTAGTCAGACAAGCCAAATATTAGTCAAATGACTTATTTTAGCTGGTCATCATTTTAAGGCCATATTTTATGTAAAAACAAAAGAAATGAAGCAACTAAATATCTTCTTGATTTAAAACAGATCTATTTTAACTTAATCGGGCTATACATAATAATAATAATAATAATAATAATAATAATAATAATAATGATAATAATAATAATAATAATAATAATAATAATGATAATAATAATAATAATAATAATAATAATAATAATAATAATAATAATGATAATAATAATAATGGTCTATACTTTAACTCGATAAAAAATATTTACAAAATTTCATTTTTACATAGTACAACATAAATTATAAAAATATATCGCATAATAGTTAACATTATCATGATAGCAGATACTCTGAATTGTTGTAATGAGGATTACATAATAAATGGCCTTTCAAGACATCATAGTGTTATTACTGTACTAAAATCCAAATTTGTGAGGCCAATACACTTAAATAGCATAGGAGGAAGAGAGTGAGAGGGTGAGGAAGACACAGAGTAAGAGTAAAAGTGAAAGGAGAACAAGAGGGGAGGACAGAGGGAGAGAGAGAGAGACCAGGATGGAGAAGAATGGAAAAGTCTAATACAAATTTATATTTAAAAAAAAAAGTAAATTAAAACGCATAAATGTAAATTCGAAAATATTGGTTTCAATGAAGAAATTCCCAATCATCACCTTCACTTCAAATAATATAATAATTATGTATACGTATTGCTTTGAATATGTACATGTATACATGACATGTTGCATTTCACTGCATACAATACATTCAAACCAGGTAAAGTACGTGGTACAGTGTAATATAAAGGTTTGAATACGAGAACATTATGCAGAATAGAACCAACAACAACAAAAAAATATATTAAAAAAAAATAGAAATGCAGAAAATAGCATGTATCTGAAGTTCAGCTTGTCCTGGAAATTTCAGCAATAACAAATAGCAAATATTCCCCCAGCTCAACAAAGGTACAACTCCATTCAATACTCTGAGAAAGTCTTAAATCGTCCGATAGCACGTTCAACGTGAATCCTTGCTGATTCGATGCGACGTGTCTTGACTGAGGCGTGTGTGTTGAGTTGCTTCCAATGTACAAATGGTGGTATGTTTTAGTGTTGCTCCCCCTTTTTGCTCGGAGGTCTCTTATGAGAAAACAACGATCAGCCATGACGCCATCGCCATGTTCAATGTGGTTCAAGCAACCAGATTCTTGTGTGATCTTTTAATCTGATACACTACCTCCAAAGCTGAGAGGGAAAAATGAAGGTACCCCTTGGAAATGTTGCAACTAAGAGCTTGGGAGTATTGTGATGTTTATAAGATGACCAAGTTATTCTTTGAGAACAAGGCGTTGATGGGGTTAAATATTTCAGTACACTCTATAATTGTTCTAGTGTTCTTGAAATATCTAAAAACTCTTCGGAAGACTTGCCCTAACGTGTTCCTTTGTTGGCCATTTAATGAGAAGTGGTCGCAGTTTAAGGTCCAGAAAATTTCAAAATGTTCCAATTCCAAATGTATTTGCCAGTCCACGATTTGTAAAACCACGTCGAAGACGGAAAAGTGTCATAATGAATTCTTCATACACAGTGAATATCCTTGAACGATGTTCCTGAAAAATAAGGCCATTAAAATAAAAAGGATTATTAGACAGGCATTATAAAATCCCTGGAAGGGCATCTATATAATAATTGAAATATTTGTCGCTCTCATCCTGATCATTATTCCTTACATGAATTCATTTGATTTTCAAATTTACTAAATGATTAAAATAGTCATTCAAATTAGTTATTACTATTATCATTATTATTATTATTATCATTCTATTCGGCAGAAAGATGACATACAATATAAATAAAATTGATTCCATATAAAAACATATTATTAAAGAACACAAAAATATTAAGACACTGTTTTCACTTGGCTGGGCTGCCAGGCCTTGGGCAAAGTTAACTAAATAACTACAGTCTGCGGACCGCTCTAACCTATTATCCAGCCAGGTGAATTCAGTCTTGCAATATATGTGACATTAACAATTATAACATAACATTCATAACTTTAAAAAATCATTAAAAAAAAAAATAAATCATTTTAAAATGGTACAAATTGTGTTTTAGAAAGGCGTTCAAGCAGTTGTTGAGTCTCTTTCAAGTAGACATGACCACACCATATTGGAAAGGTGTCTTAGTTCCAAACATAAAAATATGAGACATAATGTACTAGAAGCTAATATATAAGTAAATTGCAATTAAATATGTTAAACAATAAAAATAAAAAATAAAAAAACCCTGCAATGACAATAATATTGCAAAGCTCTAATTAAAGAAATGTTGACATTCAATTGGCGAAATAAACCATTTAGTCCAATATTTAAAATACACTCCCTCTAAAAGGTGAGATTGTTATTCAAAAATGATTTTCATGTACAGATTCAAGTACAGAATTATAGAACATGAAGTGAAAATACCTCAGATCTAGCTGGAGAAGCTTTCGGTGTTTTGAATCCATTCCAGTACCTCATTTTGATGCCTTCTCTTTCAGAAAGTTGAACAAATAGCTCAGCATGATCACCTTCAATCATGTTAAAGGGGGAAAATATATTATGTTATAAATTAAAATAATAAGAAATATTGTTATGTACGTGTATACATTGCTCATGATCATACATTATTACAAAATATGTGAGCAATCACAAAAACAACTCACCGGTATAAAAGAAGCAGGAATCGTCTGACGAAGAAACACATTCTATGAATCTGGAGCGCGTGAAAGCCGATGGGTCTATAAGCCGATGGGTCTGTAAGCTGTCTGTCTTCGTAGGATAGATGCAAAGTATGAGTGATACTTCTGTTTGCGAAGCTTCATCTGTGGTTGACACTTTTGCTGTGCTATGTTGAGTGTGATAGAGATGTTGTAGATACCATGGAGATGTCTGGCATTCTGCATGAAAAAATAATGAAAAATAAATGTTAAATAAAAAATGTTTTTATTTATTTCATTTTTTTTTTCCATTTTTTTTTTTTTTTTTTTTTTTTTTTTTTTTTTTTTTTTTTTTTTGGGGGGGGGGGCTGCACCACCTCATCTTTTACAAATTAAAATTCGATTCGGCAAGAGTTCCTTTTACGACAGCTACCCAAATCGAAAAATATACATGTGGAAATTGTGTATAATAATATTTTAAATATAGACTAGGGTTAGGGTTATGGTTAGGGTTAGATTTTTAAAAAATGATATTTTAATAATAAAAAAATAACAACAAAATACAACTTCAAGTTTATTTAGTCAAAAAACACAAGAGGAATAGCGAGAGTCGAACCCGAGTCACCAGCGTCACTGTCTTACTCTCACACCACTACACCAACGAGACGGCTTGCGCATTGCCGTGGATTTTTTTTTTTTTTTTTTTTTTTTTTTTTTTTTTTTTTTGAGTGGCTGTCGCATGAGGAACTCTTTCCTTTGATTCTTTACATGAATATATTCAATGATACTAATCATCATATCATATCATAACTAATCATTCAGCACACCATCCGAGTATAGAGCGTGTTCTGCAACTACAAATTACTAGTATTCCATGATATAAGCATACAACTAACGTGGAATTGAGCATGTGGGGCTACAATAATAATTTGACATCACAATTTCTTCCATGTTCGGGATTCGCGTTAAACATAGAATATGACATAAACTTACCTTGGTCTTTAAAAGCATTTTCAACGATATCCTGAGATGGATCTAATTCTTGGGCGTTGCATTCGATGTCGTTTTGTTTTTACCATGTCGGCATGTGTCCGTGTGGTTTGACCGCGAATCACTGTTACGTGCGCCGTAGGCCTAGCCTCTGACCATAAATAAGGCATTTGTAGGCCTACATGTCATTTGTTACTCATTTGACTAATGTAAACAAGTCATTTGTTAAATGACTTGTTTATATTGGTCAAAATGACTTACCTAAACTAGTCTTGACTGAGGTAATTAAGTCACTGAGACTGGACTAATATATATTAGTCGTTTTGACTAATTTATAAGCACCAATGACAAATTTATGTTTACAGTGTAATTGATTCATGTTTAACCAATAAAAAGGGCACAATGGCTGCGACTATGCATGATCATGCAGGATCTTGCACGCTGGGGAAAAACCAGTGTGGACCGTTTTTTTTATTTATTTATTTTTTTATTATTTTATTACTGATTTATACGAAGCTATTTCAAGGGTAGGCCTACTTGGTAACTTTAAAACAATGTCTCAAAATTTTATAAAAAGGGAGGATGTCGTGTATACGCCTATCCAGAAGGCGATCTTGCTCTTACAGTCGAAAATCTGCAAACGAAGCGAGAATGGGAATTTGTCAGGGTTTGCCAAGGTTCGTCAAAATTCGCGAACGGCTTTTTTGTTGTTGTTGTTTTTGGGGGGTTTTTTTTGCTGACAGTTGCAAGCGTTTGCAAAAAAAAAAAAAATCTGACAAATATTGGCGAACATTGATAAAGGTCATCTATACTACTGTCTTCTGATTGGTTGAAAGTGCAGTCATGTTCTCAACTATGACCGCCATAGTACCCTTTTCCCGCTTTTACCATGACATAGTTCGTTTTACCATGACATAGTTCATTTCTTAGGGGAGACCGTGGATGGAAGTCAGTTGTTACAGTTCTCAGTGTGCTATAAAGCTGGAACAAGAGAGTTCGTGCTAACTTGTATATATATATAAACAGCCTACAAATAGCTGTGATGAACTACCGGTCGTGAGGTTTCTCCGTTGTTTTATTAAAAAGTAAATCAACAAAAAACATTTTTTACAGTTCTAAGTGAATTTTTGACAAAAATTAAAATTTGTAATAGTTCTTTCAACTGAAGGCACATGATGATAGTCTGATATTGTGAATATAGTACATGTATGTCACTAATATACCCCTGAGCCATGCCCTGTAATTCTGCCTAATGGCTGTGCTACAGTTGATTTTATGTGTAAAATCACCCATGGGGTAGGTTGTTACAACAACCTATCCCATGTCGATGTAACAACCTACCCCAATTACATTACACATGTAAAGTAATTTTGTTTCAGTGTTCAGGTGTTAATATTTTGATATTTCTATTATTACTTTAGTCTGTTCTATATAGAGCTCTACTTACCAAGTATACGGGGTAGGTTGTTACAAAAAAATGTCTTCATTAATTAAGCTGTAGTTAATTAGTGTTTACATGTTTTCAAGTTTTATGTGCCTCAGGTTTTAGCCAACATAATAGGCTAACTACAGACCCAAAATGGAGTGTTTGAGTACTTTTATTATGATTATCTGGCCCAAAATGTGAATTTTGTAACGTCCATCCTTCGGTCTCCCCTACAGTTCTTTTTTCCATGGCTAGCATGCTCCCCGTTTGTTTACGTGCAAAAAGTTACTCTGTGCGCGATTGCGTATACCATAATTTGCATCTCGAGTTGGTCGATAACTTTAGACAGCTTGCGCGTCAATATGAGGCCGGACGCGCAGTGCAGACAAATTCTTTCGTTGTATACTATACTGTTGATAGAATGGATCCATGATTTTCAGACGAGCGTTTAGTTTAGCGTTACAAATTATAATGGAAAATGCGCTATATAAATACATTATTATTATTATTATTATAGCCCAATATAGCCGTGTTCGTTTAATACCGTTTTTAAAGCAAGACGTCAGAGGCCAATCTTCTATTTCGAAAGCAAGAACAGCAAATCTGCAATAAACTGTATGATGGCGGTGCCCAAGTCTGCGCTCCTAAAATTTGACCTCAATTTCAATAAAAAGTAAAGTATTATTTTAAGATTCATCAATATTATTCCATTTTTTCTATTCTATTGATCAATGAAGCAAAAAATCTCAAGAATTAATTTACAAGAACAATGCTTTTTTGCGATTTTTCAAAGGGCTGTCATTTTGTATTGCAGAATTGAATAGTGCCCATGTCTGCGCACTAACTCATTTTGCACGCAAATCAAGCGCACGCAAGTTTTTGACTTTCACTTTTAGAGAATGGTTGACATTTTCAGGGTAGCAAATATAACTTGCTGAAAACCATTTTTAATCAATTTTTTTCGCAGTTTTTTGTATCAAAATGGATTGTTCAGGTTAAGATTGCAGGTTGATATTAGTTAGGGGTTTTGTTCTATTAATAGAATTCGCGCATTTACGTGGGTGCGCAGACATGCCCTGCTGGAAAGAACACACTCATTCACATTGTGAACACAGTGTGAAAACATAGTTCACACTGTGAAATTGATTTCACAATGTGAAAATGCCCCAATTTAACATTGTGGAGCACCACAATGTGGAAAACTACACATTGTTCACAATGTGAAAATTGATTTCACAGTGTGAATATACCAGCTCACAGTGTGAAATTGATTTCACAATGTGAAAACGCCCCAATTTAACATTGTGGAGCAGACTTCACATTGTGAAACACAGTGTGATCACACTGTGTTTCACATTGTGAATGAGTGTGTTCTTTCCAGCAGGGTGGGCACCGCGCAGACTTAGGTACTCTCACCATAAGTAGAAAACCGGTAGGCCTATTGTCTCCGGTTAGCAACAACTGACTGTTGAGTTTTGTGTATGTTGTTGCGGGGTGCGGGTCTACTAGATAACGTTAGATCTAAGTTAGGCCTAACTTAGTTAGGTCTAAATTTAACCATGTAGATTATTTTTAGATCTCCTTGTTTTTCGGTATATAAAAGATATATTGACTGCTTTT
The DNA here is from genome assembly GCA_940671915.1 of Paracentrotus lividus. Lineage (NCBI taxonomy): Eukaryota > Metazoa > Echinodermata > Echinoidea > Camarodonta > Echinidae > Paracentrotus > Paracentrotus lividus. Next base: position 34,506,858 of record CALNVZ010003429.1, read on the forward strand.
AATATTCGAGTCATCATGGTCATTTATAGGCTCTCGGGGACCTCTCAACCTGCTATAACCCTCGGCTACGCCGAGATAGAAGAGACAGGAAATTCTAAAAAAAAATATATATATTTTTAGTTTTTAATTCTAAAAATGAAAAAAGATGCAGAGTCTCTGTTAATAATATAAATGTGCTTCGTGTTGAATTTCATTTTTGTATGGGCTTTAAATGTAAAGAAATTGACCTTGACTAAGGTTTTATTCCAAAAGGCGCTAAATCCATAAAAAAATGAAATGTTAAAAACATGATTAAATTAATCGAATACGATAGCCTAATCATATATATCAAAATAAACTTACAATGGATAACAGAAAGTGTTAAATGAAGAAAAAAAATGATATACTCTAAAACATTTAAAGTGGATTTAGCTCCTTTTGGAATCAAACTCTTCATATACATGGGTGCATTTGAAGTTATAACGGTCTCTAAAGAAATATACACCTTTTCTGACCCTGTTTGAAAGAATTCATAGCTACCTGCTTCAAAGAGTATCATCAACCATCGATCAAAATTGAATTCATCATCAGTAGAAACGCGGGTGTCCTGCTAGTGAAATGAGAAGAAAAAGAAGGAGAGAAGGAAGAAGAAATAGAGGAGAAGGAAGAAGAAGAAGAAAGGAAGTAGATAAGAAGAAGAAGAAGAAAACGATAGGTAACCATTTACACCCGTTTTCGAACATTTGTAACTCTTTGCGTGATCTAAAAAATAATCCAAATTCGTATATTCACAAGCATTTACCGTTGCATAACAAAATGTAACGATTTATTTTTATTTTTTATTTTTTTGCAACAATTTGCTTTAAACAAATTTGCAATTTGCAAAGTATTCGTTCGCAAGCGTTCACCACTCAGTAAAATACCAACTTGGAATGCCTTTTTCAGGAAGAAAAGTAGGCCCCTTTGCATTTAATACAAGGAAATATAATTTTCTTTTATTTATCTGTATACACTCTTAGAGATACTTCCTTATTGCCATGTTTTTTTTTTTAATGTTGTTTTTGTTTTTCTAACAATTATATAAACACAACTCAGAAAGCAAGTTTTCCTTTTTCAGATATCAACAGTTCAAAAAATCTAATTATATGTCCATGTAGGTAATTTTATTAGCTACTAAGTGAGCGAGTTTTAAGAAAAATCATCTTGTCATACTTCAGTGATCAATGGTTTGAGGGCAAAAATTTCATTTTTTGAAGTTCACAGGCCGATTATCACTACTTTGAATAAATTATTTCGGAACAATATTAATTTTATTACAAAACCACACTTATCAAAAGGGATACCACATTTGTGCCCTAACATGCAAAAATGAATTTATGGTCAAATTCCACGGCTGAGTAAGCACTGGGCCAAAATTACAAGAACTGCAATTTTGCGTGTATTCGATCAAATATGAATAGAAATACGCGTCGTCATTGGATAGATCAGTACCACGCGACCTACCTTCAAAAACTTATATTGTACATATGTACAATATAACTTCCGGTTTTTGTAGGGTAAAGCCCGTATTAAATGAATGGAGAGAGTATCGATTATATCGTTTGTCTCATTGCGCCAGCGCGTAAAAACAGTAAAATGTTGCGCACAACAGCTTACAACGATGGATACGCGGAGAAACAACATACGTCACAATAGCTAAATTTGCACCAAAAATTTGGCAAAGATAAAACCAGATGGGGCAAGGTCAAAGATCTAAGGGTCTATATATTTACTATAAAAAATAGTGAACGCTCCATCTTGCAACATTACTGGATTATACACTGTTGCTCATAAAGGTTGGATGTTGTTTTGTGTGATCCAGCGACATATATTTGCTCCGGCTTAGATTTCTTGAAATTGTTTGTCCCTACTTTCACTTTTCTGGACCCTGGCTATACCTTGGACACCCCCAAACTATTCCCGGGGAATAAAAATGAAACAAAAGTTTGGCAACCCCCAAAACGCCCACTTTTGTCATTTTTTCCTCATTCAGGGGCCCCTTTTTGTTTACCCTGCTGACTAAGGCCCCCATAATCCCACCCTCACCAAACGTGTCTGATGTAAAGGGTTGTTATTGTTCTTTGAGTTAAATCCAAGTTTGTGATCACCGACTTAGATTTATTTTCTAGGGGAAGGGAAAAAGTTTACTTTGATTCGGGTTGAAAATTAAATTTATTCATTTTTACAACATAGAAATTTCTATCTTCTCAAAAATGTATTGTATAATCTCAGCCAAACATAAATCATAATGAAAAATAGACAATAGTTACCGCTTACAACCTTGTCATTAAGGCTAAAACAAGATTTTGGGGAAAATGACAATAATTAGGGGTTCATAGTTGTTTTTCATTTCCTTTGTTTTGACCATAAAGGTTGGATAGAATATTTCCATTTTTTACCGATTTCACTTTTTCCTTCAACAACTCCCCTAGACAAGACACTAAGGCCTGTAATCTTAAACCTTGATTTATCATAAAGAACGATAACAACTCTATAATTTCAGATGCTTTTCGAGGGGGTATGACGGAGGGGGCCTTAGTCAGCCGGGTAAACAAAAAGGGGCCCCAAAATGAAAAAAAAATGGCAAAATGGGCGTTCTGGGGGTTGAAAAACTCTTCTTTTTTTTTTCATTCCCCGGGAATAGATTGGAGAGCGTTCAAGGTATAGCCAGGGCCCAGAAAAGTGATAGGAAGGACAAACAATTTCAAGAAATTTAAGCCGGAGCAGAAAGATGTGGCTGGATCACACAAAAAATATCCAACCTTTATGAGCAACAGTGTATGAACTACAAATACTAAAGTATCCCTCGTGCAGATCTATTTCACCTCGGCCTGCGGCCTCGGAGAAACAAAATCTGCACTCGCGATAATTTAGTATTTGTCGTATCGATAATCCAGTATATTGCGCGATAGATTGTATACTATTTATACAGGGTGACCCAGAAAAAAGGGAAACCCAAGTTTGATCATCAATAATTTCAAAAATATTACCATGGTGATTATAAAATTTATATCACTGGAAAGTGCAACTCATTACCATTTTAATGATACCTCACTCAGCTCACAAATGCCACGCATCACTGAACCCCATTGTTTTGAAAATGTCTTGCAAAATTGTGAGTGGTTCACTTTCACGCTCATTGATATGGGTTGTTGCAATGTGCCTAAAAAGGGAACCCAACTTTCATCGTCAATCACTTAAAAAACATGACAGTGGTGATTATGACGTTTATATCATTGGAAAGTGCCATTCATTATCATTTTATTGATATCTCTTTCAGTTAACCAATGTCACGCATCACTGAACCTCATTGTTCTGAAAATATCTTGCAAAATTGTGATTGGTGCACTGTCATGCTTCTTACATTATCCACGGAGAACTGAAGTTTCTCTGGGTTGTCGTGAGCAGTTACATGATGAAATCACCTGGATGGTAAGATTAACGGACTAAGTAAGTAGACATTTCCAACCCATTTATCAAACCCATTTATTTAAAGTCACTGGAATGCTTTATTTAGATTTGTTAGGAACCTTCAAAGCAACTCATCTCAAAGAGCATGAAAGAGAACCTATCACAATTTTGCGAGACAATTTTCAAAACAATGGGGTTCAGTGATGCATGATATTGGTGAGCTGAGAGGGGTATCATTAGAATGGTAATGAGTTGTACTTTACAGTGATATAAACTTCTTAATCACCACTGAAATATTTTTGAAATTATTGATGATCAAAGTTGGGTTTCCTTTCCAGGCACATTCACACAAACCATCTCAAGGTGCATGAAAGTGAACCACGCACAATTTTACAAGACTTTTTCAGAACAATGGGGTTCAGCGAAGCATGATATTGGTGAGGTAAGAGAGGTATCATTAGAATGGTAATGAGTTGCACTTTACAGTGATATAAATTTCATAATCACCATTGGAAGATTTTTGAAATTATTGTTGATCAAAGTTGGGTTTCCTTTTTTTCGGAAACACCCTGTATAATACGCTCTGTGTGCACGTTGTCGGGAATTTTCATAAATTTCAATGCGGTGGTCTTGCGTTGTTTACATCTGACTGCCGCATCACTAGGATCAATACCATTTTGAAGGATTGTCCTTTAGTTTCTGGATTCTTGACCTATATTAGTTCATTTATGCCTTCTGAATAGCAGAATTTACTTTGTTTATTAAACGCTTCCACACAATGTCTTTTCCCTTGTTAAATGCAGTTTTTTTTTTTTATGAATCAGAGAAAATAATTTCATTTTCATTATGCAATGTTTTATAAAAATAATGACATCTAACATTTACACCATCATCTCCAAAAACTTCTGGCCAATCATGTAATGATATACACCTTTCAAACGATCTTATTGCACTGTCTGTCATGGGTCTATTGAAAACATAACGAGTAGTAGTTGGTACTTTGATTTTATCTTTAACATGGGACCACATAATTCAATTGTAATCAGACATTCCCATAAGAGAACATATATGTTGCTTATCATAAAGTTGATTTCCATTTATATCTTGGAATTATACTTGATGAAAATTCGACCTATGAAAAACTTATTGATAATATTGCAAAAAAGATATTAAAAAATATAGAATTTTTACGGAGATCTGCAAAGCCATATATTCCAGATGATATTTTTAAACTTCTTTGTAATGCTCTTGTAATGCCGCATTTTGATTACTGCGATGTAGTGTGGTCTAATTGTTCCCGTGGTCTCTTGTGCTACAGTCACACAGACAAAAACTATTTTCTTTTCTGCAGATCCCCACTGATGCCTTCCCGTTATAGTCAGCAGTGGAAATAATGATGATTTCGTTCATCCAATAAAACAAAAAAATACATAAGAAATGATAGAATACAAGATGAAATAAGATTAAAACAACGTAAACGTAACTATACGTAAGTGCCTGTGTGACTGCAGCATTAGATAGACTAGGCAAATTACATAATAGGATGGCAAAGATGATTATGTAGGGTACGTGCAGGTAATATGGGCCAGCAGGTAGTATGGGCCACCTGAAGCAAATCATGTCGTGACCGTCGACCGGTGACCGGTGACCGGTGTGAGCACCATAATGTTGTTTATATGAACTGTATACGAAAATATATCGTCGTGAGAGCATCTGATGCCGAAATTTTTTGAGAAAATTGCTGAAAATCAACAAGGTAGGTAAAACTTACGGCATTTTTTTTACCCTCATGTAGAATTTGATATTTCACAGAATTTGATGGTGAAAGAGTGTTTGAGGGGGTAACCTCAATTGTGTTGTATATTTAGTAAGCTTGTAGTTTCGTTTTGATCATACTAGCGTGTACAGGTCATTTTGTTTTAGTGAAGGGGTGCAATGTGGCATTGAATGCTTGCCTGACACAGCAACATTAGTGTCGGTAATATGGGACATCCAAAATAGCGGAAATGATTCTGGCACTTAGTATTGCGATGAGGCATCAATCTCTTTGCTACGATTTTTTTGGGTATATTCACAGTATATAATTAATATGAATAACTTTAATTGTAGGCCTATAATATTGACTTGTATAATGAAAATAATATTTAAATAATATTTAAAAAAAGATATAATATACAAAATACATAACAATGAAATATAAAGTCAAAGGATTTACTGAAGGGTCTTATAAATTCATATTATGTCTTAAAGTTAATGATTTTCAACATTTAAAGCAAATTCTGGACATGGTGGAGTCATTGTAGTTTTAAAAACATACATTAAATACACGTGCCCATGTTACCTGCACATGCAGGTAATATGGGCACTTTGGTAATGACGTCAACATTAAATATTGCAGACAGGGGGGTTGGTGATAATTGTTTTTCTTCACAATAAAAGTTAGAGCAATAGTTATTGATTCATATAAACAAAGATTAGACTGTGTGTCATTTTGTAATTTTATGCAAATTAGGCAAATGAGCTTAGGGTGCCCATATTACCTGCATGTACCCTATTCATTAATGTCATTTTATTTCATTACGGTGAACTTATTTACTTTACCATTTAAGACTTATTGCAGTATTATTTCCGCTTTTTTATAATTGATTAAGGTTCTCTCTAGATTGAATATTATTCTATAACTGTATTTAAACAGTTTGGGAAATGATTGTTGGACCAAATCATGTGAGTACTTAATATGATTTGGTCTAATAATTGTTTCCCAGGTTGTATCTTCAAATATCTTGTATCTGGTATTGTTTTGAAGCAGTTCACGAAACTGAAGAGGCCACCCTGAATATATAAAACTGAAAATAAATAAATAAATACAAAAATAAATTTATGATGATGATCCCTGTAGTGGGGCAGTCAACAATTTGACGAAAAGAGTGTATTAAGTACACTGGATCTAAACACAACACAAAAAGAATGTTCAACATATTTCAGATATCAATAATTTTTTAACTAGGAGGATTTGATAAAATCGAATAATATGTCCTTGAAGGGAATTTAATTAGCTACCAGGGGAGCAAATTTTAGGAAAAATCATTGAGTCATGCTTCAGTGATTAATGGTTGAATGCAAAAATTTAATTTTATTTTAAGTTCTCAAGCCTAAAATCACAACTTTGATTCAATGATATCGGACCCATTTTCAGATTTTAAACATTTTACACGTCAGAATGTATGCAAAACGTGCTTCCCAACATACAGAAAGAAAATTTGCGTCAAATTTCACGGTTGAGTGAGCATGCACCAAAAATTGCCAAAACTGCGATTTTTACTTCTTTGCAATAGTACATTCGATCAAATAAGATAAAATTCCTGTTTTGGAAGTGTATGCAACCAATATCATTTCATTCACGGTTGGATGAACCCATCAATCAACCAAAAAATAGGCCATTTTAGAATTGCGAAGAGGTATTTCAGTAATTCTATGCACTAAAAATCATCTCAATGACATTTTTTTTTGTTGTGTTTATATTCTTTAGGTACGTTTCAATGTTCCTATGGCATTTATTTACAAATTTATACTTCAATGAGCACGTGAGACTAAAAAACCTATTTTGTCATGTACATGATGTATGGACTAAAATGTGAATTTTCACTTCGATTAAACAGCACGATTGTTTTGGGGGAGTACCTCGGAATTTATTTTCACAAAAATCCCGATGTTTCAAGCCTCACTGGGCACAAGATGCAAGAAAATCATGCAAATGAGAAGAAAGTTTAGGGCTCCGTCACGGTTCAATGACTTACCGGATATGCAATTTGAATCGAGATCATGTTAGTTTATGACCATCTTAAGCTGTGTGTCAAAAGTAGGGATTTGTGTGAAAAAAAAATTTCACAGGGACTCCCCAAAAACATTCATGCTGTTTAATCAAAGTAAAAATTCAAATTTTGGTTCATACATGACAAAATAGATTTCTAGTCCTACGTGCTTATTGAAGCATGAATTTTTAAACAAGTGCCATAGGATCATTGACACATGTCCAAAGGTTCTAAACATAACCCCAAAAATTTTATTGAGATGATTCAGTGCCTAAAATTATTATTATTATTATTTTTTTTTTTTAATCTGTACAATCAACCGTGAATTGTTAGCTAAAGTCGAAATATACTTCCAAAACAGGGATTCTATCATATTTGATCGAATATACCACGTAAAATTCACAAAAAAATGCAGTTTTTGCAATTTCAAACCAGTGCTCACTCAACCGTGAAATTTCACCATTAACTAATTTTGTATATTAGGGCACACATGTGGCATCTTTTTCGACAAGGATGATGTTAAAAAATTTTAAATATTGTTCCGAAATCAATAATCAAAGTTGTGATAATAGCCTTGTGAACTTAAAAAAAAGAAGACATTTTTGCATTCAACCATTGCTCACTGAAGCATGACAATATGATTCTTTTTAAAAATCGGTCACCTGGTAGCTAATAAAATTACCTACACGGACATATAATTAGATTTTTTTTTTCAAATCCTCCTGGTTAAAAAATTATTGATATCTGAAATAGGAGGAACTTACTTTTTGTGTTGTGTTTATATTTATGGAATTGAAATATCCTAGTAAAGGTTTTCAGGTCAAGTTGAATCTATTTCCGATCAATTTGAAATTTCTTTCAAGCACTTCGTCAGAAATGTGATCGCGATTAAAAATCTAAACGTTAATTCAATTGACCAATAGCTCCGCTCTATGTAGCTAATAGTAGCAATATCGACATCAAGATTACCAGATAAGAGCGGATAGCTCATCAAACTTATTGCATGCTGACCTGACATCAGGTAGGTTGACGCCAATGACCGTATAGCCTGCTTCCGTCTTGTCGCAACACGCGAGATATATCATGTTTAGCGGCCAGTTGTAGGTTGCCTTTGTCTCTAACTAAATTTCTCAAAATCAGACTTGGACTCCTATTCAGATACTGTACAGTGGCCATAAATTTTTGAAATTTTCAAAAAACACTCTCACCCCAAATTTTAATCCGCCCCTCTTGGCAGATGAGAGGACAACTCAGGTACCAATAAATAATTCGCAAAGAAGTTTTGAACATGTTCAAAATTTCCTTGCGAATTTTTTGTCGAGGGTTGCACACGCATTCTTTTTTTTTGTAAAAATGGTTGAATATAACATTGATCCAGCAACATCACATGTCAGTGGATAGGCTCAAATATTATTTTTAATAATACATTTGATGTTCCGTCTTTTATTATGTTTTTTGACTGACTAACCAACAATTTATAGTTCACTTTGGACAAATGGCTGTGTGAGAATTGAGCCAAATTTTAAATTTCTAGGTTCACTCACATACATACATGCACACACACACACACACACACACACACACACACACACACACACTTTTCTCTTTCCATGTATCGTAATAAGAACATGCTCTGTCTCTCTCTCTGTCTGTGTGTCTTTCTCTCTCTTTCCACTCCCGCCCCCTTGTAGTAAGTAATACAAATGACGAATCGGCATATCCATCTCAAGGAACAAGGCTTAATGTTTGAGTTTATAAGCAAGGTGTAGTATTACAAATGTAACATTATCTTCAATTACTGTTTGTCCCTCAAGTAGTGATAAGACTATTTAAACGATATTTCATGTCACATTGTTGTCAATATTTCGATCAGTACTTTCATCTAAGCATTGGTCTCAACAAGCGTCTTGAAAATGAGTAAACTGGACTTTACAGCAGCTACCGTTCTGTTCTTTGTTCTAATTGTCAAATGTTCTTCAGCTGCCGGTAAGTCTTATAGTTGTCGTAATATTTGTAGGCATTTACCGTATAACAATAAATATCACCAAATCATATGGAGAGTTGTTTGTTAGTATAAACCATTTTCATGAAGGTTTAAGAATAAGAAATGAATTGAATTTAACATGATATGTTAGCGTGACCAAAACATCAAACATGTTGTTAAAAAGGAGACGAAAGGTGCTCAAATTGTATTTATTTTGGTAGTGTGGCATCCAATGGGGAAAATATAGGTTTCGTTTGCAAGTCATGTTAATGTTTGTCAACATCTGTTCTACTTGATCACACGAATCAGAAAATATGCGTCGCCAATTTTTTAATTGACCTTTCGTGACCCAAAATGAAAGTCAAAGTCAGGTTTCATTAAAATAAACATAATTTTGTTCAAATTGTGTCGAATTTGGTATCAAATTATAGATAATTTTATAACTAGCAATTACGTCAATTATCATTTTTTCACCCGATCAGTCAGTTTTCAGCAATATGCAAATTAGCTTATTTATGCATAATTGAATGCATTGCAGAGTCAAGTTGAACGGCGATCAGACACAACATATCCATAGACAATATTAATAAAAACTAAGCAAGATTAAAACGTGAATCATACTAGCCTAATATTGTCTTACCAGAACGTGTTACTAAAGTGCAAACAATGAAAGATTTAAACGAAACAAATTTATATCGCTAAAACATTAAACAGCATAACATGTTCTTTCAGGTAATTAAATGGCAAAATTTACGCTCTCGCTTAAACGTCTAATATATACATTTATACCGTGTGCAATAAGTATTGTCACCCCCTACATCATGCTTGTATTAAGCTTAGTACTTAGGGGAGTAATGATTTCGGCTTTGAAACAAATATACCAACTTAGCTGTTGAAATTACCTTTTGTATGGTGTATAGATAAACTTTGTGTGATGTGTATAAGTAGGGCAATGCTGGTTTGAACTTTCATGCATGAATTTAGAGATCTCGAACCTCCTTGCGGACATTGAAAAAATGGTGGGCAATAACGACAAGAGGAAGAAGGAAAGTACTGAGAGCGAAAGGAAATTAGCTAAAACTTGGATAAACGAAGGGAAACGAACAAAGAGATACCAAGTCTGCTTGGCAGGTCAAAAAGATGGGTTTAACACTGTTGCAAGGTCCGGGGAGATGGGGTGAAGAATAAGCATCGACCAATTAGACCGTTTTTACTGGGTCAAGCTTTAAAAAAATTGGCGAGATTCTGGGTCCAGCGTCATTGACCCAAAGAGGGAAACTGTTTCCGTTAAATTGCTATGTTAGTTAATACTAATGTTCACTGATATATTATAAGTCAAAACATTGTGTTTATACAAATAAAATTCAGTCAAATAATGATTTATATTGCATTTTTGTATATTCTATGTAAGGGGCGACAATACTTATTGCACACGGTATATAAACCGAGTGAGTCAGAAAAAAACTTTACACCCAGAAAAAGGTCAATAAAAGGTAAACCAATTTACAAACCCAAAATTATTATACATATTCTGAAAGAATAACTTCTTCCAAATCTTCTGATACCATTTTTGTGTGGTATGTCTTGACGCTTAGATGAACACGACGCATTGTTTGCGAACATATAAATTTCGAATTTTGCGAAAGTGGGGATAAAATGAAAACAACAAATTAAAGCTAACAAAAAATCTACTCTATCCTGATTTAAATAGCATAACATTTTGAGCACGTCAGACTGTAAAAGCCCTTTTTGTGTTTTCTCATGTCTGGAATAAGAATAAAATTCAAATTCCTACTTTGATTGAATATAACAATTTTTTTCAGGGAGTACTTCTGATTTTATTTTCACAAAAATCCCAATGTTTCACGCCTCAGTAGGCACAAAATACAAGAAAATCATGCAAATGTGAAGGAAGTTTGGGGCTTTATCATGGTTCAGTAACTTTTGGAATACGTAATTTTAATAAAAATCATGTTTGTTAGAGACCGGATGAAGCTATGTGTAAAGTTTCATAAAACAACTCACAGTTAAATAGAAAAAAAAATGACAATTGAAATATGCCAATTTTCAATTTTGTTAAACCTCTGTACATAAAGTCAACGGAAGAGTAAAATCAATGCCGGACAAATGTGAAATTCGGTCTATTTTCATTGATGATTATTGTTAAGTATACAGTGAGTTATGTCATGGAACTTGGCACAAAGCTTCAAGTAATCCCTAACTAACATGATCTTTATTTAAATTACGTATTTGAAAAGTCACTGAACCATGACGAAGCCCCAAACTTTCTTCTAATTTGCATGATTTTCTTGTATCTTGTGCCCACTGAGGCGTTAACCCTAATCAGGCCGGGCTTTTTTGGCTCTCCTATGGCCGGGGGGGGGGGGTTGAATCAACCCCCCCCCCCCCCTGAGATCTCGGCAGTCGATCGCGCGAGCGCCGCGAAATTTTGCACAATGGTAGTGTGCGATGTAAGCTACAAGTTCATACAGTTAATTTTTATGAAATAATGTGATTTTATTTTATATTAATTAATTATGCTAATTTATGCATAACTCATACTTTTTGCTCTAATTAACTAAATAAAGCTCCTAGAATGCTAAATTTTGGTCTAAATATTCTTTGTAGCATTCCCAACAATTTTACTTGAAAAAAAATTAGTTATCAAAATCATTTTCTTATGTATTTTATTGTTTTTCGAATTTCTTATGTATTTCCTTGTTTTTCGACCTTTTGTTTTTCTTTATTTTTTGGTAAAAATTGATTGCAGTATCTTTTTGAAGCAAAATTGTGCTAAAATGAATAAATTTTGGCCATTGACAGTGAAAATAATAATGCCTTTATGAATTAGGTGAGAAAACTCTATTTGCATTGACTTTGTACAGAAAATCACGTTTTTGAGCGATTTTCGGTCGGACGGATATTTTTGAAAATCGCGCAGCGTTGTAACCGTATGACCGATTTTCGCGAAAATGGTTTCAAAAGATGCGCAGGACTTAAAAGTTAAAAAGTCAGCGAGCGACGCGGTCAAAAAATTTCTTGCAGCGGCATGGTCACAGAGGGGGGGTTTGAATTCACCCCCGCCCCCTCCCACCCCCCCCCGGCCTGATTAGGGTTAAACATCGGGATTTTCGTTAAAGTAAAATTAAAACCTCTCCCCCGAAAAGAATTGTTATATTCAATCAAAAGTAAGAATTTGAATTTTAGTCCATACATGAAAAAAGGGCTTTTCCAATTCCACGTGCTCATTGAAGCATGAATTTGTAAATAAATGGCATAGGATCATTGACATATGCCCAAAGAATATAAACACATACAGAACAAAATGTTGTTGAGATGATTTTTAATGCATACTGCAATACCTATACAATGGCCAATTTTGGGTTGTCTGATGGGTTTATTCTACCCTGAATAAAGGGATATTGATTGCGTACACTTCCAAAAGAGGAATTCCATCATAAGTGGTCGAATATACCATGGCAAAGAAGTAAAATATCAGTTTGGGCAATTTTGAGCATGCTCACTCAACCGTGAAATTTGACAAAAGTTTCATTTCCGTATGTTGGGAAGAGCGTTTTTGGATATATTCTGACGTGTAAAATAATTAAGATCTGAAAATGGGTCTGAAACCATTGAATCATTGCTCACTGAAGCATGACTTGATAACTTTTCCTCAAATTTGATCGTATGGTAGCTGGTTAAATTCCCTACATTGACATATAATTAACTCTTTTCAACTCCTCCTGGTTGAAAAAAAAAGAAAAGAAGATTGATATCTGAAATAGGGGGAACTTTCTTTTTTGTATTTTTACATCGGGAATGTTTAAGTTGACGTCACACTGTGCCAAAGTTGAGCAAAGATGGACACGCGAAATGTGAAATATTAGGTTCGCGCGAAGTTAGCCCGAACTTGGTCAACAGCCAAACAAGAGCTAAAAAGAGAACAATGTCTACATTAGGTTACACGATGTCACTCGAACAACACACGAAGGGGGAAACGAATGGCTCGATGTCTTTCTGATCAGAGCAAAAATCGAAATTTTCCATGATCGTGTGTTGTTCAACTTCGGGACAGTGTGACGCGGGCTTAAGGGAAAATATCTTGTATTATTATATGGTCCAATTACTTATGACAAGCATTTGCATCACTTAATGTAATATAAATAAAAGAATTTCAAATAAGGTTTCATTGCAGATTCGAGTAGTCTATTGTGAGTCTCTGAACAATAAGAATATGCCTACTGTATGGGCCCTTCGTTCAAAACCTTTTTTTTTTTTTTTTATCCAGTTCGTAGCAGAGTCATTTCGCATTCGCAGCGCAGATCCAAAAATGTTGTGGGTACAAATCCCTCCTGGGCCCAAGATTTGTTAATGCATTCCTGAAGAAAGAAAAAAATAATATTGAATAAAGTAATGAAATAAAGAAATAATAATAATTATAAAATAAAAAAAAATAAAAAAATCCCCAAATGTGTTTATTCAATTTATATATGTTTCAACTTAGCTCCTCTTCAGACCCGGCTGGTTGGTGGTAGTGGACCCTTGGAAGGCAGAGTTGAGGTTTACTACGAAGGAGCATGGGGTACAGTCTGTGATGATGAATGGGATCTAGATGACGCCCATGTGGTCTGCCGTTCAATGGGATACAGTCATGCATCAGCTTACCACACAAGAGCACATTTTGGTGAAGGCACAGGGGAAATCATCCTAGATGATGTTCGATGTACCGGAACTGAATTAAACATCGCGGACTGTCCACACCGTGGTTACCTTAGTGAGAACTGTGGGCACAATGAAGATGCAGGCGTCACGTGTGGTAAATAATTGAATTTGATACCACTTTATTTAATTCACAACAAATAAAATAATTTTGCATTATAACCGTAATAAGGAAATTCTTAAAATGGACCCAGGTCATGAAACATCAATGCAAGTTATTAATGATAATGTAATTACGTGAACCTCACTGGTTTTATGAAGGTTGAATTTTTGTTTTGTTTTGTGTTTGTGTGTATGTGTGTGTATGTGTGTGTGTGCTCCAGCTACATCATTTTGCTTCTGCGTTAATTTCTAGACTCTGTCCCCACTTTCAATTCTCGGTACCCTGGCTAAATTTTGGAGTCCCCCAGCCATTCCCTGGGTATTTGAAAGAAAAAAAGAAAGAAAAAAAAAAAACCAACAATGCCCATTTTTCTCCTTTTGGGGCCCCTTTTCTGCTTACCCGGCCCCCTCAGTCCTACCCCCACAAACCGCGTCTGAGGTGTAGGGTTGGTTTGTTCTTTAAATGAAATCTAGATTTAACCCTAATCTGCCCGGGGGGGGGGGGGGGGGGGGGGCTAATTTAATCCCTGTCGACATTTTTCGTGGTAAAAATCTCGCGCTTCATGAGTCTTGCGCATCTTTTGAGACCAAACTTGCGACCCTCTGGTACCCGGTTCAATAAAGAATAAAAAGGTAAAAAAAAAATTTTTTTAAAAGCATTGTGTAAATAATTGCATTTTAGTGAAAATTATTGTCCCCAGTCCCATATTCTACATTTTTAATGATGGTTTGAGATCTTGAAGATGTTAACGAAAATGACTTTTTTAAAAACCTAATATAAAAGACCTTTGTTATTCCCGAGCATCCATGGCATTAGATTAGTAATAAATTAAATAATTAACTTAGGAGACAGACTTCATTTTTTTAATGTCCAATAGTTCATGGAATTGCCCGTTTCATATATCAGTTCCAATTGTAAAGCTCAAGTTATTATTATTCACATTTGTTATTGACAAGCATTTAATTTGCTTCATTTCATGTATTATACTTACAATAATTTTTTTTCTTTTAAGTCTTCATTGAAGATTTTATTAGTCTATTGTAAGTTTTCGAATAATAAGACTATGCCTGTGGTCTGGGCTCTTCGATCCATTTTTTTTTTTTTTTTTTAATTCCAGTTATCCAGACGCGTTTGGTTGGTGGTGAAGGACCACTGGAAGGCAGAGTTGAGGTCCTCTACCAAGGAGCATGGGGTACAGTCTGTGATGATTTCTGGGGTCTACATGACGCCAATGTGGTCTGTCGTTCACTGGGATACGTCCAGGCATCAGCTTTCTACTTTAGCGCACACTTTGGTCCAGGCACAGGGAACATCATCCTGGATGATGTGCAATGCAACGGATCCGAGCCAAACATCGCGCACTGTTCGCACAATGGGTACCTTATTCATAACTGTGTGCATGGTGAAGATGCAGGGGTCACGTGCTCTGGGATTGGTAAAATATCTTAATTTGATATAATTTTTATTAAATTTTTATTTGATTTACAAACTATAAGGATTGTTTTACTTTAATCTCAAATCTATTATAACAAGCTATCAGGCACTGTCAGAGCAACCTACAAGAAAATTAAATTTATTGAAATACACAATTGAAGAGTGTAGTGGAAGAAGTACTTAAGTCACATAATACTAGTTCTGAGATATAAGCGTTTGAATATTTCAAATTACTCCTCACATCACATTTTTTGAGATTTCAGATTCAAACTTGGTGGAGTTGATTTTTATCACAAAAGAATAATATATGCCAAATTTGAGTAATTTCGTGCTTATCGATTTCCGATAATCAATAAACCATATCGTGGACTTAAGTACTTCTTCCACTACAATCGTGGACTTAGGTACTTCTTCCACTACAATCGTGGACTTAAGTACTTCTTCCACTACAATCATGGACTTAGGTACTTCTTCCACTACAAAACCTCATTATGGGGGTTTCTTGTTTGAGGCAATTCGTATTGATTTCTTTATAATGAGGGGCTTTATCATATTTTAATATGGTGTCATCGTAATATTTATATTTCAAAAATTTTACTGTGGGGGTGGGGGTGTAATTATGCTATTTTTACCCATTTTGGGGCATTTTTTTCTCAAAATTTTGGTGTTTCAAATGGTGAAGCCTGCTTCCCCAGATTTCACCTGTCTGAATTAAGAGGATAAAATATGATCCATTGAACTTATGACCAACATTGCATATTTCCCCCATATTATTGATAGGGATTTATCATATGGGGGTGGCAATATAATTTTTACTGTTTTAGGGCACTTTTTTACTATTTGGGGATTTTAAGGAGGCCAGCCCTGGTAAAGTAGCCTGTGACTATTGTTTGGCATAAATTGACAAGATATGAAATTAAGATAGCAGCGGTCAGCATGTAATAATTTTTCATATACACCTGACCGGATGGTTATTATACTCATGTTGGGGCACTTTTTTTTTAATTTTTAGTGTTTTATGGGCTGGCCCGTCTACCCTGGTTTCTTGCCTGTCTGACACGATGTGATAAAACTCATCTAAATAAACTTATACATAAAAATTACTACTGCTTATGGGTGGCAAAATTAGGCCCTACTTTACCCGATTGGGGGTTTAAAAAATACGTTGAAGGGCGGGGGGGGGCGGGCCCATTACACTTTACAAAAATGATAAGACTTTGAAATATAATTGATAATATTTGACTTGAGACCATATTGCAGGTGAACCTTTTGTGTGTGCATGCCTTGACATCCCAATATTTTATTCTATTTTATTTTATTATTTTTTTTTTGGGGGGGGGGGCGGTGCTGATCAACCGCCCACCCGCCATTTGTGCTTACTTTCTTGCAAAGTCCCAATATTGCATTCACTATGAAATACTACCACTTCCGCTGTGAAAACCAGCTATGTGGTTTTAACTACCTCCAAAAAACAAATAATTTTCTTTTGACCCCCCCCCCCCGCGCACGAACACACCCACACACACACACACAAACACGTACATATTAACGTCAGACAAATCTTAGTACACATTTTGGGGTCTGCCAATACCAAAAATAGGAGGGCTGCCCTATTCCTCGTCCATAGGGAAATTTTGGACTCACAGCTTGGTGGACTTAGGTACTTCTTCCACTACAATCATGGACTTAAGTACTTCTTCCACTACAATGATGGACTTAAGTACTTCTTCCACTACAAAACCTCAATTTCGAAAATGGGGGTTGTTGGTTGGGGCACTTTGCAATAATTTTTTCGCAAAACTGACACTTGCACATGATTCTTGATGGTATGTGTATATCATTTATGCAAAAAAACTCATTTTTGAAAAAATGTGACTTAAGTACTTCTTCCACTACACTCTTCAATTACTTCTAAACATCTGGCATTTTAGTGCAGAATTACTGTTTCATTTCATTTTTTCTAATTTTGAGCCTCCCCATTTTTACTATTAGCAATCATTAGGCTCTTTTTCAATCAGAATTAACTACTAAAATGCGGTTGCTTAAAAACTGAAAACCCCAGAAGCTACAGTTAATCTGATTTTTGTGCCAATTCTTTAAAAAAAATCATGCCTCAAAATTTGAAAGCAAAATAATCTAACTTGTCTAGAACACATACACGGAAATTGAGGAAATATTTTTATGATCAATTTTATGACCATCAATTATAGCGCGTTTTACGATACATTGCTCTTAAATTTTGTTCCTCTCCCTTATTTTTTTTTCCAGTATGTTACATTATCTGTACATTGATAGTTGTAAATCACTGACATGTGTTGAATAGGAATTCATTTCCTTTTGGTTATCTGTTTTATTTATTTTGTTTAAAGGCAACAAAAATGAAACAATACATTATAAAGCAATCAATGACAACAGATTTAAATATTACAAAATATAGGGGAAAAGAAAAAAATGCACCAGCCAATGCCTGAGGATAACCAAAAAGAATTACAAATTCTGTCCAGAGCTTCACCGTATATTGGCTGATGCCCATAAACAAGTTTAAAGAAACATACACACCTAAAACATGAAAACAGGACACAAATATTGAGCAAAAAAAAAACTTATGCATAAAAATACATAGTTCATACAATTATCCAACACTTAACCCTGTCAGTTAAAGTTAAATCTATGAATGCAAATTGTAATGTTGGTTGCCGCAGTTTGTACTTTACATTAATGTTATTATTATTAACAAGATAACACTCCCAGGCAACTCGAGAGTACACTCTTAGAAATTCTAGAACCCCTCCTCGTCCATCACCAGAACCCATCAGGGCCCCTCAAAGAAGCAGAAAGGGCTCCAGACACTTCCACAGAACCGCCCCTGGCCCCACAAAGAACCCCTCAATGTTTCCCCCGCAACCCATGGGCCCCGACCGTGTGAAGAGCCCCATAGGCTACACAGAGAACCCTGTACAAAATTGGTAGGGGTTCCCCCACACAACCCATGGTGTCCACACACCATCAAGAACCCCATAGGCCATGTAGGCCCCAACAAAGAACCCCAAAGGGCTCCCTGTACAACAACAAACGGCTACAAAGGACTACCCAGAACCCCTCTCCGCCTCCCCGAAGAATCCCAAAAGGCCCAAAACATGGGACAAAGAAAGGCTCAAAAACTCTAGGCCCGTATTCTGTTCCGGGGTTTAGAGTTGTGCTGTCGCACGAAAATAGTAAGGGTAATGAGACGAGAATGCAACGCTGATTTGCACGCTTCTCCATGAAGCGTCCTATCGTACGAAAGTAGATTCAGATGACGTCATTCGAGATCAATTATGTACACACATTTCTAAAGAATTCTAAACTAGGGGTATA
>CALNVZ010003429.1:34527156-34544987 GCA_940671915.1 Paracentrotus lividus
GTTCATTCAGGCAATTGGGTCCGCCCTGAATCTGAACCTTTGTCCGTTGTCATTGTGCTATGTCAGCCATAACCTGGAACCGCTAAGCTTTTCAAATTTATATTTAAAATATAAATTTTCCACTATTTAAATATTCAACTCTTTACAGAGCCATGCACATAAACAATGAAACGTCAATGTTCATTAACAATATCCACTCGGCCTCGAAATCCCTACATCTATCAAATAATTATAAATAATATAGACCTTTGAAGAATGGTGGAATTTGTTTCCATTCCCAAATAAGAAGAAGAAAAAAAATAGTAATAAGAAAAAGATTGATGCGCATGCACCTAAACGTGAGACTTTTGCGCATGCATGTAGCGTGATATCGGAATCAAATTCAACGTTTCATTGCCCTTTGGCCAAATATGGGCACTTCACATTTGTGAAAGAAAAAATTCGTGGAGCTATTTAGGAGATTAATTCAAAAGAATAAAACTCCCTTTCCACCTCCCTGGTTAATTGTTCCCATCCCAGGCCACTGAATTGTTAATGAATGGGACGTGATATTTGAAAATGCATGACAAGCGACAATGCACAACACTCGGCAGTCACAGGATAAAGCGGTTACAAACAATCATTGTTGCGTCACTATTTCAATGGATTTCTGGTTTTATCTAGTGCATTTCAGTGCACTAGAAACTTCCAGCTGTACGGAAGTTGTACACGTTTGGGAGGTTTTTTTCGTCCTGGGAGTTTTTTCTCGTACGGCGCTATTGTTCGATTCTATTGTCAATTGCCGTACAACTCTAAAACCCGTAACAGAATACGGGCCTAAGAGCGTATAATTGTGTATTTTAATGTGGGTACAGCATGATATTTAATACAAGCTCTTTCACTCTTCTCCAAGTGCGGTGTAGTTGCAGAAGGAACATCATAAATAATGATATTCCACAACACGAGTAATCCACAAACTATTATTATAAACATCATGAACATTTGAAATAAGCCTTAATTCTGATTTCTGACAAAATAAGTGCACGCTTAAAATGTGCACATGTCATAAGAAATAAAATATTAAATACCCTATTAACCAGATAGCCAGAAAACTCCGAAGTTGCTCGGGAGTAATACATCTAGAAATAATCTCTACTCCCGGGCAACTCCGGAATAAAAAAATCCAATGAGGGTACAGTGTAGTATTCAGTATAAGGTCGGTCACTCCTCTCCTAATGCAGTGTAGCTAAATAAGGAACAATGTGAATGTTTGAGTTCCTAAAAGATAATTATCAGTCCATTAACATGATTATTCAGTAACTATTACAAAAAATAATAGGACATGCTTATTATCGTCGAATACAATGAGCATCCATAAATCAATAATTTCTCTCGTGAATAATATGTCAACCCGGCCTACAAACGGCATCGGTGACATAATAATTCACTTGAGAAATTCTTAATCTATGACTGCACATATTACGGTATATTCAACTCCAGAGCATACAACATCAATTTGCTCTGGCTTTTATTTTTTTAAATGTGTTTATACCCGCTGTCACTTTTTGTGACCCTGGCTATATTTTGGACGTTCTCCTAACCATTCACGGTAAAGTTCGTTAAGCCCAGCAATGCCCTTTTTTTGCCTTTATTTCTTATTCGAGGCCTCTTTTTGTTTGTTTTTGTTTTTGTTTTATTTTTATTTTATTTTTGTTTTTGTTGTTGTTGTTTTTTTGTTGTTTTTTTAACCCAGCCGATCAAGGCCCCTCAGTCCTATACCCCCAGTACATGCGTTTAAAGGTGCAATGTTGTTTAAATTCAATTTTTGTTTATGAATACGATACGATACGATACGATACAATTTAACCATTTCTATGGCGCTCCTACTCATGATGAGTTTTACAGCGCTCATGTTTAGATCTCTTGTCTAGGGGAGGGGTTGAAGTAAAAAAGGTGATTGGTGAAAATTGAATTTTTGCTCTACCTCATGAAAATGAAAAACAAGAAAAAGAAAATAAAGTAAAGTAAACAAAAAATATATACATTATAAGAAAATTAAAAAGAGACACAAGAATGAATGATACAGGAAAATAAATAAAATAATATTTCATGGACTGTACAAGCAATTATCGTCTGTGACCACCATTGCCGCCAACCCCCACCCCAAACCGACCTCCGTGTATACACACACGGATACATTGTTTCTAAATTGATTACCAAAATACGATTTTAATTGATGGAAGCGCTCCTCCCCTTTCTTTTTATTCCAGACGTGATATCTTGAATTGATTGCACGAATGTTAATTTCATGCACACTGACGAAATTCAGTTCCTGTATATACTTTCGATCGCAAAAAAAAACGAACATGAAAGCACATTAACGAATATGAAAGAACAAAAACGAAATCGCTTGCTCTAAGCCTTAATTCAATTGACCGACAGCTCCGCTCCGCCAGGTATTGTTTAAATTGAATTGAAATTAACGAATTACATTGGAACGTGTATTGTATTAAGGGAAAATGTCTTGTAGGCCTATTTTTATATGATTTAATTTCTCATTTAACGAGCATTTGCTTCATTTCATTTAATATAATAACAAGATTTTCAAAAAATGCAGATTTGATTAGCCTGTTGTAGATTTTCAAATAATAACAATATACCTATGGTATGGGCCCTTCGATTAAAACTTGTTTTTTATCTAGTTCGTAGCAGAGTCATTTCGCATTCGCAGATAAAAAAATAATGTAGATGCTGTGGTTCGAATTCCTCCTGGGCGGGTCTAAGATTTTTAAGTGCATTCATATGCAGATCTGAAATAATGTGAGTTACTGTTAAAAAAAAAAAAAAATACAAATGATAATAACAATAAAATTAAAAAAAATAAATAAATGAATAAGTGAAATTAGAAAAAAAAAAAGAAGAAGAAAAAACAAACAAACCCCAAATGTATTTATTCAATTAATATCTGTTTTAACTTAGCTCTTCTGCAGACCCGTTTGGTTGGTGGTAGGGGACCATTGGAAGGACGAGTTGAGGTTCTCTACCAAGGAGCATGGGGTACAGTCTGTGATGATGACTGGGATCTAGATGACGCCAATGTGGTCTGTCGTTCACTGGGATACGTCCAGGCATCAGCTTACCACATAAGTGCACATTTTGGCCAAGGCACTGGGGACATCATCCTGGATGATGTGCACTGCACCGGAACTGAGTCAAACATCGCATTTTGTCCACACAGTGGTTACCGTAATAACAACTGTGGGCATAGTGACGATGCCGGAGTCACGTGCTCTGGGTTTGGTAAATATTGATATCACCTTATTTCATTCACAATAAAGGAAACAATTTTACAAAATTAATATGATAAGTATATAAATTTTAAAAATGAACCCATGAAACGTCAATACTGGGCAACAAAAATAATGTAATGACTATAAAGAGCAGTTTATAACTTCATCTTAATTGGAAATCTATTGGGTTTGAATGAACAATAACAGTATTGGCCGAATGACAACTATGTTCCACAATTCGAGAAATAAATTTTGACGATTTGCATCACTTGACGAACCCTTGGCAACTCTAAAGAACTCCAAAATTTAGCACGTAAGATCGCATTTGCAACTAATAACAAAGGAAAACCTTATTTTTTGCCAAATAGTGGTCAGAACAGGTACCGAATCAAATTTGCTACGTTTCCCTACGTTCGCCTCTCAATGAGATACCGCCCTTAGATGAAACAGTTTCATTCATTAGGTGCTGTACATGTACAATCTATACCCAACAAAAATGTAAGTCCCCCGCCCCCCCCCCCCCCCCATCAAAATAATGTAACTTTTGAACGGGCTCGTTTTGAGAACAGTACACTGAAAACCTGCCCAGACTGACTAGCATTAAAGCTAGTCGGTCACAACGGACTAGCTTTCCTTCAACACAACCCGGTTATTACGGACTAGCTTGAAAGCTAGTCCGTCAAGTTAGTCCGTCAAGGCGGATTAGTTTTAATGCTAGTCGGTCACGACAGACTAGCTTTCCAGAACGCTCGTCGGTCATGACAGACTAACTTTAAAGCTAGTCGGTCACGACAGACTAATTTTAAAGCTCGTCCGTCGTGACCGACTAGTTTGACGGACTAGCATAAAAACTAGTCGTAGTGATGCCCAGACTGACGAGCTTTTGAGCTGGACTAGATTTGCAGCTAGTCGGTCATGGTGTAAAAGCTAGTCCGTCGCGCTTTCTGCCGCGATGTTCTTGCTTCTGTCTTGACCGACTAGCATGTCGGCCTAGGTTAATTTGGCTTCACCAGCTTGTCAGAGAGGTCAAATCTGATATATTAAAAGACATTTTATAGATACGATTAAAAAACATATATTTTGTCACAAGAATTCGAGCAAAAAAAACAACATTTTATTATGATGATATAAAATCAGAAGACAGGAATTAATGCAGGAGGCACAATTAGTTAACATTTGGGCAATTATCAAATAATGGGGGCAGGGTGCCCACGGGTCGCCGCCAATAGCTTGCATCATCATTACTTTTTGTTGTAGGCCTACCTCCTTTTGCATTTTCTGCCTACGCTTATCCTTTTTGAGAGCCACTTCAGAAATTCCAAAGTCGTGCCTCTAATCCACACATTTTTTGAGCACTATTCGTCGTGTCATGGACAGGTGAGCACGCTTTAAAGGTGACTTATGTCACTTTTTTTTAATGACAATTTAACGTGTGTTTATTTGTGCATTACGCAACGGTTTTATATCATTTTCGCACATAAGTTAGTCGATAAGTATATAAACATAACCACTAAACGATATTAACCGCATATTTTGGTTCAAAATTTCCAGCCTGTTCATTTGGTTTTTGTTTTTGCTTCGAGATTGTACACAATGGAAATTGAGATGAAATCAAAATTTTAACCAAATTGAAATTCGGCTGAATTTCATTGATGATTTTTATTAATTTTCCGGAGAGTTTTTTTTTTTTTTTTTTTTTTTTCATGACACTTGGCACACGACTTCAGGGTGGTACTAACTAACAGGAACAAACGCTAAATTGATAAATTTGTATTTGTATCTGTATATTGTTAAATTGATAAATCTGATAAGACACGGAGTGGGGCCAAAGCTCTGAAATTTCTACTTATTTGCATGTTTTTGTAATAACTTCTGCTCACTGAAGCATAAACCCCTGGAATTTTCGTGAAACTCAAATAAAATGAAGTATCCAAGAAGGTCGGTGAGAATTATCCAAAGTAAGCAAATGAGTATATGAATATGAAAAAGGCCCAAGTCAGATTTTTGGCGAAATTGAGTTAAATATGGGAAAGTGTTCCTTATACCATCTCAGAAATGCCTTACATAAAGAAAAAAATCTGGTATAAAATATGTAAGAAAAGCCCAAGTCCAGGACTTGGGCTTTCCTTACATTCATATCATAGCGCCCTCTCTCATTACAGATTTCCACTTTACATGAAAAAAGTTAGAAGTTGAAGTTCACTTGCAGATGTTTGTGCTTCTGTGTTATTTGGGTAGAATAATACCCGGTGTGTGTGTCAGATCGTGTGTGGATGAGGGTGTGTGAGGGGGGCTTTGGTGGGTGTGAGTTCATATTTAAAAAAAATAGCTCCTCAAAAGACGAAGAAAAAAATCCTA
This sequence comes from Paracentrotus lividus, assembly GCA_940671915.1. Lineage (NCBI taxonomy): Eukaryota > Metazoa > Echinodermata > Echinoidea > Camarodonta > Echinidae > Paracentrotus > Paracentrotus lividus. Next base: position 34,532,784 of record CALNVZ010003429.1, read on the forward strand.
CGCTGATGAGCGTGTGTCGATGTGGGGCATGCAGGGACGGATTCAGGATTGATGTTTTCTTACAAAATTCGCTCACAACACAAAGTTTTACCTTTTTGAAAATTTTCCCCCAAAATTCACTGGCAAGCAATAAAATTTTAAAGAATCTGCCCATTTATAAAAGCATTTTACCAAAAAATCTCTTGCAACCATGAAATAAAGGTCCTTGCTAACGAAAAGTTCTCACTCCATTAACACCTCCAACCTGAGCCCTCTGTATTTTTTGTTTTTCTATTTAATTTAAACAAAATAAAAGGGAGGGACCATAACCACCCCCTTCCCCCAATTCTCGAACTGTTGTGTGTGGGAGGAAGAGGGAACTGTAAAACAGGAATAATACGTCATTTTGCAAACTCTGTTTTTTTTTTGTTTTTTTTTTTAATATTTTTGTTAATAGTATTTGCAGCACATACACATTTCCTCACATTTAATACCTACACCAACACACACACCCAGACCTGCTCACTCATCCCAAAACACATCAGCTATGAACAAAACCTAAAATAGAAAAAGATAAGGGGCACTTTTTGTCTGATATATAAAACAAATCTCTTGTGTATTACTTTTATACATTCAGTACTACAGAAATCTACCATGTATATGAATGTAAGAATGACCCAAGTCCATATGATTCTAAACGTGAATATTAATGTTCATAACAAATGTACACTTAAATTTGTTTTATAATGTTCTCTGATGTCTTTTGGCCAAATTTACTTTAATTGCCCAAATTAAAAAAATATCAACTTTTCTCGATTTTCTCGAAATGACCTCCTATGGACTCGGGCCTTTTTTATATTCATATACTCAATTGAATTTTAGTCCACAAGCGAAAACAAACTACTTTTCGTGTATCACGTGTTCATTGAAGCGTTAATTTTTAATAAAATGTCATTACACCATTTGAAAAGAATTATTTAACATACATATAACAAAAAAATGTTGATAAAATGATTTTATTACTTAAAAATGGAACAATACATATATCCTTTTTTGTTTTTATTAAGTGTTCATTCAACCGTGAATTGATGAGTATTGTTTAAAACACCCTTCCAGATTGCATATTGTTGAAAAGTCTGAATTTGTTCAAATAATATTGAATTAAAGTTGTGAAATTAACATTGTGACTTTCGAAAAGTTTAAATTTTTGCCTTTTGACTGTACTCATTGAAGCATGACTAAACGAATTTCAGTAAAATTCACTACAATGGAAGCTGTTAAAATTACCTACAAGCACATGTAATAAAACTTGTAAAACTCCTCTTTGTTAAACTAAGTTCCAACTCACCCCGTTCAAAATGTTCCAACTAACCCCATTTGACATTTGTAAGTGTACAACACAGAAGAGGGACAACAACATGGCAAATATTTAACCTTGTTTTGTAGCTTGGTATAACTGTCTGTTATACTAAAAAACTGGACAACTTAATTAATGAAATCTGAGATAATAAAACATTTGTAAAAGTGACAAAAATCACTCAGAAGATGGAAAAAAAAACACAAAAAAACATTGCTTTCTAACTTCAAGAGGCTTGAAGCAAGTGTGATGTCTAAAATGTGGTGGATGGCAGTTGCTAATAGCAGCAATTATATGGTAGATTTGCATAAATATATTTTTAGCCGTTAAAGAAAATTACAATCTTTTAACTAACCCCGTGTTCCAACTAACCCCACTCTCCCCTATATGACACCCAAGTTGTCATCAGTAAACACAAGAAAAAGAACATAAACAAGCAAGCCAACATCCAAAGAAAAGAATATGGAAACTTCGACAAGTAGTACAATCCATAACGACAAGTTGATGTCATCTGCAACCGATGTACAATTAATTTCTTTTATAACCCAACTTATTCTTGCCTTCTGTAAAGAAAAATCTGAACTCGAGATCATTTCTCCACTGAAAGAAGCAGCTGAAAGGCTATTACAACAAAAAAGAACAAAACAATGATTTCTGTAAAGTATAATGTATGGTTTGTCAAAAATCGTTGCCAATCTACATTGGAACGCGCAAGGGATGCGTACCACGGTCCTGAACTCATTAAATCACACTTTCCTTTCACAGTGAATATTCCAGTTTATCAATAACGTTCTTGCCTTAAAAGGTCCCGGGTTCGATTCAAGTTGTGTTCATCTCTCTACATCGCTCTTACCAATATCAGTATAATAGGCCTACATATGAATACACTATTAGAAAAAATTAAACAAGTTGTTTAAAATCTTAAACAACTGCGTGTTAACCGACGAATCGCACAGCGTTGTTTAAAATTAAACAACCTGTAGTTCTTTAAAACTTCTACACTCTCGTTGTTTATACAACCTGTTGTTTAATGATATTATTAAACAACATAAAAATTTGAAGAAAGTTGTTTAAATTATCAACTGTATTGTTTAAGCTTTAAACAACGATTGTTTTAGGGTTATCTTATGTTTAAGTTAAGTTGTTTAAATTATAAACATTATTGCCTAACATTTTCTCACATCTTATTGTTTAAAAAATCATGTAGGCCTAGTTCCAAAGCCATCAGAGCTGAATGATACATCAGAGATAAGCGTTTAGACTAAATATATTTTAATTTGATGGAGTGATATTCAAAACAGTTTTCCCTCTTTTTCTTTTCTATATTTTATTTTATTTATTTATTATTATTACTATTATTATTATTATTATTGCAGCAGCAGGAATAGCATACGCTTAGATCTAGACTACGCACACAATAAATTCTGAACTTTCTGCAATTTTGCAAGAAGCAATCTTTGCAGTGCCTTTAGCCAACGGGCTTTATACGTTCCCCAGACCTTATGGTACGATAGGCCCCATAGATTCCGCTCAATTTTTCAGGGCTCCCAGGCGCGGATCCAGAGACGGAGTTTAACGGGGTGCGATTTAATTTTTTTTTATATATTCGCGCTGTGGCAGCGCGTGATAGGGGGAGGGGGGGGGGGGGGAGGATGGGTGTTGAAAATTTTTGTCTTCGGCCGTTACATATTTCAAACATACTTCATATAGGGGTAGGGGTGACGGCATCGTTCCCGTCCCGAACGAACGACATGCAAAAAAAAAAAAAAAGGTTTTAGCATTTTAGGGGGTGCGCGCCTAAAATGTTTATGATAACATTAGGTATGCTGAATTTCCCAATCTTCGGAGTGCGTCTGCACTTTCAGCTCCCCCCCCCCCCCCCCTGGATCCGCGCCTGGCTCCTGCGATGCGCTGCACGAGTCCAGATCATAATGCTAACTGCTTGTGGGTTTACATCTAGTAGGCTTAGCTGTTACGCTAGCACAATATGTCCTGAGCGTACTAAAAAATGTTACAATATATTTAGTCCAAATGCTTACCTCTTAATATATCTATCAGCTTCGGCATTTGGAACGTCTCAATATGTGCGGCATAAGTCTTCCGCCATGATTGAAAATTTGCGTAGATTTGTCTTGTGGCAACAAGTGATGCCATTGGATCAAACTATCACGTGACATTTGCATCGGACTTTTCAAACAACCCCTGTTTGATTTCATCTCTAAACGGCTCTTATTTAAGGCTTTTTAAACCCCGATTTTCCGGTTTTAAACAATGTTTTTAAATATTAAACAAGAATGTTAACATTTTAAAAAAACTTTTTTAAACGAAATTTTACACAGCGTTTAAACAGTGTACATACCCTCGTTAATTGCACGTCCTACAATGATAGATTTCTAGTTTTATCAATTATATTTGTTTATTTATGTTTCGCAATTTTGCCAAAATACATGTCGGATGAAAAAACTATAAAATTACCAATTTATTTATTTAGTCATTAATGGTCTAATTTGGTGATTCCAGAGTTAAAGAGTAATTGCAATTTACCTGACTTTACTCGCTTCTAACTTATTCCATACATCTTCCTCCATTCTATGCTGAGTCTTCCTAAACACAGATTTGGGGTCACTTCGGATGGAGAAATGCATTAGGTCACTTTTAATTATATTATTGTACATGTAATGTAAAAAGGAAAAATGTTTTGTAATATTATTTGATTCAATTCCTTACACTCTCAGAACGCTGGTAAAAAAAATGCATATTAAAACCAGTTGGTTAAAAATATTAACCAATAATGTATTAAAAAGAAAAAGGTGTTAAAAAACAAGTTGTATGAACTAAAAAGCATGGGTTGGTTAAAAAAGCCCAATTTCCAATTTAACCAATAGTGGTTAAAAAAATTGGTCACGTAGAAGAGAAACAACCAATGGAAACGGGGGATTTAACAAAGATACGCGCTCCCGCTCACTCGCGCTAGAAATCTTGCGATTTTATTATATACACGTACGTATATAGTGCGCCTATTCATGTGCACGTATTTTGTTCGCGACGACAACAAGGTACACAAGCTGACTGCTGGTCTGGCTGGACCTATCTTGACAATCATCAAGTATATATTGGTAGGAGTAGGAATGAACTGAAGAGTAAGGCCCTGTGATATAACGACTAATCAATTTGGACTACATGCAGTACCGGTAGTCTAATTATTTCGTTGAGACGTTAGCACTCACGCACGTTAACTTAGATTAAACTGCTGAAATTATGCAGCTCCGGTCAGAATACTAAACTCGCCCACAACCAGCTGTGCTCGGACAACGAACGTAGGAGGCGACCAGCTTACGCGTAAATGGCGGTGTTCTAAGGAAGGCCAACTCCGCTCTATACTTTGTGACCAAGAAAAAAAATAGTGCGGCGGTTTTCGGATGTTTGTAGATTTGACAAAGAACAAGAAATAAACAGTTGTTTTATTTCATTTATGTTATCAAAAAATATATATGGAACAAAATATAATATTTGTTATTTGTGATACTATGAGATATTTTTAGGTTAAAATTATCTTAATTAGAAAACATCTTTATTTTGATAAACGAAAATAAAAGTTATTGGCGTGTTGACAGCTTCAAAGAAAATTTCGCTGCGAAATACTCAAAATTACACATTATCGTCTGCTATGCTATGGCTGTTGAGAGTTGGTGTAAGGTTACTAAGGAGTAACGAACTGCAGGAATATGAAGGCAATTATTTTATTTATTTTTACCGGAACAGATACTGAAGTTTTGTCCGAACGCTACGATTTGCTAACTGTTAACGTACGTAGACCTAACGTTAGATTCTAATAAAAACAGTGCACAGAGTAGATTCTTAGAGTCAGTGACGGTACTGATCGACATTCCCGGTAACAACGCCACCGCACGCCGGCGACAACTAACCTGACGTAGACCCTAGCTAGGCCTAACATGTCTTATAAAGTTAAATACAATAGTCAAGCTGATCTAGATCTTTAACGTTACTTAGTACTAGTCCTACCGTTACTTTCATTAGATTATATTAATTTATTTGTTTGTTGATGACTGCGGCCACCTCGGGATCGTGGCATCATCATCTCTTCCCGGGAAAATAACACATCAAGCCATAAAAAAAAAAAAATAATAAATCAATAGATGCAAATTAATCTCAGTCAATCCTAATGTAACTTAGATCTAACGTAATAGCTAACGTTAGCTTAAGTTAAGTAGGCGTCTCTTCTCGGATTTAAACGTTGTATGCAAAAAGCAGACCAAATTGAATGAGAACAACTTGATAACTGAGTAAAGTTAACTGTTATAAAGTTCGACAGAACAGATCAATCATCAAGTTAAAACTAGTCTTACTCATAACATAGATCAGATCTAGATCTAAAATTCTAAAGTTAGACCCTCTAACGTTACTCTGTTACGAATCTGACGATAATATCCAGGGTCTGGCCTCATTTTTAATGATTCTGATATATCGGGAAGTCCTCCTTAGCCTTAAAAGGGATACAGTAACTTTCTGCAAAGCATTAGACAAGAGAATAAATGCTCCCAGAAACAAATATAAAATTATTTTTGCCTGACCAAGGATCGAATGCAATCAATGGAAGCTCATTGTCACTATCAAAAAACAGTGTAACAGCCAAACGCGAGTGAATTTTCAACCCTTTGCAGCAAACCTCCAGCCCGCTAGGGTCGGGGGAACACGACAGGAAGGGGGTGTCTCTTGAAAAAGCACATGCAATTTGTTTCCCACCACGAGATGTTTACTAAATTTGAGTATGAAATCATTTGATATCTCGAAAGTAAAGCAAGCAATTAACTTGTAATTTGAAGAGAACCAGACTGACCTATAAGTTTATAAATAATAGTTGACAGAAATGCAGCTAAATCAAGAATTGTTGATTTGAATATCATTCAATGTTACTGCATCCCTTTAACGTACGTTAGGTCAAAGGGCAGGCTATGAGCCCCGGGCCCCGCAGCGGCTAGACGTTAGACGAATTCATGGCTCGCATAGGATGGCAAGCCGAGGTGAAACACACGCTAGGGTCGCGATGCGGACCATCGTGGGCTTAGGGCAAGTGATACATGGGGGCGCGCGGAGGGTACTGCGGGCAGCAGCGTCCATGCTTTGCGCGATGGGGCCGGTGATCAAGATAAGAGGACCTACAATACTACTTGCAGCCTAGAGCGCCGGGGTTGGCTATGGCGCAAGGGCGTGTTGTGGGGCGGCTGCGTATTCAAGCTAGTACCTGCGCTTCAGAGCAGCGCTCATGCACACACGTGTGTATGCGGCTCAGCTCAGGCGCTAGCTAGCTAGCTAGCTATAAGCTCAGCCAAAAATATAGTGCGGCGCTTTTCAATCCCGACATGCTTTGCATGCGGCACAAAATCGATCTTGCAAAAAGCACTGGAATGTAGTGGTCTGGTAAACTCGCTGATAACAAAAATCACTGACCTAATAAAGATTATAGAAATTAACATTTTGATTTACAATTAAAAAAAATATTGGTTGATGTAAAAATAATATATTAATTAGAAAATAATTATTTTTTAATTATTATTTTTTTTTTTAAATAAAAAATATCATTTTGTTTTCATGATCATTATTTATCTGTCGAGGAGTTGAACCGCTGTTTGATTTCGTTGGCATGCCAAATTAAATGTGCGCATATCTCAGCTGCATGCGCGTATGCAGTTGGCCTTCCTTAGAGCAACACGCGAAGCTGTTGACGCCCTCTACGTTCGTTGGTCTCGGACTAAGTCTTGAGGTCATAGATTTAGTTGGCTAAATATTAGAACTACATTAGAACCATCACTTGCATCTAAATTTAGCCTAAATATTTTTAGACCTCTCGATTATAGTCCAATGAGGCCTACTTGACTGGTTTAAGAGTGATGACCTTGGAATCTAAACGTAGAATCTAGGCCAGCATCTCGTTTCTATATTCTAGATCTATAATTAGATCCAGTTAGATCTCAGATACTAGACTAGATTGTAGACCTAACGTCTGAACCGAAGTAATGATATTGTACTGACTACTGGACCAATACTTAGGCTACTGTAGTGTAGGCCTACCCTATTTGCCAACAAATAATGCATGTAGTCTAATAATACAGGCATAACTCTTCATGTTATTTGTACCAATACTTTGATCAAATTGTCAAAAGGCCGGTCCAGTCCGGTCTATCGCTTGATTTTTTTTTTAACCAACCATGATGTATTAAAAAAAGAAATTAACCAATTAAGTATTAAAAAATTTAACCAACTAGGGTTGGTTAAAATATTTTAACCAACTTTTTATTAAAGTTTTAATACGTAATTGGTTAAATTTTAACCAACTGGGGTTGGTTAACGCGTTTAACCAACAGTTGGTAAGTTCATATTTGAACCAACGGTTGGTTAAAATTTGGGCCGGTTGGTTAAAATTTTTCTGAGAGTGTATTGTGGGCATGGTGAAGATGCAGGGGTCACGTGTGGTAAATACTTTAATTTGGTACCACTTTATTTCATTCACAACAAAGAAAAGAATTTTGCATTACAAACATAATTAGGAAATTCTTAAAATGGTCCCAGGTCATGAAACGTCAATACAATATTAATGATAATGTAATGACGTAACCTTCACTGTTTTCATGAAGGTTGGATTTTATTGTGTGTGTGTGTGTGTGTGTGTGTGTGTGTGTGTGTGTGTGTGTGTGCTCCAGCTACATTATTTTGCTCCGGCTTTAAATTCTAGACTTTGTTTGACCATACCTTCATTTTCCGGCACCCTGGCTAAATCTTGGACGTTCCCCCAGCCAATCGAAATACAGCCAGGGTCCTGGAAAGTAAAAGCGGGGACAAACAATTTCAAGAAATTAAAGCCGGAGCAAGAAGATGTTGCTAGAGCACCAACCTATCTGACCAACAGAGTAATAAGGACACATATTTGAATGAAATTGAATTGAATAGCATGACCAAACATTTTGCGTCACATAATAGAAGTCACACATTACCGAGGAAATAATAAAAGCGATAAGTACAAAATCCAATTTTTCTAGGTTTTCGATCATCGAAAACTTTTCATATTACCACTTTAACCCTTTCTTTGTTTTCTACTATTCTATCTTGTGTTATCAATTCTATTTGTTTATTTATGTATCACAATTTTGCCAAAATACATGTCGGATGAAAATATTAAATATTATTAGTTCCCTCCCAGCATGCCTAGTTATATTATTGTACATGTACGGTATTCAAGGGAAATATTTTGTATTGACAGCATTTGCTTCATTTCATGTAATATATTTACAAGAATTAAAAAAAAAAAAAAAAAGGTTTTCATTGCAGATTCGATTAGTCTATTGTAAGTTTTTTTAATTATATGAATTTGCCTATGGTATGGGCCCTTCGATCTAATCTTTTATCCACTTCGTAGCAGCATGGATTGTAATAAGTACTTATTACGATCCAGCAGAGTCATTTCTCATTCGCAGATCCAAAGATAGATGTTGTAGGTTCGAATCCCTCCTGGGTCCAAGATTTATGTGAAATTACTGGAGTTACAGTAAAAAAAATATCATATTATATACTTCTGGTCAGTTTCCCTAACTATTCAAAATTTAAATAAAAAAAGCTGCATCACTTCACCGTGATCCCTCGCATTTACTCCAAGTTGATTTCTATCCTTCGGGTTTATGCCAGGTTTCATTAGCTTCTGACCACTCGAGCATTGAAGAGTTAAGAGTCCGGGGCTTACTATAGCTCAGATGGTAGAGCGCCTGACTAGTTACCAGGAGGTCTCTGGTTCGAATCCCGATGGTTCCCCATTTTCTTTGCTCATTTTTTCATATTATATATTTCTGGTCAGTTTCCTTAACTATTCAAAATTTTAAAAAAATATAATAAATTAATAACAAAAAAAAAAAAAAAAAAAAAAAAAAAAAAAAAAAAAAAAAAAAAAAAAAAAAAAAAAAAAAAAAAAAAAAAAAAAAAAAAAAAAAAAAAAATCCCCAAATGTGTTTATTAAATTTATTTATGTTTCAATTTAGCTCCTCTGCAGACCCGTTTGGTTGGTGGTGGCGGACCACTGGAAGGCAGAGTTGAGGTGTTCTACCAAGGTGCATGGGGTACAGTTTGTGATGATCTCTGGGATCTAGATGACGCCCATGTGGTCTGTCGTTCAATAGGCTACACACAGGCAGTAGCTTCCCACTTGAGAGCACACTTTGGCCAAGGCACAGGGAACATCATCCTGGATGATGTGCAATGCAACGGAACTGAGTCAAACATCATATCCTGTCAACACAATGATTATCTTTATAACAACTGCGGGCATCAAGAAGATGCAGGAGTCACATGCTCTGGGATTGGTAAAATATCTTAGTTTGATATCATTTCTAATCACAACAAAGGAAATACCTTTACATTATAAACATAGGGAAATCATTAAAATGGACCCAGGTCATGAAACGTCAATGCAAGTTATTAATGATAATGTAATGACGTGAACACGTGAACTGTAACGTATGGATACAGTGCGTCCCAGAAAATGCAAACTCAACTTTGGGAGCGTCATATTACAATTTTGTAGCATATGTGACCTTGATATTTATTTCATGATAAAGAGTAACTCATATTCTATTCAATAATATCAAATTTATACCTATGCTGTGGCTGATGACTGAGCACTTGGTCTTTAAAAAAAAGGTGTCGAAATTGAAATGTTCCGAGTTTGAGCAACAGTAACCCTTGTATTTCAATAGGCCAAATAATGCTTTGTCCCTTATGAAGATTAGATTAGATTAAGATTACTTTATTGATTTTCTTTCATGTTTTCAAAAGTTAACAAAATAAATAATCAAATAATTAACAACATCAGTATGTAACATAGAATATTTGAATATATGAATGTACTCAGGAAGGCTGGCCTCAAACAATGAATGATCAGAAAGCCAGATTGCTTCTGAAAAAACTTGGAACAATGTGTCTTTGACCAAATAAAAAAAAAACTCGAGTGCTTAGTCATCCATGACAGTACAGGTAAATTTTGGTACAAATGAATAGAATATGAGTTACTCTTTGTCATGTACAGTTCGTCCCAGAAAAAAAAAAAAAAAAAAAAAAAAAAAAAAAAAACGAAACCGGGAATGATCGATAGAATTTTATTATAAACTTAAATTAATCAAAATTTACAAATGACCCACCAATGTTAAGCTCAGAGTCTCTTCTTTTTTTTTTGGATAAAATTGATATGGCTCATTTTGAAGAGAGGAAACCAAAAAGCCTTTTGGCAGGTGCACAGTGGGCCAGAATGAACTCAAAGTGCTACAAAATTAATTCCTCAACGAAAACGGATAATTATATTCACAAGAGAAGTCTATCTATGGTTTTCATACCCGCGAAATCCGATGAAAACAATTTCAAATCTTTATGATGTTATAAAATAAAAATTGCTCTGATTGGACAAGACAAATATCAATAGTAACAAATAGGAATATTTATTTTACTTTGACTAGTGGGACTTATAGAGGATTTCAAGATATGAGAAACACCATAAGAGTATTTCCAAATGTCTATGGCGTCATTACAATACCAATTTCTGATTGGTTAGAGTTGTAAAACCTGCATAACTCATATTACTTTATATGTGAGGTGTATATGGGGTTAACAGACCACAGAAACATTTTTTTTTTAATGTAATCTGACGTCATTAAGATACTTTAACTGGTTTTATGGACTAAGGAAACACAACGGGGGAGCCTTTTTTCCTTCTTCATAAAAATACAGTTTTCTGTTGGGCCCGGTATGCCTATTCTTCAAATAAATAGGGGAAAATTTTGGCTATTTGTTCTTGATTATGATTGAGAAGTTATTGCAATGTCTAACAGTGAGTCAGAAAAAAATAGACACCTAGAAAAGTCAATAAAAAGAAAAACAAATTATTATATAATTATATTATTCTCAATGAGCAACTCTTTTCACATCTTTTGGTACCAATTTTGTGTCTTATATTTTTACGCTTAGGTGAACAATGTGCATTGTTTGCGAACATGAACATTTAGAACTGTGCAAGAGTGATAATAAAACTGAAGCAACAAAAGCTGACAAAAAATCAACTCCATCCTGAATAAGGTATCATAACTTTTCAACGAAAATGTTTGTACCAAATAAATTGGCAAGGGTTTTGTTACAGTTATCGACTAGATTCTGTGTAAAAATCAGATCGATTGTCACTGTTAGACCTAAAAAGGCATCTTAATAGGGTAGATGTAGGGAATACCGGCCACTTAAGCTCATTTGCTTAATTAGCACATGAAAACAATAAAATCACAAAAGAAAAAGATTCTCATTGCTTAGCTACATCATTCAACTTTATTTTCCAAAAAAATTGAGGTAATCAAATATTTGTTGAGGCAGTTATATGCAAATAATGACGTCATCGTAAATTGTCCGGCATTCCCTACAGTGTAGGAAATACCGGACAGTATGTTTTTACCCTTTTTTTTTGTATAAAGATCTGTCTGGAAGCACTGATTTGAATGTAAACCACCAACTTAACATGTTTGTATTGATTTTTTATAACATTACCCTTACCGAACTGAAGGCCTTCTCTAAGCAGTCACTTAAGCAGTCATAAGCAGTCGGGCCAAGCAGTCACATGACTTTATTTGCAGCATATATGTCAATGGTTTGCTGTAAGCCTTCGAAGGCTTATAGCCAGTCCATAAGCCCTTCCCACAGCCAAGTTAATATGCAAATTAGTTATGACTGCTTATAATGAAGCTCTAAATAAGGCTTTGACTGCTTATAATGAAGCTCTATTTAAGGCTTCGACTGCTTCTTTTTGAAGCTCTAAATAGGCAGTCGTGTTA
>CALNVZ010003429.1:34546536-34648826 GCA_940671915.1 Paracentrotus lividus
AGCCTTCCTTAGCCTTCGAAGGCTTATAAGCAGTCCATAGGCCTTCCAACAGCCAAGTTAATATGCAAATTAGCTAAGCCTAACTAATGACTGCCTATTTCAGACTGCTTAGTAGGAATAAGCCTTCAAGCAATTAGACCTTCATTGACTGACTGCTTATTTCTGAATGCCTATTTAGAATTAGCCTTTACAGCCCTTCACCAACCGACTGCTTGTTTCTGACTGCTCACAAAGGTTTAACCCCTTCATTTGATGGGAATTCAAATGTTATTTGTTTTGTTGACGAAACTGCTAATTTTCAACTTCAAGAAATCAGAAGAAAAAAAAATAATACAAAAGCTATACCTAGAATCAAAGGAAGCAATGAAATGAAATAAAAAATAAAATGAAAACGTTTTGGAAAGCAAGTACTACATGCTGAAATAAAACTTACAGTTATAATAAAACTACCAAAAGACAATGATCTAATTATAATTTTCACAAAAAAGATATCATAAAGCCTGTAATAATTGATAATAATGTAGACATAGTTACTGTCATATTTGTCTTAAACATTAAGTCACTGAACATTTAAAGGTCCACTGTATAGGTTCACATATACATGCATGTTTTTTTGCATGAGATACATGAAAATACAGTACATGGGACCTCAGTCAATCAATATCAGCTTTGTCCTCCTCAAAAGATCCTAAAATCTGCTGTAAAACACATTATTCTTATCATTGTAGATGATTATACTTACTAAATCACAGTATTCAGCTAACAGAGTTTTAGTGTTGATAAGTTATTAAGGCATCAGACGCAATAAATTCCAGTTTAAAATTAAATTGTATCGTGCCACTAAGTTTCTCGTGAAGATCCTTCCAGCAACTTGATATTTTCCCGCCAAATTTTGTAAGCGCCAAATAGGCCTTCATTAACTTCGCTACGCCTTCCCTAGCCTGCGACTGCCTAAAATGCAAGCCGTCCAGAAATTGTGACTGCTTAAGCTTCGTCTTCGACTGCCTAAAACGTAAGCCTTCAGAACTATGACTGCTCTTGACTCCTTATGACTGCTAATGACTGCTTACACTGCTTATGGGAAAAATCCATGACTGCTTATTTTCTGAAGACTGCCTTATTTAAGGCTGTCATATGTCTCGACGGTTAATACGAAGGCTTGTGACGTCTATGAAGGGTAATGAATGCTTCCTTCGCCAAATGTTGAAGCAGTCAGATGTCTTCGAAGGCTTAAGGATCTTGCTTGATAAGCAGTCATGCTTTGTAAAGTGGTATTACAGTCTTTAGAAAGTTATATGCATTTACTACAGAAAATTTCAAACACTATTAGCATTTATTGTGGGACACACTGTATATATATGTATTGTAAAACGTTGATTAATGAGATTTTCACTCGCTCTTCGGAATTGTATTTTTCTACTAGTGATTATCAGCTAGTGAATGCAATGATTAATGTTATTATAGAGCAAAATTTTTAGCTCGCGCTTCGCGCTCACAAACAAATAAAAATACAATGATTTAACGATTTAACTATGTCTTCAGGTCGTATTTTGTGGAATATGTTTTATTTGTTCCAACCTTATATTCTTAAAATTGTTATTAGTTTCTGCATAATAAATTATGTGAAATAGATCATTCTATTTCGAAATTTCGGGTATACAATATTTAGGAAGCCTTATTCCGTTCGAGTCTATAATAATTCCCATTCCGGGGTCTCCGTTCTCCCCCCACCCCTGATCGTCATCACATGAAATCGCAGCCCCTGATGGTAGGGGAGACCGGGACAATAATTGTAACGCGGGGCGATTGTAACAGAGGCTCCAATACATGTGGTATTTGTGCCAAAAAACATACAGCAATACCATACATATTGTATATGTGTAAAAAAACATACAGCAATACCATACATATGGTATTTGTGCCAAAAAAACATACAGCAATACCATACATATGGTATTTGTGCCAAAAAAAAAAACATACAGGCAATACCATACATATGGTATTTGTGCCCAAAAACCATACGCAATACCATACATATGGTATTTTGTGCAAAAACCATACAGCAATACCATTACATATGGTATTAGTGCCCAAAAAGGCATCAGAAATTACGATATACCATACAGCAATACATACATATGTATTTGTGCCAAAAAACCATACAGAAATAACCATACATATGGTATTTGTGCCAAAAACCATACAGCAATACCATACATATGTATTGTACCAAAAACCATACAGCAATACCATACATATGGTATTTGTGCCAAGAACCATACATATGTATTTGGCCAAAAACCATACAGCAATACCATACATACGGTATTTGTGCCAAAAAATATACAGCAATACATACATATGGTTATTTGGCAAAAAACCATACAGCAATACCATACATATGGTATCTGTGCAAAAAAAAAAACATACAGAAACACCATACATATGTATTGGTGCCAAAAACCATACAGCAATACCATACATATGGTATTTGTGCCAAAAAACCATACAGCAATACCATACTATGGTATTGGTGCCAAAAAAAAATACAGAAATACATACAATGTATTGTGCCAGAAAACCATACAGCAATCCATACATATGGTATTTGTGTCAAAAAACCATACAGAAATACTATACAATATGGTATGTTGTGCCAAAAAACATACAGAAAATACCACATCATATGGTATTTGTGCCTAAAACATACAGCAATACCATACATATGTTTGTGCCAAATACCACAGCACTGCTGTACGGTATCTTATGGTACCCTTTTCCTGTTGTTTATTCCCTATGTACTTCTATGGTATTTATTTACATAGAAATACCATAGGAATCCACAAGGACATTCAGAAATACCATATGAATACCGACAGGACATTCAGAAAATAACCATAGAGAATACCACAGGACATTTTTGTAAGGTGTGCTTACTATGCTTGACTCTACAGATCTATCTCATTATCACACAAAATTGTAGTCAATATGTGTAATAACACCACCTGTCAAGTTATATAGCAGGGTGTTTCCGAAAAAGGAAACCCAACTTTGATCAACAATAATTTCAAAAATATTTCAGTGGTGATTAAGAAGTTTATATCCACTGGAAAGTACAACCCATTACCATTCTAGTGATACCTCTCTCAGCTCACCAATATCATGCAACCCCATTGTTTTGAAAATTGTCTCGCAAAAATTGTGATAGGGTCTCTTTCATGCTCTTTGAGATGAGTTGCTTTAAAGGTTCCTAACAAATCTAAATAAAGCATTCCAGTGACTTTAATAAATTTAAAAATTTGATAAAATTTTATAAAAGGTTGGAAATTCTACTTATTTAGTCCGTTAATCTTACATCCAGGTAATTTCATCATGTAACTCTCACGACAACCCCAGAGAACCTTTCAGTTCTCCGTGGATAATGTAAAGCATGAACAGTGCATCAATCACAATTTGCAAGATATTTTCAGAACAGTGGGGTTCAGTGATGTGTGACTTTGGTTAGGCTGAAAGAGATATCAATGATAATGAATGGCACTTTCTAATGATATAAACGTCATAATCACCACTGTTGACGATGAAAAGTTGGGTTCACTTTTTAGGCACATTGCAACAAGCACAACCCATATCAATGAGCGTGAAACGTGAACACTCACATTTGCAAGACATTTTCAAAACAATGGGGTTCAGTGATGCGTGGCATTGGTGAGCTGAGCGAGGTATCATTAAAATGGTAATGACTTTTTTTTTTTATTTGACTTTTGTCCACTTTTTGTTCAAACTCTATACATAAAGTCAATGGGGGGAAATCAATAGTGAACAAAAGTCATATATTGCCCATTTTCATTGTCAATTTTTGTTCGTTATACTGTGAGTTAATTCTTGAAACTTGGAGAGAATCTTTAAGAGGTCATTAACTAACAGGAACTTAGGTCAAATTAAGAATCGGACGTGCCATAAGGCCGTGCAGGGCCGCAAACTTTCTTCCTTTTTTTCATGTTTTTCTCATATCTTGTGTTCACTAAAGCATAAAAAATCGGGATTTTTGCGAAAATGAAATCAAATGAATACTTTCAAACGAATTGTTATGGTTAAGCAAAGTAAGCAATTTAATTTTGGTCTCTAAATCAAAAAACAGGTTTTCCAGTGCCACGTGCTCACTGAAGCATGAATTTTTCATAAATGCAATAGAATCATGTACACACGTGCACCGGTCATAAAAATAATACAAAAACATATATTCACATGATTTTGAGTGTACACATGGAAAGAATACTTACTCAGTGTTTTTCACATGGTATTTTTGGTGTTCCATTCAACCGGTGAATTGATTTAAACTTTTTGCAAAAGTTAAAAACACTCTTCCTAGACATGAATCCCATCATATTTTATCAATTTTACCATGAAAAAGAAGTAACGATAGCACTATTGGCATTTTATGCTGCTTGCTCACTCAACCGTGAAATTTTACGCAAATGTCCTTTCCGTATATTTGGAAGCATGTTTTGCGTACATTCTGATGCGTGAAATGTTTAAAATCTAAAAATTGGTCCGATATCATTGAATCAAAGTTGTGATTTTAGTCCTGTGAACTTCAAAAAATGACATTTTTGCATTCAACCATTGCTCACTGAAGCATGACTTCATGAATTTTCCTAAAATTCGCTCCCCTGGTAGCTAATTAAATTCCCTACATGGACATATAATTAGGTTTTTTTTAACTTCTCCTATTTCAAAAATTATTGATATTTGAAATAGGGGGAACTTTCTTTTTGTGTTGTGTTTAGTTGTTCTTTCAGAATATATATAATAATTTGGAGTTTTTCTTTTTACTGACATTTTTCTAGGTGTCAAAGGATGAAAGACTGAGTGGACGCTTTCAAAATAGTCACACATCATCGCACGCAATCCTATTCAATGATCTTGGACAGCAGGGACAGCATTCACTCAGTCTTCTTTCATTTTCTTACAACTTGGGGAAAATGGACTCTGTACCTACTAATCTCATTTGCAATTTATTCAACTATGCGTTAGATTTATGATTTGAGAAAGGTATCATTGTAAAGGTGAAGAGTTCGTCTTTAATTGTATGATAAAAATAAATATCCAAAATGGATTAGCTGGGAATATGGCCCCTCCAAAAAATGGATTACCTTTTATTTGAAACACACTGTATAGTGTAAAGCTGATCTACCTTGTCGGCTGTTGTTTTATTTTTTTTACAACACATATTATCATGGCAAACAAAAACGAACAGATGGATGAAAAGGGATATACAGCAACATTTTTTTCGATACAAATGAGTCAACGAATGGACGGCACATGGAGCTAAAAAATTGTATTGGTAAAAATGTCGCTGTGTATCCCTTTTCATCCAATAACCTATGTGGAGAATGTATCTGCAAACTCTCTTTTATATAGGTCCTGATTTAACCCAGGGGTCCATATTCTGAACAGAATACTGAGTTTGAATGAGGCGCAAGTTCGTGCAAAGGTATTGTGCGATCCTTTTGTCTGATACATGAGTCAAATTCAGACAAAAGGATCGCACAATAGCTTCTGCTTCGCACAAACTTTTAACTCATTCAAAACTCAGTCTAGGCTGCAGTATACGGGCCTATTAGTTTCCACACAAAATACATTATGGTTCCGTCCTTTAATATTTTCAGATATGCAGAAAACTGTAAATGATCATGATAATACTTTTATATACTTAAATAGTTCCTCTACAGACCCGACTGGTTGGTGGTAGTGGACCATTGGAAGGCAGAGTTGAGGTTCTCTACCAAGGAGCATGGGGTTCAGTTTGTGGTGATCTCTGGGATCTAGATGACGCCCATGTGGTCTGTCGTTCACTTGGATACAGTCCTGCATCAGCTTACCACACAGTCGCACACTTTGGTGAAGGCTCAGGGAACGTCATCCTTGATAAAGTGAATTGTACCGGAACTGAGTCAAACATCGCACGCTGTCAACACAATGGTTATCTTAATATCAACTGCGAGCATCATGAATATGCAGGAGTCACGTGTGATGCCAACGGTAATAATTTAAAATTGTATTTTTAATACATGGCAACTGCAGTATTTTATCTTAGTTTAGTACGCTGGCCTAAGGCAAAGAACAAAAAAGAAAAAAAATTGTTTTAATCATTATAATCATTATTATGACGGGGTGACCATAGCGCAAATTCCAAAAATGATATAACAAATGTAATATTCAATCAATATTTTTCTCATATTTTACACAAAATCCAAAAAAAATATTAAATCTCAACTCGAAGAAGTGGACTAGGTTATCTTCCTGGGTTAATAAAGGGCTTCAAAATTCTATGCCGATTGATCGATCGCGCACTTTGTTAAAATAGTCAGCAAACAACGAGACCTTATTTAACGCACGAGCGTTTGGCAAAAATTTTATCAAGATATTCCATCAGTCTAAGCATGCTAAGGAAAGGAAATTTCATCAAGACAAGTTGAAATGTCAGAGAACTGGATGATATAAGCCGGGATATTAGGTTTTTCTTACCGGGAAACGATAATTTTTGGACCCTTGTCTCGAAGGCATTGAGGGCAGATTTTTCACGGATTGGCCACACAATTTTCGGATGTTTGGTTAATAATAACACGATTAGATACACCTTACCCTGGCGACAGTTTCTTTCCTAGGTAAGTTTAGGTAACTCTTTCTGTTAGTGGTATTAGATTTTCACAATATTAGTTAGGGTAGATGTAGGGAATACCGGCCACTTAAGCTCATTTGCTTAATTAGCACATGAAAACAATAAAATCACAAAAGAAAAAAGTTCTCATTGCTTAGCTACATCATTCAACTTTATTTTCCAAAAAAATTGAGGTAATCAAATATTTGTTGAGGCAGTTATATGCAAATAATGACGTCATCGTAAATTGTCCGGCAATTCCCTACAGTGTAGGGAAATACCGGACAGTATGTTTTTACCTTTTTTTTGTATAAAGATCTATCTGGAAGCACTGATTTGAATGTAAACCATCAACTTAACATGTTTGTATTGATTTTTTATAACATTATTCATTTTTAGAAAGATTATATGCATTTTACTACAAAATTTCAAAAACATCAAAATAACTTTATATCTCATGTAGATCATGACATATCACAATATATAAAGAGAAATAGAAATTTCAAAATTGTCAAACAATTTAATGAATTAAATAATACATTATATATGCAATTACTATTTGATCTACATGCTTAGCAACTCAACCCGGAAGTAAAACAAACAACCGTCCATGTAGTGTCCGGTATTCCCTACACAAAAAAATGACTGACTAGCACTTTTTCAACACACTGCCACCCCAATACACAGGCTTTGTACAGTGCAAACACTCCATACACGTTTGCCCACCCTCCACACATGTCCATAATGCATGAAATAGAGGTCATGCCCCAATTCTATTTTTATACCATCACATTCTCTAAAATGTCAATTTTTACATCAGGCCATTTTTCAGGCTGCAAATTTTCCTACCTTGACAGATTGTGGTAGTTTTCTCGGAGATTTCTCACTTTGTTTGTCGAATACAGCATTCAACCTTCCCAGACAGACCACCTGACCAATAGATGCCGGTATTTCAACTCAGTTGATCTTATGTTGGCAGCTAGGGCTGGACATGTGGTGACCGTCCGATATTCCCTACTGTCCGGTATTCCCTACATCTACTCTAGTTTTTAAGATTACCTGACGTAAGTTAATTGAGGTCACGCGCGAATTTTGTCGCACCACCTTAATATATATTATATATATATTATGGGGGGGGGGGTTAAACCTATCAAGTCAAAGGTATTTTACTGATAACCTTTATATTTTGTATAAAGATAAAGCAACTCAAACCCTACAGTTTGTATGGTGCTGTAAATCTTGAGATATGATCAGTTTTCTGGAATCAAGACAAAAATATTTTGGTCAAGCTTTTATATTGCTTTGTTTAGGTTTCGCACATAATTGCCGTTAATTCATCGCTCTCCAACAATATGTGTGTATTTTCGCACACAATTTAGAATAACTTTTGTCTCACAACTGCTAATTATACAAAACAAAGTGCATCAGCAAGAAAAATCTTTGGGCTCTAATTTGGTACCACATATATACATCGATTAAAAAGATTTCATACCAAAATCATTTTTTTTGTTGCCACGACTGTACCATTTTATCTGATACATTCTGTATAAACGCTTTGTAATATATGGAAAAATTGGATGAGAGAGAATAACAGTGACGTAGCTTGACTCAATGACCCCCAGAGCTGTCGCTCATTTTTTTTTATTAATAATATATAAATATTTGTGATTAATCCCAAGTTTTATATTCCGACGTATGTCCAGATTATGTTTGTTTGATTAATATAAACCCCTCCCCAAAAGTTTCGCAAATGGACTTTGGGCCATGATAACTTTTCAGGTACGCTTTAGTTATTCCTGATATTTATACCATTGGAAAGATAATTTATTCCCCTTTTTATTGATATCCAATTTGTAATGATTTTGTCATGCTTCAATGCACAGAATATCAAAATATGGAGAAAAGTAAAAAGTCAATTGTTGTAAAAAGCACTTTTATTGATCACATCGAAGTTCCGCAACATGACTTTAGGTCCTATTAACTTTGGGGATATTTTCTAATTTTTATTGAATTCTATACCATTGTCAATTTAATTTATTCCTCTCTTGATTGATTCATTATTTGTCATGGTAATGTCATGCCTGGGTCCACAGAAACCCTGAATGCCACCTGAATACATGGCAAAGCGAAAGATAATTTTCAGTTTAAATTTCTGTAACACTACTTTGAGCCTTGATACATTAATGTGGGTTTTTAATCATTATCAATTTTCATAGCATTAAAAAGTTCATTTATTCTTCTTTTTATTGATGCCCTATTTGCAATAGTAGCATCGTATTTGAATGCAAAAAACTCATGAATATAATGCAAAGTAAAAAGTGAAAACTTGCGAAATGCATTGTTATTGCTGGCAAAAGACAGTAATACTGACAATAGGCATTCCATTTGCAACATTTAACTTCTGACTTGTCCTAACATTCAGGTGTTCTGTGCATGCTAGAACAACACTCTCATTACAATAAGGGTGTCATTAAAAAGAGGAATGAATTTACTTGACAATGGTATAAAATTCAATAAAAATTAGAAAATACCCCAAAAAGTTATCAGGGCCTAAAGTCGAGTGGCGGAACTTCACTTTGATAAATGCATTTTGCAACATTTGACTTTTTACATTTCTCCATATTCTGATATTCTGTGCATTGAAGCGTGACAAAATCATTACAAATGTGATATAAATAAAAAGGGGAATAAATTATCTTTCCAATGGTATGAATATCAGGAATAACTAAAGCGTACTCGAAAAGGTATCATCGCCCAAAGTCCATTTGCGAAACTTTTTGGGAGGGGTTTACTTGTATAATGTATATGATGGTTTTTGTTTTTGTTTTGTTATATTTTGTTATGATGAGTTTTGCTAAGCCGAAAGCTCGGAGTAAAGATTTAAAGTATACGCTACGTCCAACCTACCCTGGACCTTTCCTTTTCTCACACACACACACACACACACACACACACACCCACACGCGCGCGCACACACACACACACACACACACACACACATATTTATATATATAGATATATTGTATATAATGCACTTAATTGGCCTTGAAGCAATAATGATAATAATAATAATAACAATAATAATAATGTGATTTGTATTGCGCACGTATCCACTCTGTAGAGTTATAACAATTTCATGATGAAGATAGTTACCAGTAAATTGATTTTAAACAATTTACAATCTAATCATTGTTTACTTATCTATTAAATATGGAAAACACAATATCACCACAAAAGAGCATTTTATGCAATTAGCTCTTTTTTTCTTTCTTTTTTTTCAATTTGCACTTTTTACATTCGTAGGTGCCATTGTCACCTGCAAAGTATAAAATATCATAATATTGTGTAAGCTTCATGGTATAAAAAACTGTTATAACTTGTGTAATGTATAATTTATTTAGCATATTGTTTTCCATATGCCGTTTATCATGGGTGAACGTTCAATGTCTGTTGTTATCCGCCCAAGCGACCAGATAAAATGTCCTAGCTACCTGTGTGTATGGCCATTAGTTATCCGGAGCTGCATGTGATTTGGACGGTAGTCGTCCTGTTGACGTCCTGACGTAAACGTTTGGGAATTACCTAATAAGGTTGCAATGCATATACAGGGAATGCAAATCGATCGGAAATAATTTGGATCTCATCCATCCATTTGGCTTATAGGCCAATCCGGCAAAGTCAATTGTCGAATCTTTTTCACATGTAAAATGCAATATTGTTCATGGATTTCGTTGTATATGCGATGATATTCGTTATATGGACTATGGGGGCCCAAGAAGAGAGACTTATATGTGCCGTTAGCAATGAATAGTTCGCCTTGTATTACAGAATCGTTTTCATGCAACTTTCTTCAACCGAAATGTCACAATTATAGTAGTTATTGAGGTGAACATATTGCAAATTTCCTGGGGCTAGCGAATTTTTCACATATTAATCATAACCCACTTTAACGGTTTATTCAAATAGACACAAAACGAAAAGCGCGGTTATCGGTTATGAACATTCTAAAGTGTAGTTACATGACAAGCGTTTTGAAGAAATTCGTCAATATTTGCTTAATAAAATTGATTTCACACTTTTATGGAAGAATATAACGACTTCAAGTTTCCAATGTAAACAGACAGTGAGTTCCAAATATTCGGAATAAATATTTCACAGCCATTGTTATTTTTGGATTAATGGTTTTAAGGTCAGTTCATAAAGGAATTAAATCGGAAAACAACAGTTTGGATTTAAAAAAGTATGTATGTTTTAAAGAATAATGGATAAGGGCAAGTCCACGCTATTTTGCAATGTAACAAACGGGACAGTCAGAGACAAAAACAGGATTTTTTTATAAATCTTAAATTGAAATCCGAATCCTTAGGTATAGTTTTGAAGGTACTAAGAACCTTCAACAAAATCATAAACAATCATTGAAATAACTCATTTCATATTTAATCTATGATAATTTATTCGTTCGTAACACATGGGACCAGAAAAAAATTGTGTTTAAAAATTTTGATTTTTTTTTTTTTTTTTTGATTTTTTTTTTTGATTTTTTTTTTTTCACATGATACTAGGAATTTAAAACGCAGATAAAAACTTACATAGTCACATCCTCTTAACCATGTAATCAACTTTGTAAATACATATTTTAATGTCAATACAGCCTCACGTTTTGTGGCAAGGTCAAGTTTTATAAAATATGATTTGTAAAACATGGGACAATTATTCCATGAAATATTTTCCATTAAATATTTGGTGTAGCCAAGCCGTAGCAACATGTTGTGTAAAAAAATCCCGCTGATAATACAAAACAATCCTAATACTACACATCACTGTAAGAAAGTATAGATTTTGTTTCATTACTGAGGTGAGAGGGCGAGTAATAAAACTATATTATTTTACATCAGCTCAGTAACTTTTGTGAGACTACTAACTGAGACAAGAATACTTTAAGAATAAAAATATGGAAAGTTATGTGCTAGGTTTGTGATATTTTAACCCAGAGGAAGCCAAGATGATATTGAAACAGAAAATATGTACTTTTTGGTTGCACTCCTATAACAAACCCTTAGAAATAATGGTTGAAAATAGCATTTTTAATGCATTTTATCATTTTTTTTTCATGAATATTGCCTTGTGACGTCATATGACTTTGAAATGACTTTTTGACCTCATTTGCATTAAGTTTATTTCATACACTTTGTGGTGATATATGATACATTATGTACTTTTAAAACCTTACTGACACATTTGACACAAAAATGGTCGAAAAGATGAAAAATCACCACCTCGTGAACAAATAGCTTGGACTTGCCCATAAATGTTTAACCGATCAAAAGGGCACAGTTGCTAAGACTATGCTGGGGAAAAACCATCGTAAAAAAATAATTGTTTAGGATTTAGACGAAGCTATTTTAAGAGTATCAGGTTACTTTAAAATGTCGTCAAATATAGTGAGGTTGGCATTTCTGTTTTGCTAAAGTTGGACTGTGGCTCTGAAAGGCGAACGTTTGCAAACGTATTGAAATTGCGAATTTGATATGGTTCGTCAAGGTCGTAAAGTTTTTAAAAGTTCGTTAGCAGCTTTTACAGTTGCTTCCCGAAAAAATATTGGCGAAAATCAGGGTTTCTCTTTGTCACTAGCAAATGCCTTTTTAAAAAACAGTTTAAGTGTTTGTAAAATGATCATGACTGGTTGTCAGTTTATAGTTTATGAGAAGACGAAAAAGAAGAAGAACAACAACAACATTAACAACTAATAGCAAACCATGTTACAATCGTTTGCGAATATTTGAAACTCTTCTTGAAATCTAAAAAAAAAAAAAATCCAAATTCACTACGTTCACAACCATTTCACGTAGCATGACAAAAAATACTCTAATTTATTTATTTTTTCTTTAGCAACCTTCTTTTTTTTCTTTAGCACCCTTTTGCTTAAAAAGTTGGTGGGCAAAAAAGGGGTAAAAAACATCGCAATACGTTCAAGTGCGTTCGCCTCTCAGTAGATACAAACTTGTAATTCGATATTAACATAGAGAAAAATATGCCTTTAATACAAGGAAATATCAATAATATTTCATTTCTCTGTCTACACTCTAGGTACCACTTCCTTATTGTCATGTTGTTGTTGTTTTAACTAATTGTTTTTGTTTTCTTTCATTTATATATTTGTGGTCAAGCCGGCAAATATGTTTGGTCAATATAGGCTTGGCTGTTTTTCATTAAAAATTAGATCTTAACTTATCAATTTGACCCGGATCCAGCGCCAAGCAAAGGCATCGATTGTTTCCATCCATTTTCATTTCAAAAGGTTTGGGAGGGGGAGGGGGTGGGGGAGGGGGGTCTACAGGGCCATTCATATTAAGTCAGGAATATGCTTATAATGATTCTGTCTTTCATAAGTCCATCCCTCGCTTTCCACATTCTACTTCGCCAATACTATCTCTCTCTACACACATACACACACACACCATAACACACACACACACACACACACACACCAATCTCTCCCTCCCCTTAACGCATACGCAGAACATACACTTTCTCTCTCTCTCTCTCTCTCTCTCTCTCTCTCTCTCCCACTCTCTCTGACACACTCAAAACACTCATCTCTCTCTCTCTTTTCTCTATCTCCATCTCCATCTTTCTGTTTCTCACTTTGTGGTAAGTAATACAAACCTACTTAAGACAAAACGATATATCCTTCTCAGAGAACAAGGATTGAATGAATATCATAGTCAACATATCATTTTATCCAAATGCAATTCAAATTTTCATTTCCTCAATCTTGATCATTAGAGTTGAGCGAGGTGTAGCATTACAAATGTACCATTATTTTGACAAATAAATTGTTTATCCTCCAAGTAGTCACAAGATTTGGAAGTTGCTGTTTCATTTCCCATTGCGATTCATTCCGTGCTTTTATCCAAGCATTGATCTCAGCACGAGTCTTGAAAATGAGTAAACTGGATTTTAGAGGAGCTACCGTTTTGTTCTTTATTTTAACTGTCAAATGTTCTTTAGCCGTCGGTAAGTTTTATATTTGCCATTTATTTTAAGGCATTTACCGTATAGCATTAAGCATCATCGCATCCAGTAAAAGTGTTGTGTGATAGCATAAACCGCTACATTCATCACTATTGTTTTCATCATTTTCATCAAAGTTTTAATAATGACAAATGAATTGAATAAATTGAATTTCTTAGCGTAACCACGTATCAGGATTTCAATAATACATTTTTTGCATCACATTTACAATACCGAGTAATTAATACAGGCTATTAGTACACAAATCTAGGATTTCTAGGTTTCTATATTCAAAGTTGTTGTTTTTACTCAGACCCGTACCTGGTTGCTATCTTCTTTCTTGTTAATTTGTCTATTTGTTTATTTATGTTTTACAATTTTTCGAAACTACATGCCGGACAAAAATGAAGTAAGAATTTATGAATTCATTTTTAGATGATTGATTTGGTGAATTCTGTATCAGAGGTAAAGGTTAGTGGTAATTTATCTGAATATATACTTCCTTTGACCCTTTCACCATCACTCGATTCCATTCCTCTTGTTTCCCTTCGTTCAATCTTCACTTTACCCTGAGCCTCAGGCTCCCATTAATATCAAAATACTAATAACTTATTCAAGACCTCTTGTTCCATACTTCCTCTTCCACGGGCATAAAGTTCCGGGGTCCCTTCGGCCCAATTTTAAAAGATATTCTTAAAAAGACCCCCCCCCCCAAAAAAAAAAAAAAAGTATTTACAAAAAAAGAGGAAGAAAAAGTCTCCTACGGAAGGTAAATTGGACAACCATAAATATTTTCGTCGAGGCTAAAAGCCTCCCTGTAGGATTATTTAAAGAGAATAATTATTTTTAAGGGCCAAGGAACTTTTATTCATGACTCACACCAACGCCTATAAAGAAATACCAAAAACTAATGAATTAATTACAAAAAAAAAAAGAAAGAAAAAAGGCAAATGCGACAGAGTGACCAGTGACATGGGAATATATTTTTTTCAATATAACTCCTCAAATGATATGTGCATATGGTATCGGATTCCCATTCTCCATTGTAAGCCGAGGACAAAAGCCAAAGGCCCAAAATACCCGACTTAGGCCCTTTTTTCTAAACTTTGGGTTTGGAGGTGGTGGGGCCCATCACCCCTCCCACATCGCCCCTCCCCACGTGGATGGGCACCTGCTCTGATGAGTGTAAGATCGAAAAGATTCATCCAGCTACCTTGAGTCTTTATTTTGTTTTTCTTTCGTTTTTACTCACCACCTCTTCATTTTAAATAACTATTATACAGTGTGCAAGTTCTCGATACAAGAAGTCGCACTACATCCATCTGAAGTATGAGAATCAGGATGTGAATGACATGATAAACCGAACGGATTTTTAGTGCTGTTCAAAAAATGAAATCTAATTTTAACTTATTTTAATACCTCAGAACATGAGGCAGTATAGATGGGTACCCCCGACCTCCTCACTTAAGTGCCAACTTATACAAAGAGAGAGTCAGTTGAAAATGTCAATCTATTCACTTAAAATCATATTACAACTCGGTCTGTGAAATAGTCCTGAATCTGCCAATGACGTCTACATATTCATTTTACAAATTAAGAAGTTCAATAGGACTCGTATTGTCTTCTTTCTTTGGTCGTAGAGCCGTTGAGGACTCGTCTGGTCGGCGGCAGCGGATCGCACGAGGGCCGGGTCGAAGTCTTCTACGAAGGATCATGGGGTACCGTGTGCGATGACCAGTGGGATATTGCCGCTGCTGACGTCGTATGTCGAAGTTTGGGCTTCGCTCGAGCCAGGGCATACAACCACCGTGCCGCATTCGGAGAAGGAACAGGAAACATTGTTCTTTCCCAAGTGCGTTGCAGCAATACTGACGCTAACATAGCTTTCTGTTCACATAGTGGCTACCTTGTCCACTCATGCACGCACAATGAGGATGCAGGAGTCGTCTGTCAAGGAGCGGGTATGTATCGTTAGTTCATTAAATTCATCTATTTTTTAAAATTATAATTATGAGCTACAAACTCCAAATTTTATTGTCCAAAACGATCCCCCCACGCCCAATTGACAATGGAACTGGGGCATTTTTTTGTAACCCTAATCCTAAATTTGTCTTTCTTCATCTTTCCATGGGCTCAATACACAAAAAACCTATCTGTGCCACACAAAAACAAAACAAAACAAACAAACAAACAACAACAAAAAATGTTGCCCGGCAGGCACTGTCACTGAACAGCGCCAAATCAACATTGCTCTATTTCTTACTTCTTGAACGCCAGATACGGTAGTAGGAACTCTTTTGGCCGGGGTTCGAACCCATGACCTCTCAATTATGAGGCGGACGCTTTATCCAATGAGCCAACATATCGGTCACATGTAATTCAAAACATAGAGATAACGATCTCATGTATAAAATTATGATATTCGCGATGATTCTGTTGAGTGTGAAGACAAGTCATGGAAAAGAAGAAGAAAAATCCATGAATATTTTTTGTTTCATTTAGTTTAATATAACTGTATAAAGAGCTTGATATTTTTTGTTTCTTTTATTAATTTGTGTATAATTAAGCGTTGACGTGCTTTTCTAGTGTGTTTTTTTTTCATCTATCATGATTTTGTATTGCTAGAACAGGTTCGTCGAATGATATGTTATGAGAAATTGTCAAAATTGCACATTAAGATACAACATAATGTAGGGCCTATTTTCATCCTAATGTTATACCCATCAACTTTAATCATTCCAACATCAAATGAAATGTGTTTTTTGTTTTCACATGCTTATACCGGATGCACCGCCCTCTCCAGTGGTGGATCCAGGCAGGGTGCAGGGGACGCCCCTCTATAATTTGAAAACTATTGACTATACATAAATTGGGAATTTTCGGCTGCGTCCCCTATTTTTCCAAATTTTCGGGATGCGCCCCCCGTATTTCTAAATCCTGGATCCGCCACTTCTCTCTCCCCAACCTCTTATCCTCGCATTTCATATTTTACCATTCCACCATGCTCTCTTGTTTATAGACCCACTACCTACCCGTCTTGTCGGTGGCAGTGGATCGCACGAAGGTCGTGTCGAAGTACAATACGAAGGAACATGGGGAACGATCTGTGACGACTCCTGGACTATGGCCAGCTCCCATGTCGTATGCCGAACCATCGGATACGAACGTGCAGTAGGTTTTAGCTCTGCTGCAGCTGGATTCTCTAGCATCCCATCCTTTGAAGAATCGCCAGGAGATATCATATTGGATGATGTCTTCTGCTTGGGGAGTGAACCAAACATTGCTTTTTGCCAGTACCAACTCAATAACAACGATTGTTCACATTCAGAAGATGTACATGTTGAGTGTGAAGGATTTGGTGAGGTTTAATTGAAAAAAAAAGGAAAAAAACATACAGTTGTTATTACTTTTTTTTCAGTTCAGTTCAGTTTTTATTTACATATTCCAATCAAACAATAATAAAACAAAAATTTTATGTAATTTCAATACTATACATTATTGATAAATCATAAAACGAATGACATCAGTAGCATAAGAAAGAAAGAAATATGAAGGAGCCTAAGTTAAAAGCCAAGCTTGTTACTTTATGAAAATAATGTAAATGATGTTCAAAAATACTTATATCTTTAACGTTGTATTTTGATGATTCCATGACAATTGCTACGGGGACTATTGCTCCGCTGCAAACGAATTACCAACTTCGACTCTTGGATTCGCCAACGACTAAACCCTACCCTAAACGCAGGCGCGGATCCAGGATTTTCTAGAGGGGGGGGGCCAACTTTGAAAAAAAATCTTGCGAGCGGAGCGAGCAAACGAGCGCGAAGCGTGAGTTTAAAACATTACCCGATATATAGGCCTATACTAACCTAAAACGAGGAATTTTAACAATTTCATTTTTACTCCTATGAAAACAAAATAATAATATACCGCGTGAGTCAAAAAAACTTTACACCTAGAAAAATGTCAATAAAAAGAAAACCAATTTATAAACACCAAATTATTTTACATATTCTAAAAGAGTAAATCCTCCCGCATCTTCTGGTATCAATTTTGTGTGGTATGTCTTTACGCTTGGATGAACACAACGCATCGTTTGCATACATGTCAATTTCGAATTGTGCCAGAGTGGGAGTAAAATCAAAACAACAAAAAGCTAGAAAGAAGCAACTTCATCCTGATTAAAATAACATAACTTTTTAACAAAAATGTCTTCAGCTTAAAACTTTGGCAGGGGTGTTGTTACACATTTTGATTACATTGTGTATGAAAATTAGATTGACTTGTGAAGTAATGCACGAATTAGTACACATTAAAGCGTAAATCGCCACTGACATACCTAAAAAGGCCTCCTAATACTTTTGAAAAGTGATTATTTTGTCTTTGACGTGTGCTCACTCATGCCTGACCCTACAGATCTGTCTCATTTTCGTACAAAAAGTAGTCAATATGTGTAACAACACCCCTGACATGTTATTAAACGGAAGACATTTTCATTAAAAAGTTATATTATTTTAATCAGGATGAAGTTGCTTTTTTCTATTTTTTTGTTGTTTTGATTTTACTCCCATTCTGGCACAATTCGAAATTGACATGGTAGCAAACAATGCGTCGTGTTCATCCAAGTATAAAGACATACCACACAAAAATGGTACCAGAAGATGTGGGAGGAGTTACTCTATTGGAATATATAAAATAATTTGGGGTTTATAAATTGGTTGTCTTTTTATTGACATTTTTCTAGGTGTAAAGTTTTTTTTTACTCACTCGGTATACTAGCAAAAAAATAAAAATAAATAAATAAAAAATCGGATTATTTTAAACAAACTTTTAGTGGTTTGAATATGTATTTTAAATTGCCACCATGAATACTATTATTACCCCCATTATAATTACATCAGACGCTGCGAACGCAAACTATGCCATTTAATTACCTGGAAGAACGCCATGGTATGCCCAAGTTGTTATGCCAGAGGCGGTGGAACGAAGTTGAAAGTGGGGGTCGAGATGGAAAAGGGGGCAATTGAGACCAGAGGCATAAAGAGAAAATTTTTAGCTATTATTTGAGTGATTTTGCATTATAGACCCTATTCAGTATCGTCAGATGAAAACTTTGAGTTAAAAATTTGAATTAATTGTGCATTATATACCCTACTGAATTGGCGAAGCGCGAGCCGAAAATTTTAAGTTCAAAATTGGAGTTATTTGTGCATTTATATGGTTTAGTATCCGCGCTTGCGAAGCGCAAGCTGAAAATTTTGAGGTAAAATTTTGAGTTATTTGTGCATTATGATTTAGTATCAGCGAGCGCGAAGCGCGAACCGAAAATTTTGGGTTTTAAAAGATATATGGAATAAATAAAGGGGCATTTCTAGCATAAAAAATTGTAGATAATTGTGTATCATAGACCCTATTTAGTATCCTCGAGCGCGAAGCGCGACCTGAAAATTTTGAGTTGATTTTGCATTATATACCCTACTGACTTGGTATCTACAAGCGCGAAGCGCGAGCCGAAAATTTTGAGCTAAATATTGGAGTAATGTGTGCATTATGGTTAAGTATCCGCGAGTGCGAAGCGCGAGCTGAAAATTTGGGGTTTAAAAAAATATATGGAATAAATAAAGGGGCATTTCTAGCATAGAAAATTGTAGATAATTGTGTATCATAGACCCTATTTAGTATCAGCGAGCATGAAGAGCGAGCTGAAAATTTTGAGTTAATTTTGCATTATATACCCTATTGAATTGGTATCTGCGAGCCGAAAATTTCGGGTTTTAAAAGATATATAGAATAAATAAAGGCGCACTTTCTAGTATAAAAAATAATAATATTGTAGATAATTATGTATTATAAACCCTATTAAGTATCCGCGAAGCGCGACCTGAAAATTTTGAGTTATTGTGCTTTATGTATTCTGTGAATTGGTATCTGCGAGGGCGAAGCGCGAGCCGAAAATTTTGTGTTTCAAAATATATATTGAATAAATAAAGGGGCACATTCTAGTATTCCCACCAGGCCGACTATTTTTCCCAGGAGGCCGAGGGCCCATGAGGCCGAGGGTCCACGAGGCCTCTTTTCTTTGTGAAATTTTGAAACTTTAGTTTTAAATATTTTCCTTACGTTTACTTTTCGTCACTCATGTATTTCTTTTTTTAAAAAGGCGTTTAAGCAGTATATTGCAAAATACAATATGAGAAAAATCGGTCCGTGGGCCCTCCCCACATTAAAGGCCTTAGTTATGGTCGTTTAGTACCCAATAAAGCCTATTTCGCGCTTCTTATTGAATAAAATTGGGCGGAAATTGTACAAGCAGCGGGCCTTATTCCCTTCTCTTTCTTTCTTTTTCTTCTTTTCTTTCCCGTTTTCCTTCTTTCTCCCTTTTTCTCCTCCTTTTTTTTTTTTTTTTTTTTTTTTTTTTTTTTTTTTTTTTTTTTTTTTTTTTGATCCGCGCCTGCTAAACGTAACCCTAAACTGAAGCTAAAACCCTACTGCGAACCTAATCTTAAAGTCTAGAACTTAGACGAACTCGATCCCGGACCAATTGTCGCAGGAGCAAATGTCGTCTCACTGACAAATTGTAGTTTCCACTAAACTCTTATGAAACAAGGAAATGAATGATGCAAATAATGGGGGCAAACATTTGATTAACATGATATGCGTTCTGTGATACTGGTAAAAAGTGAGGGAAAAAAAATTGACTCAAAATTATATCATTATGGTAATGAATAGCTGTTCTTACATGGCTCGGACAATAGGCGTATCTTCTTCGATACAATTTTAGGTTTAGTGAATGACTGTGTAAGCATAACCATTGTACCATCTTTAAAGTATAGTTAGTATTATTAAATAACTATGATATTATAATTATCATATCGTCCGCACTCAATTCGTTTGGTTATGTATCTTTTTTTCTTTTTCTTTTTCTTTTTTTTTAATAGTATTTGTTTGTTTGTTTGTTTTTGGTTATGGTTTTTTTTTATATTTATATTTCTGTTGATTTTTAAAAATATTTTTTATGTTCATTTATTTATTTTATTTTATTTTATTTTATTTATTTATTATTATTATTTTTTTTCATTTTTATTTATTTATTATTATTATTTTTTTTTTTTCTTTATTTATTTTTTTTTATTTGTTTTTATTTATTTTTTATTTTTTATTTATTATTATCATTTTTTTAAATTTTTTTTGAGGGGCAGCCCTACTGCATAGACCCTACCACTCAGCAATGATTCAACTGATAAAGATTCAACCCCTGTGGAAAGATCACTTTTGATGATGATAGTTTTAAATTATTTGCCTGTATTCACAAAATTGTAGTTACACTGTCCGTCATAAAGGTGGAATATTTTTAGCCACAGTACTGCAGCGGCATTATTTTGCTCTGAATATTTTATTCCACCTTTATTATAAAAACAAAATAACTAAAAAGCAACTTTTAACCCTTAATTATTATCATCTTCCCGTAATTTTCTTTTTAGCCTTGATGACAAGGTTGTAAATGGTAACGATTGATGATATTTTATTTTAATTTATGTTTGGCTGATATTTTACAGTACAATTTAGGGAAGATAGAAATTTCCATGGTGTAAAAATGAATTAGATCAATGTTGAACCCCAATCAAAATAAATTTTGACCCCTCCCCTAGACAAACGAGTCGAGCCTGTAACCATATAACTAGGTGTAGTTAAGCCAGAGCTTAAATCTATGGTTTAACAATGATTACAAGTGTACTGGATTCTGGACTCTTGCTTTAATGGTGGGGAAAACTTTCGTACTCAATATGATTTATCATTCGCAGGCAGTTTTTAATGGTTTCAGTACCGAAAATTCTGATAAATCGAACATCTGCAATACGCTATTGTGTAACATTTTGGCTAACCATAGTTAAACTACAGATTTAAGCTCTGATGGCTTACCTTAGGACATCTTTGTGAATACGGGTCATTATCTTGTTCTTCTATTTTCTTATTCTATGCATTGTACCCCCAGCATCTGCTCGTTTGGTAGGTGGAAGCAGCAGCCGGGAGGGTAGAGTCGAGGTGCTTTACAACGGAAATTGGGGAACCGTATGCGATGATGAATTCGATGTACCTGATGCCCAAGTTGTCTGCAAGATGCTTGGCTTCTCGAAGGGAGTAATGATCATGTCCCACACGTTTGGCCCTGGAACAGGAGATATCATCGTGGATGATCTACGATGCACAGGAACGGAGTTGAGGATCGGAGATTGCCCTCAGAAGGCGATTGGAGAGGAAAACTGTGATCACATTGAAGACGTAGGAGTCGAGTGTGATGAACGTAAGATCATATCTCAACAACATTACTATGGCCCATATTCTGAACCGAAGACTGAAGTTGTATGAGTCGCAAGTTCGTGCAAACCTATTTTGTGATCCTTTGACAGATGCATCAGTCAACATCAGACAAAAATATCAAACAATAGCTTTTCCAAGAACTAATTGAATCATAGTCTTCGCTCCAGAATAGGGGCCAGTACGTTTGTTTCATTGTTTTCTGAAGATGATATGATTCCCAAGGACATATCAAGTTCCAGCCCTGGTCGCGTTCCTTTACGGTCTTTTTCATTGGTACTTTTTCTTTTTCTTCTCCACTGCAGTACCTGTGCGTCTTGCTGGTTCACCTAATCGCAACGAAGGTCGGGTGGAGCTCTACCATGAGGGTGCATGGGGCACGATTTGTGACGATCGATGGGACATCCGTGACGCTGAAGTCGTGTGTCGTATGCTTGGGTATCCGAGCGCAAACCGTGCCGTCTCCGGAGGTACCTTCACAGATAGAAGAGGCGATTCTCCTCTGGGTGATATTCTTCTTAGCGAGTAGAGTGTGGTGGTGATGAAACACACATACTCATGCTCTCATGGCGTACGGCCGAGTCAATAATTGTGACCACTCAGAAGACGCTGGAGTGGTCTGCAGTGGAAAGGGTAAACTGACTGAAAACTGTTTATGATATATTTTGTCAATAGGCAAAAGGATCATCGGAGGCCTGTTAACTTTGATTCGTATTTGTTAAAATTTAGATTATTTTTGTGTTTTCCCTCTTCTTAGCATGCTTAATGGGCTTGATGCTAAGATACATAAAAATTACAAAGTTTTCGGCACCAGAATTTCATAATTTACAACGGTATATTTTGTTCTTTTATTTCATGTAGTTCTTAACTATTCGTAAATTTCAAAAACGCATGAGAAAAGCCCAGCTTGCAACTTATTCAATAGGCCTCATTAATTCAAATATTTTATAATCATTAAGATCTGTAATGTTTATTGATCATCTTGATAGCCAAAAGCCTTTTGAACTGATGTGGTAAAACGTTTTTGATGTATAAATGTATAAAAAGTTGTGAAAAGGTTCCACCTTGGTCAAACTTATTCTGCAGGGGATTTCCAGGCTCGTCTCGCAGATGGACCTGACGAGGCCCAGGGTCGTGTTGAACTATTCTACTATGGAACATGGGGTACAGCTTGTCATCTCAACTGGACCTCAGCAGATTCCCGGGTACTCTGTAAAATGCTGGGCTACCCTGATGTCCTAGACACTGCTTACTATTCTTCCTATGGTCCTGGTAGAGGAATCGTGCTCCTGCGACAACCACGTTGTTCTGGGAAGGAATCGAGCCTTTTGGATTGTAACTCAGTTTATCCAATAGGAGTCACTGAATGCGACCATTCCATGGACATTGGTGTCACATGCTTGAGACCGAGTAAGCAATAACTAAACTATTTACAGTAGAATAAGGGATATACAATTTATGGGGCTTTTCCTGAATTACCGATATCAACAGGGATGAGAAATTCAAGATTATTTATTGTAGGGCAGTGGGGTGGTATAATTTACCCTACTGTTCATAAATAATATTTTGCTTTATATAAACTACCACAATGATAAAGTAAACACACATTTATTCTAAGTTCATGTTACCACGAGTGGCTGTTCGTTAAAGGCAGTCAAGCAGGGAACTACAGTCGTACACTCCATGAATTCTGTGTAAAGACGTGAAGCAGTTAGTTGATTGTGGTATCAAGCATGGAAAAAAAAAAACGACTATGAAATGAAGTCATTCCAAAAAGTCGTGTAAAGTTGTGTAACGACATTTGGATGGTTCACTTCTTACGCAGGTGTTGTATTGGGAAATATTGTTTAAAGATGTGTAATGTCATTGTAAGACAGAAAGCCCAACATTTGCACAACTTTACAGAACTTACCACACAACCCCTATGTGAAAGGTTTGTGTGCAGCATGGGCTTTTATTTCATAAACTTGTCATCTAATGTTTGTTTCATTGCATTATTCCGAAGACAATCTCAAAGTTCGTCTCGTGGGATCGCAATCCCGGAATGCGGGCCGGGTCGAGGTTTCATACGGGGATTCCTGGGGCACAGTTTGCGATGACAATTGGGACCTGAACGACGCCAATGTGGTTTGCAGAATGCTGGGCTATGCACGTGCACAAAACTATTCCTGCTGTGCTGCCTTCGGACAAGGAAGTGGTGCCATAGCCTTGGATGAAGTCGACTGTAAGGGTACTGAATCCAACCTGGGTGATTGCATGAGGGCTGTCCTAGGAGTGAACGACTGTAGCCATGCTGAAGATGTTGGTGTCACTTGTACTTCAGAGGGTAAGTTTTTTATCAATTTCCACAAAGTACCTGATGCAGGGTTTTATATACTGCCCTACTTTGACAAAAAGGAAGCAAGTAACAAAAGTGGCATTTCCTGTAAAAGAGCAAAATGTATCCATCTTTTGCATTGATAGTAAAAAAAAATATAATAAAATTATTATAAAATATAATGTCTTACCTTACATTACATCTTTCAGCTGGCTAAACTTTTATGTAAGAAATTTGGCCAGAACGAAGGTTCACTATATCAGTACCCCCTCCCCTCCTGTATCAGAAACGACATAGGAAAATATTCTCGTATATACTATCCTACTTTGTTAAAAGGAAGCAAGTTACATATCACTCAGTTTTGAGTTTATGATGTATTCATATTAAACTTTATAGTGAACCTTCGTTCTGGCTAAATTTCTTACATAAAAGTTTAGCCAGCCGAAAGATGTCTAATGTATATATACTCAACAAAATAAGAGAGACCGAAATTGGACAAGGTATATTTTTGGTAAATGGTACTTCATTGATCATTATATTATTAACGATATGTAGACCGTATAGCACGTACATTTGAGAGTATGAGGGAAATGTAAAAAATTATTATATTGTAGTGTAAGAGGCTTGAATATTTCAATAACTTCTGATGGAAAAAAAAAGTCTATTTTTGCCATTCAAGTATTCCAGGCGCGGATCCGGGATTTAGTTGAGGGTGCAGTTTTTTAATCTAGAAACAGCAGATTGAAATTGCCGTTAGTGTGGGAGGGCGAAGGTGAAAATATTGTTTTCGGGCATCGCTTTGACCATTTTTTTTTTTTTTTTTTTTTTTCTTTGGGGGGGGGGATGGGGGGGTTTATGCGGATTTTTCATAATTGCTTGAGGGCCTCTTCAAAGTTAGTTATGTGAGGGAAAAATCCGCTCGGTCCAGTAATCCGTATTTTCTCCGCTATGACATTTTTGCAGGACCGAGCGGTTTGATGAGACAACCTATTAACACTCCCCAGAGCCCTCCCAGCCAGGTGCAACCTACGGCTTCACTTTCTGTTGATTTTGCCACCTACCATCCCTACGGTGAGGAAACCAATAATAATTTTAAAAAATCCACATTATTATGTTTAAATTTATATGAAGGAAACCAATATTTATTTTGACACCAGTTTAGTGTAAGATCTGATTCGTTTTATAGCATAAAAATATTTTTTTCTCTCCCGGCTGTTTCGACCATTACTATACAGTCTGTGTAAAAAAAATGGTAGGCCTACAGTCGGGGAAAAAATAATTTAGGTGTGAAATATTTTCATATTATGAGTGTTTGTGCTGCCAAATTAAAGCCAAAAGATTTTTCTTGTTGATGAGCTTTGTCCTGTATAATTTGCTTTCGTAGAACAAGAGTTATGCTAAGTTTTGTGCGACAAGGAACAAATATAAATTACGCACTTCTATTGTTCTGGAGCGCTGAATTCACGGTCATTATGTGAAATCACACACAAAGGCATGGGACGGCGTGCGAAAAATGGATTTTTCTTGATTGTAGAAAATTAGTCATATTTCAAAAAATGCTGCTCCAAATGTGATGAAAAAAATTGCAGATGAAAGTCTAATTACCCTGCTTTATGAAAGTACTAAACAATACCAGGTTGTGTTCTATCTTCATGCTAAATACAAAAATGTTTATCCACTTGTACCATTTTATTTGACACAAGACGCATATCACGCTCGCAATTTTTGATCTCTCCAGAAGGGAGCGGGCTGTCACTCTCAACGCGATTTTTTGGCATTTTTTTTAAGGAAAGGACTTCTCAACCCCCCCTCTGGATCCGCGCCTTATGTAATCTTTATGACTGTACCGATGTGCTTTAATGCCAACGATAATCAAGTCGACATTAGAGAAAATGGACATAAGGTAAAATGGCAATTGGGATAAAATGGTAAATAGACGAAATTGCAATTGGACCAAAAGGTGATTAGAGTAGACGAACACTGTTTGGAGTCAAAATGGAATAAGACCACCATGTGGGATAAGACCAGTAGTCAAAGTTGGTATAGACCAAGTAAGTGGCATTTAACAAATCTGCAATATATTGGTGTTTGTTATTTTATTACAGATCCTAGCGAGTTGACAAGCGATGCGTCATCAAAACCTCGCCTTCCAGTGACTGTCACCTACAGTGAGTGAACGTACAATTCAGAGATCTTCTACAAGAAATTACTATACCCAGTATAGTTACAAGAAATCAATCTTATTGACGTAAATTATGATTCATTAGCTAAAATTTTATTCCAAGCAGAACAATTTACTTTTATCTTCGAATTCTTTTGTAGAAATTCGAAGCTTTTCAGCATATTTGAAGTGTTAAAGTCGATTCGGATAGGCCCTGTTGATTTTATATCCCCATTCAAAGTTTGTTATCAACTTCATTATTTTCCGATGAAAACAATTCCCAGATTGAACAAAACCTAATACAAATATAATTGCTGTCAAAATGTGTGTATATTATGCGCCTTATCAAAATAACTCACTGAATTCAGGGCATAATTTACTGCACACCAATGATCATAATTACATAAGCAAGTCCTTTATGAGCTAGAATTCACTAGTAAATGGAAAAGAAGTGAATATAATAGATTCCATATCAATATTGATTAATAAATATATTTTTTTACCGCTCTTAAGGTTTGCTTGGAGGCCTTGGAGTCGTAATGGTTGGTTTTCTTGTGATGTCCGCCTACATGGGCCTCAAAATGAAGGCTTACAGGTAAGATCTAGACAGAATTGTAGTAAAATTATCACTTGTTTTGCTTAACGTTTTTTAATCACTTTTATTACACAGTTTTCAAAAATGACGAAAAGTGCTATATCAACACAAATCAAATGTATTTAATTCTTGTTACTGAAAGTGATGGTCATCTAACATTGTTCATGCTCGTTTATTGACGAAGGGAAGAAGTTACTATTCATTTCAATTATTTTATTATTCAAAATGGTTTTCAGTAAATTTTTGAGCGAAAACAAAAATCCCAACAGTCATACTTGTTATTTGGTAAATGTGATAACATCTTGGGACAGGATGTCTGAGTGCCTGTGTGGGTGTGTGTGTGTGTGTGTGTGTGTGTGTGTGTGTGTGTGCGTGTGCGTGTGCGTGCGGTAGGGTGTAAGGGTGTGGGTGTTTTGACATTATTACAGTCTACATTATAATACTTCTCTTTTATATTATCATCGCAGATTGATTGCTGCATGTTACGGTGTTATCTATAAATATTTTTATTAATCAACAAATAGTTTATAAGTGACAAAACTATCATGTTGAACAATAAGGATCATTATTAAAAATATATCATTTATAGTATGTAAATCAAAAGTCGTAAGACGTCGACCCTCAGTTAACTAACATTTTATTGTTTATGGCTGGTCTGTTATACCATTGATAATGATGTTATTTACTTCTAACTCAAATAAAAGCATTGTTACTCTATAGTAGCACTTGAATGTTACATTATCCTGCCGTTTCCTTGTAGTATTATTTTTCTAACTTGACCAATATCGGTAAGCGTTTCAAGTGGCAGCCAAATCAATTATATAAATAAATACCCTGTTTAAATAAGAGGAAATAATTACAGTATTAGGATGTTTAGAAATAATAAATGGATAAGTAGAGATCTTGGTTCTAAAAGGTACTACGGTTACTTCAGAGAAGATGCATTTGTTTACCACATTTTGTGCAAGTGTGTATTGAAAAAGTGATACTACTGTAGAACGAGTATTTTCCAATAATTAGACCCTACTTTCAAATTTGAGGTTGTTCATAGAAAAGTGAATTGATGTGATAAAAGTGCAATGAATGAATTTTCATCAAAATTGCATGTACCCCCTTTTAGAACTAAGAACTCTTCACATTTCACTATCAGGAAACGGTATTAAATGCTATTGACTTATTTATTTATTTTGTAAAATTTTGCATGACAACGATATGTCAAAAGTATAAAGATTCAGACTCTCAACTTTCCACGAGCGCCGGACACGAATCATGTGCATTTTTTATACCAATATTTTGAAAGAATATCCTATTTCACTAGTATTCAGAATGTTTTGAATGGTGTGATTGCAAAATCATATTAAAGAGCATGCTATCGTTACGGCGAAACGACATTCTCTCCTGCGACAATTACTCCGGGCTTTATTTCATCTAAGGGTTAGGGT
Source organism: Paracentrotus lividus (assembly GCA_940671915.1). Classification (NCBI taxonomy): domain Eukaryota; kingdom Metazoa; phylum Echinodermata; class Echinoidea; order Camarodonta; family Echinidae; genus Paracentrotus; species Paracentrotus lividus. The sequence continues at coordinate 34,575,043 of CALNVZ010003429.1, forward strand.
TGCAATAGGGGTTTATGTTAAGTTTAGGGTAAGGTTTAGGGTAGGGATTAGTGTTAAGTCAAGGGCTGAACTTGGTCATTTGAATATTACGGAATTTGCAGCAGAGCAATTGTCGCTGGAACTAATGTCATGGATCCTTATATCACACATTACACGTTTTCAGGAACAGATCATCGCGGCTCCCTCAACGGCGCCCAGCAAAACGTCACGTGTCCAACGCAAACCAGTACGTCAGATACATGAAGCCGCCAAAACCTTCTGGTGGAAGTTTGTATCCCAGTCTTTCCTCCATCAAAGAGACTTCGAATCCAGCACCTGTTAAGGGGCGTCCTCAGGGAAAATGCGACACCAAGGATATAGTCAAACCAAAGACTGAAGATGGGAAACCATCGGCTTCTGTAACTGTTGCTGGTGACTCGAAGAAAGGGATGCTGACGTCACTGAAGGAGAAGCTGAAGCTAAGTCGCTAGTAGTGGACTTCTCTGACAGAAAAAACATTATGTAGACCAATTATGATTTAGTTTAGTTTATTTATCCAGGTTAGCTTCCTTGATTGTTATTTTGAATGGTTATAGAGCTTATGTTTATGTTTTCTATGAACAGTGTAGTCGGACTAGTTTAGAACAATATCATAAAATGATAAGTGTGACGTGTAGGCTACACGTATATCAAACCATTTTCCCTGTTCGAAAATAAAATCATTTGTTATGGAATAGTTATTTGATACTTGCAATTCTACTTTAAACTTTTCGGATTTTCCCCGGATGTTTCTGAAAATTAATTACCACTCGAAGATTCGTATTGATACCATACACCATTGTCCACACTTTACTTGGAGAGAAGATATCATTTTTGCCAGTGATGCTTCAATCTCGGTGTAAGTTCAATCAACAAAAAAATATATAACTGATCATTGCAAGGTATGTATAATGATAATGTGGGAGTACTTGAAATGAGATTACAATAATTTCACTCGTTTGCCAAGCCACTTTGTCTTTTTAGGACTGACGAATCTCTCTCAAGGTTTCAAAATCATGGTGATGAGAATACGTTCTATTCATTACAATATCTGAAAGTTTTACTTCATCATGCCTTTTATGTTGTCATCGTAACTTGAAGAGGGATGAGGGTTTTTAAAATTTTAAAATTATATCTTTCAATAATTTTCTGGAGATAATGTTCTGAATTTTGCGAGTTATTATCAAATGGTAAAATGGCATTTCTGTTAGAGAGAAAGTTCTCCTGGGGTTTAAGTTGTTTGCTTTTTTTAATGCAGAGAAATAGAAGAAAGATATGAGTGAAGGTTTGAAGAAAATCGACCCCCAAAACACGAAGTTATGACTATTTCAAATTTTGATTCTTTGACGTCACGTGCGAGCTGCTCTCCTATGTGTTATTTAATGTAAATTCCATAAAGTATCATTTTTTCCCCAGAAGAATATGAATCATTTCACCTGTGCGGTCGACTATCATCCAAGCTATGTTCAGATACGTGTCTCTATGAAATTGACTAATTCCTTTATCAAGAACCAAGAAAAAAAGACAAATTTACGTACACATGGGAGAACTGCTCGCACGTGACGTCACAGAATTAAAACTTTAAATATTTCGAACTTCGCTAATATAAAATTGGTCGATTTCCTTCAAACGTTCATTCACATTTTCCTTTATATTTCCGTAATTTTTAAAACCAATAAAATTCCATGGTGAATACTATATATCATGATCACTGAATTGTATCAGCCGGATTGTAACCATTTTTGCATGTGATTGTAATGGAAAATATCTTAGTAAATGTATAAAAGTCTTTTTCGTGTTATGACCAATACAAATCCCGAATAATGACAACACCGTGCAAGGATATTCACGATGTTCGAGATACCGTTTTTAACAACTAACTTAGCATAATTACATTTACACACTCTTTTGAATTAAATTGAATTTATGTCACTAGTAACATTCTAATCAGAAAGCGTTGAAATAATTATTTAAAGAAATTCTGTGTATAACTAATATTGAATTGCATTTCAACAACTAAAATATACAGCTAAAGATACTGTACTCAGAAAATGATAAATATTTCCTTATTACTATAAAGTTTGCTACGCAGATTAAAATATTGCAATAAATGTCTAGAGGACAATAAAGGTGTACTGAAGGTGAAACCAGACTGCAAAAATATTAATTTAAAAGATTGTGTGTAGTTTGAGTTAACAATTTTTGGGGTCGATGCTATGTATGATGCGTGCATCGTCTTATAGGCTGCACATGGCAAAGGGGTATATCTCAAAATTTTGACATTTTCAGGTTTTGACACTTGGGAGTGCTTTAAAACTTGCTCTTTTCATTAATCCAACTCTCATGTTTGTACACCAATTATTTTTTAAAGATAACATGGCCCTTTTTTCAATTTCACCCTATCGTATAATGGTAAAAGGGCGCATCTTACCCTCACACCCTACGCGTACCTCATGAGTGCTCCACAGTTATCGGTAAAAGTGGTGTATCTGTAACATACATCCTTTTACCTTGTCTATGTGAATCCGATATCGCCTTCCATTTCACAGCAAAAGGGTGTATCTGCAACATACATCTTTTTACCATATCTATGTGAATCCGATATTGCCTTCCTGTTTACGGCAAAAGGGTGTATATGCAACAAACATCTTTTTACCGTATCTGTGTATGTGCTTCCATCATACTACCCCCTACCCCAATGGAAATACCCTGGTGCAGTCCCTGTCAAAGTATTCTCAGAGCCTGTCAAAATTGTTAATCTTAAACCATATTTTATATTTACAGATACACCCTTTTACCATTATCATCGCAAAACCTGTAGGGTGTATGTGCACATACAACTTTTTACCATAATTATGATGGCAAGACCCGTTTGATGTATGTGCAGATACATCCTTTTACCATAATATGATCGCAAGACCCGTAGGGTGATGTATGTGCAGATACACCCTTTTACCATAATCGTATTACCGATATCAAGTGTGTGATATCTTGGCAAAATGGTGGTGTACAAAAAAAAGTGGTTATTCTGAAGAAAATAATGGATTAAATATAAGAAGCACACGAAATGATAGTTTTCATTACATTTAAATATATTTTATTAAATCAAATATCAGAAAACAATCTGTATAATAGGGACAAGAGCCAAAACTTCAAAAACTTTAAATTGAATTTGTGAAGAATGCACATTTTGCAGATACACCCTTTTGCCATATGACGGCCGTTCTGTATGGAATCGAGCCAAAGTAGCAATCATTTGTCTAGGTTACAAGATGATGTGGAAATGTATAAAATTAAACTTTAACAATAACCTAATTCTAATAATAACATAATTCATTCAATTTTTCAACATTTATTATTATTTCATATACCGGAATCAGCTAAAGCAAATCAGGATTTCACATTGACATGAGGAATTATCAACAATAGAGTCAAATACTGGATTTTGTTTTCAAAATGATTAAAGATGGAACCGTGGATGTAAAAGAATGATATTGAATTGTTAGCTACAATAATCAATCTGATAGTAGGATCATGCTGTTTTTAATTTTCTTTGTTTTTTGTTTTGTATGTTTAAGCATGATGAAATGAAGCAATATATATATTTTTTTTTGTTTTCAAAATGATTTAAAATGAAACCATGGATGGAAAAGAATGAAATTGAATTATTAGCTACAATTTAATCCGATTATAGGATCATGCTGCTTTGAATTTTCTTTGTTTTTGTTTTGTTTTGTATGTTTAAGCATGATGAAATGAAGCAAAATATAAATTGTCTTGTGGCTTTCTGACGAGTTTCAATATCCAGCTGCAAGAGAGAGAAAGAAATTTAAAATGAATTATTAATGTTGTTGTTTGCTATCAAATAAAATTAAACTAAAGAAAATAATTTTTTCCTAGTTCGGTTTACTTTGCCCTCAAAACATGTAAAAAAAAAAAAAAAAAGGGGGGGGATAACTTTAGTATTTTAATGCCGCTTTGTTATTTTAAACCAATGTTTTTAAAGGCTTAGCAAACTTCCATTCCATTCCTCTCCAAACATCTCGCCCCTTGTTCTCTTTTCTTTTTCCGCTTCTCTATCCCCTCTCACTCTCTCTCTCTCTCTCTCCTTTCCCGCCCCGATCTCCCGTCTCTCCTCCCCCCGCCGCCCCCACCATCCACTACTCAAAAAGGCCCCTTACCCTCCTTCGAACCTTTTTTTTTTTTTTTTTTTTTTTTTTTTTTTTTTTTTTTTTTTTTTTTTTTTTTCTTTTTTTTTTTTTTTTTTTTTTTTATTTTTTGTTGCTCTTTTCCATGTGCCTAAAGTTTGGTTTTTCATCACAAGTTTCACCTGATCTCGAATGAATGTTTTTACCCCCATGCCCCGGCCCCCTTCTCTTTCTTACTTACTCACTTATTCTTTCTTCCACTTCTCCCCCTTCACCCACTCACCTTCTTCCCCCTCCTCCCTCCCCTCTCCCCCTCCGACCTCCCCCCCTCTTCCCCCCCCCCTCCTCCCCTCCATCTAACCATCCCAACGACGTACACTCTTCATTGCAACTAGTCATATCTCACATTCATTTCATCATCCCTAGATTTTTCAGCGCAACTCACCCACTTAAGGAAATCCCCACCGGCATACATGTTATAACATCACAACATCCCTGTAAGGCGCTCCGTCCTTTTTCTCATCTGTCACACCATTCCTTGACTCTTCTATATTCAGCAGATATGAGTAATCCTACCTCCCACCCCTCATCCCCCTCCTCCTCCCTCCTTCCCTTCCTTCTCCCCCTTCTTCTCTTCCTCCCTCTCCTCTCCACCTTTCTCCCTCCCTCCCCTCCTCCCCTTCCCCCCATGCCCTAATTGGCAAAAGGAAGCAAGTGACAAAAGTGACATTTCCTGTAAAAGAGCCAAATGTGTCCGTCATTTACACTGATGTCAATGTAATCCCTAATGTCTTATTCAAAGAATGGATAAAACTTTGAGGCATGAAATTTGGAAACAGCAAAAAGATGGCACCTAACATGAAATATCTAAACATTAAAAAGTCAAATTTGATTAGTATGTCAGCTTGCTTCCTTTGCCAAAGTAGGGCAGCATTCTTTCCCCACCCCTCTCTCTATTTCTTTCTCTTCTCTTAGTCTCTCCCTCAGCTTTCTCTTCCAATATAATTTGAATTTGATATTTTTTCTTACCTTTTCTTTCTATGTTTATTTTACCCAAAATCGAATCTCCAGCCTATACCCCCTCCTATCTCTCCTCTTACTGAAATTGAGTCCTTGACCAAGAGTCACCACTCGAAACCACCTATGATCACACACAGCCACACACGACACAACACATACACACACACACCACACAACACACACACACACCACTCACACACCACACACCCATACCGCACTCTTACACAGGCGCGATCGAAGAAAATCGAATTGAATTCATTCGGGGGCCCAAATTGCTGGGAACAAAAGCCGGCTCTTTGTCCCCGGACAATGGCCCGAAATGACATTCAATTCGATTTTCTTGGATCCGCGCCTGCTTACATACCAAATTGTGCTTTTTGATTAACATTAAACTTAAGTCACACGCATGAAAAACAGATCATAATATCAATAAAATAACTATAATGTTACTTTAGACATTTGTAAGTGGTCGGTTTGGTGTAACTGACTAGCTGTATTTCTTGTGGTGGTGATCAATTATCGCTGTCTAGCCTTTCGTGACTTTCACTGGTAATCAATGGTGCATGCCATCAACCATGCGAATAATCTATCTGGTAAAATAATATTTTCTCAGGCATCAGAATGTCAATGCATAGACGTATGGTGGAATCAACCTACTACTCTCACACATAAGCTAGATTGTGTTTGTCAGCAGATGAAAGCTTATCCATTTATTGCATTGCAAGTTCACAAGAATATTGAGCCGTCAAAGGATTGGTTCAAAAGTCTATTAACTGGTTCCGTTTGTTCATTCTTTTGTTGGCGAAGGATTATTTTCTATAGAGAGTTCCGAATTGAAGACAGGCATGACAGAGGGAAGATGTGCAATGATCCGGGAAAGTAAAAACACGTATTGTAGTGTTTGTTTGCATTGAGGTCTCCATTTATACCAATGACTAAGAGGGAGTATGGGTGTTTAGGGGTGTGCGTGTGTGTACGTATTGGTATGTGTCTGCAAACTTAAATGTGACCGCAGCGAACTCTGTGGGCAGTGGGAGTGTCAGACGGATGTAAACACATGTGTATCTTCTGCTGAAAGTGAAACAGTTGTTGTCATCAGGAACTCAAGGATTGACTTTTTAATCACCATCTGGAGATCACCAGTTGTGTACGAGCACGTCGACTTGATTACACTCACCATCTTACTATCCGTACACGATAAACGGAGCTCTCCATACTAAATTATTTGAAGCTTTCTTCTTCCACAACGTTTTGGAGGCCTTACAATAATATTGGCGTAGTGGCAACGTCTTTTCAAAACATTTAGTACTGCCAAAAATAAACGATAAAAATCTCAACTGCCATAGATATGTTGAAAGGTTAGGGTGCTAAGGTTAAGTGCAACGCAGAAGCCGGTGCAGAATTATTCAGTATTATATAGGCCCTATTGTTGTAGTGTGGGTCTCTAAATCCACAAATTCTTTAAGCACACGCGTTAGATTCCACTTCTTTGGTCGAACCAAGTTTGAATCCACTAAAATTAATCTTTGTTATCATCAATATCATCATCATAATGCAGTCGGCGATGGTATCTGTCGTAGTACTATCCGTGCTAGCAACATGGCTTGTGGTGGTGGATGCCTACCCCAGTGGTCCCCCGCTCTCAGCTTGTAGGAGTATGGTGCCCACTGGACATGGTACCAGCACTCTTAGTGGTGAAACACCTTTTACTATCACCACCAACACAACATTTTATACAGCCGGAGAGCAGATAGAAGGTGAGTGGAATCATTTTATTTATGGTTTACTTTAATAATGTCAGACAGCCCATAATATTTCATAATCATCTTATCTTGATATTCCTGTAAAGATGAATAAATATTAACAAAAAAAAAACAAAAGAAAAAAGAGAGAGAGAAAAAAAAAAAAAGAAGAGTCGATGCAAAATAATAGGTTTGATGGCACATTTCTTCGTCTTTTTAAGAATCGAAATTACCTTCCCGAAATTTACGAAATATAGCGAACCCGGTTATCAAGTTTGGAAGTATAGGCTTCGGTACTATGTTGATCTCTGTGCTAACATTTTTTTTTTTTAATAACATGTATAAATCATTGTTATTGTCAATAATGTCAAAATCTAATTGGATGCCATGACGTTTAACAAATTTGATGACACAATGAAAGGATATCCTCACATAAAAAGATGCCATATTCAAAAAGTGTGACATGAAAATCCAAGATCATATCCAGTTTCATTGTCATCAAATCATCAACTCAAATTTTTACTATCACATATCTTTGCCCTCTAGGCATTCCATAAATAACATAATTCCCAGTGGCGGATCTATGATTTAAAAATGAGGAGGGGCACCGCCGAAAATGTTTCCCTTCTAGGGGAGGGGGCGCGTCCACTGCGCCTCCGCCACTGATCTGGGCACCGTTGCACAAAGAGTTACTATTATAGTAACTTTGCCATCAATTGTAACTATCATTAAATACTGCATTTTTATTGGATGTTGAGCAAATTTCATGGTAGTTACCAGGCAAAGTTTTACTCTGATATTATGAACGGGCCCCTAGGCGCTGGTCTCATTTGACAGGTATGAACACAGCCCTTCATCTACATTTAATTCATCGGAATGCAGTCGGTTCTTCACGTCAAAGTCAATACCACAGCTTGGAATTCGTGATCTAATTGGTCGGAAGTGTTTTATAACAACTGCTGAACTCTAAGACAGTTGCCTCAGTCATGTCAGTGTATGTTTCCTTCGCCCACACCCTCCCCACCCCCACTTCATATGCCAATATTCGTAAAAAATTGTTTCTCGAAAAATGCACACTTTCCCCACATAAGTCCCGATCTATTTCTCTGTTTGTATTTTTTTCCTTTCCCATATAGTTATTAAAATATAAATCCCGCTATACCTCCCTCCTTTTCTCGTCTACACTGCTCCAATTCTACCTCGACTCTTTCTTTTCGTTCTTTCTTGTTTAAATCTAGCCTAATTCCCAGAATATAATAATAATCAAATATCATCTTTATTCAGACAAAAAACATGGCCCGTATATTTTGTTCGCTTTTTCTTTTCTTTTTTTTTTTTTTTTTTTTTTTTTTTTTTTTTTTTTTGGGGGGGGGGGGAAGTATTGAAATCACAAAGATTCAAAATAGAAATTTGAAATATCTATCTGGGAATTATTCCTACCAGATGCAGGAAAGGATATTGTTTCCTTTACATTCATAATTAAATTTTCTCGTTATATCAATGTCTAATTTTATTTCCATAAAATAAATCTGTTTTATACGTGAATTGCATAAATAGTGTTAATATTTTCAATCAATGTACACGACGGGATATACCCTTTAAGATGGTGTACCCCATCGTGTTGTGTAAATTGAGTTTGTCAGACTAATTCAATCGATGTGGAGCTTCTCAAGTTCATAATTTGTCTAAATCGACACCCAATGGGGAATCTGTTATAGTATTATCATGATTACCTTAGTTTAGCTGAGGTTCCGATTAAGCACTGAATGTTTTCTATTTCTATTTCCAGTATGGAAATAAAAAAAGGAGGGGATTATATATGTTTTATATAAAAAAAATGTCACTCATATTTATTGATATAATAATTAGCTTTACATTTAAAGGAATTTAGTCAAACGCCCTATTCTTAATTCAAGCAAGTTGTCAACGGCGTCACTTCGAGGGGATTCATTCTTTTTTTTTTTTTTTTTGACAAGTGACCTGTGCAGAATTTCGTCATAAAAGTTTGGGTGCGACTTACTGATGATATGAAATATCTTTTAAAAATTATAGTTAAAGGGAAAGTCCACCTGGAATTTAATTTAATTTAAAAAAAAAGTAATAATAAAAAATGCAGACGGGATTTGATTTTATTCAACCGCCACACATGCTTTTCTTTTAGTTTCTGCTCTATTTGAAATAATAATACGGAGTTTAGAGGCTTGTGAGGTTTCATGAATTTCATAAAATTTGTAGAATAGATGTACCAGCACTATTCCAATACTTTGAATGTTGAACATATTGACCTTACTTAAATTAAAGTGTGTGATAATGTTATGAACAACCAGTATAGCCCTAAGCAGATTTATTTTTAAAGGTTTATGTAGACATTGATTTCCCCCTTTTTGAGGGGGGAGGGGTGGGGGGAGGGTATCAGTGCCGTAAATAAATTTCTGAATGAATAAATAAATAGATAAATAAATAAGAAAATAAATTTATTTTATAATTTAATGAATTAGTCAGTAAATTAATAAATTTGTAACAAATAGAAAATGCTTTTTTTGTTTTTAAATAATTAATTAAAAGTAAATAGGTATAACTAAACAACATTTGCAACGAGTGATCCATGATGGGAGGGGGGGGGGGTGCAGCCCAAATTGTGAAAAGTATGGGGGGAGGGTTACAGCCGAAAATATTCTGATATTAAATAACAATAAACATTAACGTTTAATAACTTTCAATTAGTTCTTTAAGGAGAGAAACTGGGGAGCTGTTTTGCGCCGATTTGCAGTGGAATTGTAAAAGTTTTCTTTCCCGTTTGTCGTTTCATTCAGTGACCATATCTGGAGCTCGGTTTGTTGGGTTCTTCGTCCAAGCCCGAAGACGAGACACTGGAAGTGATACCAGCAAGGGAATAGGTACCATGACCCCAGGCAACACCGACATTGGCAAGACACTTAACTGTGATGGGGCACTACCGTAAGTAGCTTCCCACCCCTTCTACCACTCCCTCCCTCTCCTCCTCCCCCCCCCCTCCTCTCTCTCTCTCTCTCTCTCTCTCTCTCTCTCTCTCTCTCTCTCTCTCGTTTGCCTTCGTCTCGTTATTATACCTACTTAAATTCAAGATGAAAGATTCTTGCAAGCTGTGTGAAGCAGGAGCGGATCTGGGATTTGAAAAATTAAATGGTTTTCAAATTATGCGGGGTCCCCCTGCGGGGTCCCCCTGCGCCTGTGCCAGAATACGTCACTGGTTAGAAATGCCCGCATCTACGTCCATCTTTAAATATTTATCGATATATCCCTTTCTGATTTTATTTTACTAAAACAAGTGAAATTATCCTACCCCAATTTAAAAAAGAACAAAGAAAACTTGCACAGCTACTATTCACTTTTCACAAAACTTTTTTTTTTTTTTTGTTCTTTTTTTATAAAAGAATTATTTTAGATTTTTAGAGTGTCTTTGGGTACACACGAGTAAATGATATGCACGCAAGGTTTTTTGGGAAGGCGTACTAAAGATGAGGTCATTTTTATTGATGGAAAATGGTCATATAAAATCATTAAATGGTTTTACGTTGCTGTTTAATGAATAAATATGTGCTATAAGTCCTACTCTTTCATAATTTACCATTTAGTTGAAGATTAGACACTTTGGCGTATTTTTTAGGAATCTTTTTCGTAATTTTGTACATCTACTAAATCACGCCTACAAAAGTCGTCTCTTTTGTCATAGTCTCGCTCAAGGATTCTTGATTTTTGTTTGAGCTGACAAAATTTTCTATAAGTCCTTTAACTCTGAGTCCATTAAATTTTAACTTTGCTGTGATAATTAAAACGATTTCCATCGACAGAATTTTGGAATGTCTGTTTTTGAAGAGCGTTAATTTAACACGTGAGCCTATGGGCGTCTATTTACTCGTGTGCGGCCCCCCTTTGTTTACATTTTGACTAAAAGTTCGTTCAACCCGACCTCACGATTGCGTAGCGTGAATGCGCGTATCATGCAGGCACACGTTGCGCGCATTATCATGACGTCACAATCATAAAGCTGCATGGAATGCGCGAACAAATTGTATACGGGGATTCCCCTTTAAATTGATTTGATTGATGCGCATAAATGACGTCACAATGCGTTGCAAAATAAAATGAGGCCGGAATTTACCATTAAGATTATGTGCAAAGTTAAGGCACCCATGCTATACTTCTCGTATTTTCCTGATTTATTAGTTCTAATCATTAATAAATTTTGATCTTAATAATACAGTGTAAATCCCACAGAATAACTTGCCCTGCTGACTACATAATATAGGCGCAATAGGCCTATGCTTGAATGAATTGAATACAACCCTAAAACAAACAAGGCATGCAAGGATCCTTTCATTTTTGTTAAATTTTATTTAAAAAAATAAAAAATAAAAATAAAAAATAAAAAATAAAAAAATCACATTAGGCCTGGCTAAGTAATTATTTTCACGCTAACTGCTAAATGCCTATAATAAATACATGTGCTATTAGAAGAAAAGAAAGAAAAAAAAAAAATCAGTTTTCATTAAGATTTTTGTTTAAGTAGTTAATTAGTATGTATGTCTCTTTCACAGAACGCCTGGTCTCACAAGAGTAACGCTGCGAAGACAAGTGAGACTGCTATTTGGACAGCACCATCTTCTGATGAAGGAAAAATAGCTTTCAGGTGAAGTTTTTAGACATTTTCTTCAAGTACATCTTACTTGACCTTTCAAAACTTAAAGTGAGAATAGATATTTATTATCCCAAACAACAAATTACATTTCTAAATACTATCATACTAAAGACTACGAAATTATTTTATTCATCATTTTTTTATATTCCTCAATATAATATAATTTTCAAAGTGTTGTTATTTTAATATTTCACATTTTTGAAAACTTAAAGTAAAAACAAGACAGTATCAGTATATCATAAAAAAGGTACTAGTGTGCCATAATTGAATAACTGTCTACGGATGGTTAGAAACATTAAATTAGATCTCCATATTCAATATATTTTTTTTATTTATGTTTTCATTCTGTTCTACTCAGAGCTACGATCGTGCAAGGTCCAAGCAGTGACAGATACTGGACAGATGTATATTCAGCTAATCTACCATTTGGCTCAGCCCCTACAGGTATATGGTCCAGTATGAAGACATCGTTATTTAAAAAAAAAGTTTTCTTGTGAAAATACCCACCCCCCCCAAAAAAAAAAACAACAACAACAACAACAACAAACAAACAAACAACAACAACAAATGTATGTAGGTTTATATAATTATATATCTCCCTCTTTCGCACTGTAGTTGATTTCTTATTTCCCTTTACAATCTCTTTCTTGTTCACCTTACTGTTATTGTCATATGGTGTTATACTAAAATCGAAAATTTATGAATAATAAAAAGGCAAAGTGAAGACAACGTATTGCAGACAGGAATATACAAAAATTACTTTGTCTTGTCTTTTAGATTATATGCTCACTATCAATATTTTGATCATTATGGCATTTTGAAATGAGGGTTTCTCGGCTGCACGGTAAATCAGGGGGGCATTTCATCAAAGGACTTGTCGGACGTTTTATCCGACAAACTATTATAAGCTACTGAAATACTTGCATCTGATTGGCTGAGAGCAAATTTGTCGGATAAAATGTCCGACAAGTCCTATGATGAAATGCCCCCCTGTTTGCTTGGCTTGAAAACGTGACTCCGCTGCATTGCTATGAAATAATTTAGAGAAATCGTCGATTGTATCCCTCTGATAAAATTGCATCGAACTTTGCAATATTATAGTTAACTTCATACTGTAATTTCCTTTCCCCTTTTCACCATGCAGAGGATCAAACAACTCCTGCGCCAACAGGCAGTGGACGTAAGTACATGTAGTTAATAATCTACCTAAAATAAAGAAAATAAAGAACTTTGGGGGACAGAAAAGCAAGGAACAATATGTACTTACCTAGCTTTTACACGGCAAATGAATACATTTTCAATGAACAGTAAGGCAGATTGTGTTATGTTTTCATTTTTATTAAAATCGATTTTATTCACACTTACGAAACCTACACCAGCCTGCTCGGCAAGAAAAAACAACAACAAATATTCAGATTGGAAATATTTCAAGAATATAGTTTTTTATGCAGCAAGCCATGGGTATAACTAGTGTCACCACGCCACCCCGAACGCCGCCTCCGCCCCTCCCCCCCCCCCCCAAAAAATGCCCAAGCAGATAAATAATTGTGGTTGTGCGGAAAACTTATGTAAACTTTACACAACAGATTATTTCAAATTTTTTACCTCCCATAAAAAAAGTTGGCTGGAAAAAAAAAATGTGTTCTAAATTTTGTTGAACCCCTCCCGATTTGAGTTTTTCAAGCAAAAGAGTAATGAACTTATTCACATATATAGCACGGGGCGCGGAATTGCACGTTTTTTATCAAGAGTTTTTTTTAATATCATTCTCTTGATAATGATGTTTCTACTTTTTCCCTTTTGATTTCTTTTCTTCCATGCAGATGTGTATTGCTCATCACTACCTTTAGGCCTACTACTAGTCTCGTGTGCAGTCGCCGTAATGAATCGATTATGATGACTGATTTCAAGTGCCTGGAAATGTAGAAATATATATGTTGTCTTACATGCGGTATACTATGGAAAGTATTTAAATGAAATTCTGTAGATAATTATTATGAAATTAAGTATTACTAACATTCAATAGGGCTTTATGTCTGCCTGCGTCTAAACTAGGGCCCCCGTGTGATTGTTTATTTTGGGGGTGGTTATAAAAAAAGGGGGTATAATAAAGGCCTACAATTTATACATCTCGCTATTGGTTATTTTTATGACCAACTATATACGCTACGATCATTATATTATGTTGATGAATCTGCAAGCAAAAATCGATCTATAGGTCTATTGAAGTCACATATCCAGGAGATAAACCATGGACAGTTTAACAAAGGGATTATTTAAGACCAATGTAGGCCTGTCGACGAGTGCCTTTTATTTGTTATCTCAAATTATACAAGAATTCAATATATACCTACTGTGTGAATTGCATGAACTAAGGAATATAAAGTTATGACGATGAATAAAAGTTCATGTGAAGTGCCCTATTTATTGCTGTATTGAGTTTAGATTAATTTTGTGATTATGGATTGTGAATTTACGTTCAGTAGCCTACATTATACACTGAAAACCTAAACGGGTAGACCGACTAGCTTTAAAGCTAGTCGTAGTGATGCCCAGACTGACTAGCTTTAAAGCTAGTCGGTCACGACGGACTAGTTTTCCTTCAACACAACCCGGTTATTACGGACTAGCTTTAAAACTCGTCCGTCTCTATACGGACTAGCTTGAAAGCTAGTCCGTCAAATTAGTCCGTCAAGACGGATAATGCTCGTCGGTCACGACGGACTAATTTTAAAACTAGTCCGTCTTGACGGACTAGTTTTAGTGCTCGTCGGTCACGAAGGACTAATTTTAAAGCTCGTCCGTCGTGACCGACTAGTTTGACGGACTAGCCTAAAAGCTAGTCGTAGTGATGCCCAGACTGACGAGCTTTTGAGCAGGACTAGCTTTACAGCTAGTCGGTCATGGTGTAAAAGCTAGTCCGTCGCGCTTTTCTGCCGCGATGTTCTTGCTGCTGTCTTGACAGACTAGCATGACGGACGAGGTTAATATGGCTTCACCACTGGTCAGAGACGTCAAATCTGAAATATTAGAAGACATTATAAAGATTCAATTAAAAACATGCGTTTTGTCACAAGAATTTGAGCAAAAAAATAAATAAATAAAACAAATAAATAAATAAATAAACATTTTATTTTGATGATATAAATCAGAAGACAGGAATTAATACAGGAGGCACAATTAATTAACATTATGGCAATTAACAAATAATGGGGGCACGGGGCCCAGGAGTCGCCGCCATGGCTTGCATCATCATGACTTTTTGTTGTAGGCCTACCTGCTTTTGCATTTTCGGCGTATACACTTGTCCTTGAGAGCCACTTCAGAATCCCAAAGTCGCGCCTCTAATCCAATATTCGTTTCTTTCAGATACAAGTAATCTAAAAGAAAAGTGGCGCCTATATTTATTATCGGAATTAAATTTCAATTTTCATAATTTAATGTGATTGTTACTATCGTTGTAAATACACACAATTTATAAATTGATTTGGCAAGACATAATTTTTCGCGTTGGTGATTATAGCATTAATCTGAAAAAAAATAACGCTATCTGTGAACTGAAACATAAGGAATTAAAAAAGAGTACTCACACATTCATGTCACAGGAAGGAGATCGCCATTATATAATAAAAATCTTAAGCTTTACGGGGTATATCCAGTGTGCGTCTGTAGAGTTTGCTCATTAAATGGAATTCACATACAGATAATGCAACTAATACATGGTCATATTCAAACTAAGTGGGACATTTAGCTGAAATTTTAATGTGGCACTGTGCCTTTGAAAATGCACATTAGGATCTTAAATCAACACAAAGGCTTCTTTACAATACAAACAATTATTTAAGTTCAAACATTATATGATCCAGTTTTCTTACGCTGAATAATTGAGCAAACAGGAATTTGCACGTATGGGACTATGGTGCTTTAAATGCCTCTTATTCTTAATACTAATCACCTTTGTCAGATTTTTTTCGCTTAAAGTAATTTTCATGGACTACTCTAACATGGCATATAAATACAGGTAATTTGGATTTAGTTATTTACTTGAAATGTTGAATTTAAGGCACTGGTCGTGTCACTCACGTTTTGAATGTCGTGTCACTCACGACACATAGAGGTGGACCATTTTCCACAGAGAGGGAATAATTGATAATGACAATAAATGTCAAAGAGGTACACTATTCATGTACATATACCAGCACTAATGGAACTCTTAGAACTCTACTGGGGCAAATATCCAACCATAACCAATGATGGTCAGAAACCCATGTCTTTTTTTTGTCGTGTCACTCACACACTGTTTTTAAATCATTATTGCCAGGACCAGTTGTAAAATTCAAATCCAACTGGTAATGACACATGCCACTCCTACATTATATATAATATGGTAGTCATGATCCATTCATAACCTACAAGTGCAAAGATATGCATCCTTCTATCAGTCCAAATGTCGTGTCACTCACGTTTGAATATGACCACATGTAATAGTGATGTCCTTTTCGCAATGCGCATGTTATTCAATCTATTATTGTTACCACTTTCTATTCACTGCTGTTGCTAAGCCAGGCATTCACCAGCAATCTATAAGAATAGATGGGTGCTGGGTTCTTGAGTAACGAAGTATTCAATTAGCCTGTAATTAAAGGCGCGGTCCCACTGGCTCTTTAGGATGATTTGCGTATGAATTGCGGCTTGTTTGTTTTGTTTTTGTTGTTTGTTGCGGATGAACGAAATTTGTATACGCAACTCATGCGCAATTAATCCTCCCGTCAGTGGGACCGGGCCTTTACAATATTTCTAACGGTAACCTACTCGTGATTGGCATACTGGTCACGATTTATGTTAATTCGGCTATCGTAATGCTCTCAGATTGTCAAGCAAAAACATCCTTTGTTTGAGAATGTTGATTGTATCCAACTTCTATTCACTGTTGTTGCTAAGCCGGGAATTCACCAACAATCTGTAAGGAAATACCGGGTTCTTGAGTTCTATAGTAACAACGTATTCAATTAGCCTATAATTGAAGAATGGAGAACAAATTTTGGAATCTACCGGTACTCGTGAATTGCATACTTGTCATGATAGATGTTATGTCTCGTAAGCTTTCAGATTGTCAAGCGAAAACAACCTTTGTTTCAGAATGTATCAACTTGATTATGCTCGGAAACAGAATAAATAGAGAAGGTACATTGAAACGACATTGCAACTATTTGTATCAAAAGCTAGTCAGTCATTGTAATGGGTGAACTGTCCTACCCCCCTACTTTTTTTTGACCTAGTCGGTCATGTGGATGGACTAGCATCAAGCTTGACGGACGAGCTTTAAAGCTCGTCCGTCAAGTTGAGAGATGTAGATTCAGTTGTATGCTAGTCCGTCCGTCTTGACGGACTAACATGGCAGACTAGCTTTAAAACTAGTCGGTCCATTGACGGACGAGGTTAGGTTTTCAGTGTAGGCCTACCATCCTTATGTTTGTTTTGTTTTGTTTTTTGTTTTTTGTTTGTTTTTGTCTTTTTTTGTTTTTTTTTTCAAATAAGGTTTTGACATTAGGGGGTATAGGCGTAAATTGTTTTCGACCTTTTGCAATAATATAGGTTTTCTCGGCCAATTTCATACATTTACCATCTGTTTTCATTACATGTGTATTCAAATTCGTGTGTTTTGGTACCGCAGACTGACTTAATAGTCAAACAGATTCGTGTTCATGCTCTCAAGTTTATTTCTAGGCACCCAAATTAACGATTGCAAAGTTTAAATCCGCATAGGAACTCAGTTTCACGAGTATAATGCATTCAAATTAGTGCGATAACAGGGTAAGCTCTTTAAAAGTTTTAAAACACTTTCAATTTTGTTCAGCGATCGATTTCCATGATTCAATATTCAATTCCGGTATACATATATATTTAATGAGGAGTAGGCAATCTTGACCACTTTATCATTTAATGTGCTTTCACTTTCATCATTATAGTGATCATCACCTCTCTTTTACCCCAAATTATTTGATCCTCAAAATAAATAATCGCCATTATCCTATGATCATTGCATTGTATTCGCGTGAACAGCATTTTCCACCGTCATGATTCTAATGTTTATCTTTATTTGCATTGTTATAATCGCATTGTTGATTATGTGCTTCATTTTACATCTTAGTTCATAATTAACAAAGCAAGATAATTATGACCTTTTCCAAATTAATGATATGTTCTAACATTCAATTTGAAATACCGCTTGAGCAATGTCAATTTTAATCAGTACCTTACATGTTTAATTCGGAATGATTTTATCATGAACTTGTTTGTTTATAAACGAATTTGAATATTACGGAATGACATGGCGACAGGATTAAAACGAATTTGAATATATATTGCCGAAATGATATGCTTATTATGTGAACAAAAATGCACAAAACGAAATCGGTCATCATAATCATTAATTTGGACGACTGAATACGATTTTAAATGACAATATTTCCATGCATCAGCGTTATTTACCGAAAATGAATGTCTTTATCATGAAATTAACTGACAAAACTATTAAATTGACCGGGAAAACCTATAATAAAAAATAAAAAATAAAAAAAATTATATCGGCCATATGGTCGATCATTAATAATTTTTTATTCGGCCCTGGAACCGTGCCTGGTCACGGGTGACCGGGTCAAAGATCAAGAGTAAGCTCGGGTCCTATAACATTTTCCAACGTTTGGTTTGTAGGCCTATACGAGTTATAGGGTACGAAACCAAATTGCGAGCGAATGTAACGTAGTTCATAGTCGTGTTACATAAAATGAAATGTCAACCATAACAGAAGGATAAGGGGTTACTGAATGCCTGACCTTGCGGCAGAGACAGTTACCCGTTAGGACTAGCAATCCAAGTAACCTTTCCATTCTCAATGTAGGAAAGGGTGTGCTCATTGTCAGAGATTGTAGCTAATAATCATTTCAATGAAACTTGCTACGAAAAAAAACAAAAAAAAAAACAACACGATCGTGGGGGAGGGCCGGGGGGGGGGGGAAGCGACCCGGGCTGCCCCCCCCCCACCCCCCCCCCGGGCCCCGGGCCCCTCCATCGAAATCCTTGATCCGCCATGATGCGATGAAACCCCAAACTTGCAAAAACTTTTGCAGACCTACCAACCAAAAATATAGAAAATGTAGGTTTTATACCCATTCCCCTTACTTATTCCCATGAGTTGACAATGTTGACGCAACCAAGCCGGTATGAATGTAATCAAAGCTGGTTGAGCTACCTTCAAATGACTTTGTATTTCATCGTATCGTATACCGGTATAAAAACAAATAAATACATTAAGGCCCGTATTCACTAATAAGGTGGCCTAAAGTTAAGCCTAGAACCTAACTATGGCTAGCAAAATGGGAGACAAATGTGTCTATGTTGCAATGTTCCTTACACGTTTACTGGATTCTGGAATCGCTCTTTAGTGGTTAGGAAAACTTTGTACTTATCATTCCAATGCAGTTTTTAATAGTTTAAGTCTACCAACAATTCAGATAAACTGAACATTTACTTTAATTTCCAGATTGTATCCCATTTTGCTAGTCATAGTTAAACCACAAATTTAAGCTGGGCTTAACTTTAGGCCATCAAATTGAATACGGGCTTTAGAATCTATGTTACACATGTTACAAGTAAACATCTATTCTTTATATAGGCAAACTTTGCATTTCCTTAGCTTTTAGATCCTAAATAATTATTTTTAAAAAAATATATAAAAAAGGAATGTAGAATTTTTAATGTAGGCTAGCTTTAGCTAGGCCATCAGTGCAAATCATCCTCTCCTCGCCTCAAGGTACCGGTGGATCCCCTTTGAAAGTTTCATGCAAATTTTGACGAGCATGCACTTTTATGCAAATAAGTGTTAGGTACACGAAATGGGCGTGGCGAACCTTTAAATGTTTCATGCAAATTTTAAGTTTCATGCTAATTATTACGAGCATGCACTTTTATGCAAATAAGGTGTTAGGTACACGAAATGGGCGTGGCGGTAACCGAGGGATATCGGATCGCAGATCGGACCACTATTTATTTGCATACAATCCTACGCTGTCTCTGATTGGACTAAAGTTTTAGCAATCTGTGTGATTGGTCAACGCAAGAAACTCAATTTGTGTAACACGATCCCTCATTTGCATAAGATTTTTTTATAAATAGATTGATGTCGCGGATGTTCAGCAGTTGTTTATTCATATTCAGCTATTTTCTGCAAAAATGCCAAGAAGTCCAGCCAAGACTAGCCCGAGGAAGGGAAGCCCACGCAAGGGTAGTCCACGCAAGGGTAGTCCATCTCGCAAGGCCAGCCCCAAACGTGGTGGCAAGGGTGCGAAGCGAGCTGGAAAGGGAGGTCGTCGCAGGAGAGTAGTCAGGCGTCGCCGACGTCGCCGTGAAAGCTACGGAATCTACATCTACAAGGTGCTTAAGCAGGTTCATCCCGACACTGGCATCTCCAGCCGTGCCATGTCCGTCATGAACAGCTTTGTCAACGATGTCTTCGAACGCATTGCTAGCGAGGCCTCTCGACTGACCAGCGCCAACCGACGAAGCACCGTCAGCAGCCGTGAGATCCAGACCGCTGTTCGCCTTCTCCTTCCCGGGGAACTGGCCAAGCACGCCGTGTCTGAGGGTACCAAGGCCGTGACAAAGTACACCACCTCCCGATAAGCACAAGACCAATGCTCTAAAAAAAAAACCAAACGGTCTCTTCTCAGAGCCACCATATGTTCAGAAAGATACCAAAAAAAAAAAAGCTCGACTCTGTAAGACTGTAACGTTAGATCTAGTCTAATATGAGCAGATCTAACGTTGGAGGGTTTCCTCGTTTAAAAATTTTAAGAAATCGATTTGATGATCCCCATCCGATAATGTAAGAAGAACAAAAAAAAAAAAAACCCGACCGAGCAAAAGAAAAAAAAAAAATAAAAATAGAGGGGGTCTACCACAAAAGGCTCCAGTTGTGAGTTGAGTTTTCAATAGACAATAATTGCGTCAATTCGACCAATATTATTACAAAAGGGGCCCTTTCCAGTAAGCCTGAATAAACAGTCTATAGGGCAAATACCAGGCAGGGACTGGATTTAACACGCGTAAAAAGGCCGTGCTGAGCAAAAATGTTTTTTTTTTTCCCATATATAGGGTTAAGGTTAGGGGGGGGGGGGCGTCAGCTTGGGGGTATTTAATAGCTTGTCCGGCTATAATTCTATTTTTTATTTATTTTGTGGGGTTTTTTTTTTTAGGGGGAGAGGGCAATAGATCTACGTCTGATGTATAACAAATGAGTGTCTGTTTAAAATAGAATAAAAAATCAAATGAAAAACAAAATGCAAGTAAAAATACTGGTAGTGGTGGGGGGGGGGGGGTCTACTGTATTTATGTATTATAAAAAATAAAAGATGGGGGCGCACTTTTACAGGCTACTCTCCCATTACATTTTAAAATCTAAACGAGGCAAATGTGCCGCTCCAATTTCTGTCGTGTGGATGACGTGCCTTTGCCAAATTGTTTCAACGAGATTTCATTATTACAACAAGTTAATAACTTGTTCTTAGCATCTCGTTATAATGGGAGTGCACTGTAAGTATAACAAAACAAATTGATTTTATTATGACTGGAGCAACTAGCTTGCTATCTTAAATCGAGTTTCCACTGCACTGTACATGTATTGGTTTCTTATATCTTCTTCAGTGTATATAAACCATATACACATTCTGTTCAGGACTAGAAGGAAAATAAGTCCACACGAATACTAGTACATCAATGCTCTATTTCCTCTGAGCTGATGAGTAAAAAAATTGAAAAGTTACCTGGAGTTGACATCACTAACTTAATGACATATAACACATAAAAGAAAATGATTTATGATTAACTTGTAATTTTATTACTTGATAAGTGAATCCAAAGTTACATTATCTTTTGAGCGAAGTCTTATTTTGCAAGGAAAATTACTAGATTAAGCTGCATTTTACAGTCGTAGCTGAAATATCACACAAGGGAAGGGTTTTTGCTCGATTATTTGTGGCATGTTATAAAAACGTCCTGCGCACTAGGACACAAGAATATTTTCACACTAAAATTACATACATATAGCTCATAATTATGACAGCCCCCAGCCCCCTCATAAAAACATTTTTTTTTTTTGAACAATTTGTTTGCTGAATTTTTTTTTACTATGACCCTTAGTTGTAGGGGTAAAACTGCTTCTGCTTACATGGAACAGAACCTGAAAGACCTATTTTCAGTAAGATCTTTGAAAATGAACACTTTAGGTACCAAAAAATCTACAATCATCTGATTTTCTGACAAGATGTTATTTCCAGATGAACGAAACCAAGAACCAGTGTCAAAGCAACAGCTATATTCAAAATCAAATTGCATGCGCATCTTATCTTTTAACTATTTTTAGCTCTACAATTTTTGTTTTTCTGATGAAAAGGTAAGACAGTGTCTTGCATGTTTCTTATCATACCCATTAAAATTCTTTTAAAGTTCTTTTATTATATTAAAATGTGCTGTGATATGACATGAGCAATTTGATACATATGCATACATATTCACAGAAACTTGAAATGAATTGGATATTTGCTGCATACATGTACATTTACTTGTTTACTACGCAATGTAAATCAAACTGAAGAGCGGGTCTTAATAAAACTCTAGATTTTACCCTAGGGGTACACAATATATCAAATATACACCATCATATCAAATACATGTATAAATGTGCATTTTTGTTGGTTTTAGGAGAGTAATTTTTAAATGAATAGTCTTATACATAAGAGCTTTTCAATCAAAACAGCAACATGAATACCTCCTGAAGTAACTGACTGAATATAATCTTTGTTACACATTTTTTTACTAAAATGTACAAGAGGTTTTGGTAAGTAGCAAAACATGAAGTCAAAGTGGAAGAGATGTAAGGGTAAAGCTTACTAAATTGAGATACTGTATAATCGGTTATTTTTGCGGTGACTTTATTTTTGCGAATTTCGCGAGCCGGACATCGCGAAAATTTCAACTTCACTACAAGGCTATTTATAGTAATGAAGTCATCACCAAAATCGCGAATTTCCCTAACTAGTCCAAAATCGCGGAAATATCTGTACGCGAAAATATTGGCTTATACGGTAGAGAGAAAAGGAGAAGTTTAGAGGGAGCAAACATGAAACAGATGGTGAATGGAAAGGTGGAGTTAAAGAAAAATTTATATTTATAGCAAGAACAAAACCAAAGTTGGTCTACAAAAAATACAGTCCACTTCTGTTATAACGATATGCTCAGGACCAAACATATTGCCTCGTCATAATCAAATCTTCATAAACTGAACTTTTATAGGCATGTAAACATGTGCACATTTACAATTGGGACCAGTAAAATTGCCCTATAACAAAGTTTTGTATCCAAGTGCATTATTAAAGGAGTGGACTGTACTATATTTTGGATCTTTAATCATCTAAATTATATGAAACATAAAGATGCATATATTACCCTACACTTTCCCCTAATGCATCTTTCCCTTATATAAATACCAGAACCTATAATATAATTATGTTTGATAATTGTGAAGACAAGGAATATCAAAGACATACTAGAATTATAATTGCTTTTAAACAATAAATTAGTTATTACATATAAATCAATTTTTAGGTCTCATCACGTATCTGATTAGAAGTTGAAACTTCTCCTCAAGTTATGGTGATTTAGCATACTTATATTTCTATGGCCAATATTGTACTAGTGGGAGCCTGAAACTCAATATTCATTTTTTCTCCCATATCCACAAGAAATTTCCATTCACATTGAAGTTGAATATTTTTGCACATATTCTTCTAGGTACACAATTACATGGCACACAAGAATATTGCTTATTCTTAAAATCTGATTTATTTTTTAAAATTTTTTTTTCTTCTTCTGTAGATGATGGAATTACTTCTACATAATTCAGGTGGGACCATTGGCAGATGGGGATGCACCCTATTTCATAGGAGAAATGGCAAACCAATGTAATCACACAAGACCAAAAAAAAAAAAAAAATGTTCATGAAATTATACAATTTAGTTTCAACTTCTATTCAGATTAGTTTCACCCTTATATACACGTAATAAGACTAAGATCAAAATTTAATCTGCTCTCATCATACAATCTGAGTAATATATTCTTGTTAGGCATCTATAAAATCCATGTAAATTATAAATGTGACCTCCTAATATTGCTGCCAGTTGCAGTTTTTTCCTACCATTCATTTGGATGATGAAGAAAACACTAAACAACATGACAGAAAAGTTCTGAGTTATTTGAGGAATTAATTTTTCTCTCTTGGCAATGTTATTTTGTTACATTATTCAATTTCTCTTCAAATATCAAAGATTTCATTTTTTCCAACAGTTGGAACATGACATAAAAGTTCTGTGTTATTTGACTATTTTTTTTTCTTTCAGTTTATCTTAATTTTATTTTGTCACATTATTCAATTTCACTTCAAATATGAAAGATTTTTTTTTTTTTTTAAAGCAGTTTAACTAGTTATTGATTTGCTACCACTTTATCAGTTTGTTGTTGGTTACTTGTTGCACATATGTTGCTGTAGTGGTAGGTGTTGATGATGTTGCCTATTCCTGGTAGGCTGGAGGTGGTGGTGGCTTGTCAATCTTAATTTTGATTGCCTCATCATATGATGGGAGGAGCGCCTGCAAACACAAGGTAAAAAGAAAATAAAATTACTTTTTTTTATCCATTTGGAAAGGATTGTGACAGTGACAGGGCTGATGAGTAGCTCCATCAAACAACTATGCATTGTGTAAGTTATATTTTTAAAGTAAGTCCACCCTGATTTTTTTTTCCTCCTCTGACTAAAATGCTGAAAAAAAATCAAAAGCAAAATTCAATATATTCGATATATATTTGGATGACCATTCTGAACCTCAGTCATACGAAATTTACAATATGAACACCATTGCCAAATCTTATTGCTATTTCTTTTTAAATCAAGTCACAGCTATTTGAACAGTGTGAGGCGAGTTTAACCCTAATCACAGTGTTTTGTTATTGTCAAGACTGGGGGGGGGGGGGGTAATACCCCCTTCAGATCTATGCCACTAATCACAATGGCGGCAAAAAAAAAAGTAACAAAATTAGTGTGCAATGTAATGAACAAAACAGTAGGACCTATAGTAAGTTGTTTTTTCAGAAATAATATCTTTATTTTATAATGCTTATTAATTACGCTATAAAAATCTATGCATAAAATCATACTTATTGCTATCTCATTCAAAAAAGGCTCCTAGAATGCTAAATATTCTTTTGTTTTGGTTGTGGGGTGTTTCGTTGTTCTTTTTTTTTGGCTAAATTTATTGCGGTTAGAACCTCAATTTCAGCCAATGAACATGAAGATAATCATATTCTTACTAAGAAGTGAGAATTTGCATTGACTTTGAACACAAAATAACATTTTTTAACCATTTTCAGTCCAACAAGCATTGTATAAAAGGACTTGAAATTTAAAAGGCTGCGAGCAGCATAATAAAACAATTGCTTGGCAGCATGGTCGCCAAAATGTTAAGGGGGCCCACGATGGTGGTCCCAGTCTTTTTAGAGTTAAGAGAAGATTGTTTGCAAGATATTTACCTCTGTATCCTGGCAATGATCCATATTGTCCTTCACTTCCACAGTAGCAACATGTTTGTAACAGGCCCAGATGCAAGCAATGCAGTAGAACTACACATACGGAGAAAAGAGAGAAAATACACATAATAATTATAGAAATGTAATAATAAATGACAATTGAACTGGTGATGACAGGCATTTAGATTATGGGGGCATTTGTATCTAGAAATAACACAATGAAATATAAGGATGCAGAGAAGGAAAAAAGGGGATCGACATTAAAAACTTTTAATGGGATTAAAACATTGATGCAATTCATACTCAACTTTACATATTTTTTACTGATTTGTAGAAAATAAATGAAATGTAATGAAAAATCAGTTACTGTATAAGCCAATATTTTCGCGTCCAGCTAATTTCGCGATTTTGGACTAGTTGGGGAAATTCGCGAGAGCAAAATTTCACGTTTTTGGTGATGACTTCATTACTATAAATAGCCTTGTACTGAAGTGGAAATTTTCGCGATGACAGACTCGCGAAATCGCGAAAATAACCACTTATACAGTAAAGCATGAGAAAAGGTGTGGTAGAGGCCCTTGCACGATAATATCAGCATTACAAACTTTTATATTCAATTTAATTTGATTAGAAAGAAGTTACACAAACCATTTTAAAATGCAATAATAGTGACACAACGTTTTATTTAGTACGAGGCAGGCATAGTACAAAATGACTACATATTGCAGTACATGTATCAGAACAAAAGACACAACAAGCCTAATTGCCAATTCATAAAGCACATGTTGCAATCTTCTGATCTGATACACAAATTATATACTTCCTGTCATAGTCTGCCAGCAACTACTCTCATTTTATTCAGAAATGATATCAGTCCATATCACCCTGCTGTGTTCCCTTTATGAATAACCTATATTACAACAATGCAATATTATTTATTGAGAAGAAGAAAGGCATAAAAGCCATTTCCAATGCATAAAGATAGCCTATTGATGAAAGATATATTGGGACAAATGTTAGGTTCCCTATTTTAACCACTCTGTAAAGCCTGTGTTATTTAAAAAAATTTGTTACAAATTATTTTGGAATCCCCCCCCCCCCCACCTCACCGAGATCTTGTCTGCCCAAGAAGTATCATTAATCTAAATGTATTTTCCACAGGTTGCACCCCCAAAAAAAAAAAAAAAACATCTCAAATAAAGACATAGTCAGAACATAGATATTGAGCCCTCATCTAGATCAGGCTCAATTAACCTATTTTTTTATAGGGGCTAGGATTAAATTCGACATTTTGGGGGACCTTATGTACCCAAGGCCATCTACATGTACTACTTCTGACCTAATCACGCTTGACTTCATTCTCTTTTCCTTCCACTTCTGTACATAATGAACATAAATGATGTACACGTACTGTATAACCTGAAACATTTGCGAATTGTCGACCCTAAAAAACTTGTAAATGTACATACTGGGATTCGATGCATTGTGTAGAACTACATGTATACACTTACAGGCATTTCACTTTCGCGATATTCAAGAAAGTATCATGCACACCAAATTTTTGGTTTTACAGTATACTCACCTTAAATAACATAATTGCCAGGAAAATTGCGAGAGCGATAAAAGTAAACCAGGGTGACTCGATATCATACTTGCTGACAGGTAGGTTCTCCTTCCAGTGCATGAACTCCTGTATGAAAATATTCAAAGATTACGAAAATTTAAGCACTTATCAATGTTTTTCAACCAACATTGAAATAAAACTGAGTACTAAACCAGCTATTAAATGATTAACCCTAACTTACCTGGGCTATTTCGTGAGCTTAAAGTCCTGGGGGGGGGGCCATTATGGCCCCCCCCCCCTAAGATCTCGGCCGCGGATCGCGCGATCGCGACGAAAATTTGCATGAAGGTAGAGAATGACATAATCTACGCGGTTGTATAGGTAAATTACACGAAATTCATATATTTTATTTTATATGAATTAATTATGCTAATTTATTCATGAAATCATACTTTTTGCTCTAATTCACTAAATAAAGCTCATAGAAAGCTGATTTTTGGGGAAAATGTTCTATATGTCATTCCTAAGAATTCTACAAGAAAAAAATTCCTGTACCAAAATTGATGTATTATGTATTTTATTGTTTTTTAAATTTCTTATGTATTTCTTTGTTTTTTGACGTTTTTATTTTTATTGTTTTTTCGACACAATTCATCCGTGACATTATTTCGGCCGTAAATAGCATCAAATTAAATGACTCTTGTTAATAAAATTAAAAATAATCACTCATTTATGAATTCTAGCTGAAAACACATTTTGTATTGACTTTGAACATGAAATCACGTTTTTGAGCCATTTTTGGTCTGACGAAAATTTTTGAAAATCGTGTAACGTCGTAACGGTATACCCAATTTTCGCGAAAATAGTTTTAAAAGATGCGCAAGACTTGAAAGTAAAAAGTCAGCGAGTGGCGCGATCAAAAAATTTCGCACTGTGGATTTATCGCGAAAAATGTCGAGGGGGGGGGCCATAATGGCCCCCCAGGTAAGTTAGGGTTAAGCAATGTGAAATTTGAAGAATATCTGTTTTCAAACTGTTAACAATCTAGCTTTCAAACTTTGTCAACCTCAAACCAGCATTTTACAAACTCTATAACGATTGAATATTAACATTTTATTTTCAACAATAAGGATATTTACCAAACGTTAAGGTTAACTTCTGCTATTTTGATACATGAACATGTAGATCTGCTAGCACCTTGTGACCAATGTCGATCTGAAAGATATTGTATTGTACGGGGTTCATACACTTCAACTTACGTGGTAATAACTATTACGCCCTTCTGCTACATGTGTAGCTGCACGACAAATGCATAGCTGCCAACATTTGAAATTTCAAATTAGTAATGATCAGATAAAAAACACAGAAATGTGCGCGAAGCGCACATCACGCGCGCGAAGCGCGAAGTCCCTTGCGGCCGGGGTCCAGGGCCCGCCTAAGGCCCCTGGAAGCTCTGGGGTTCTAGACGCTCTCTGGTGCAATCTGAGCCCTATTTTGGAGCATTTAAACCTTTTTTTTTTTCTGTTGTTTTAGGGTGGAGCTTAGTTGAGAGAAGATCTATTGCCGCATAATGTTTTCATGAATTGAAAGTGAATGGGATAACTTCAAAGAAATATGAGCGATTCAACAATATCATTACATAGTATCAATACATTTGGATTATTATTCAAGAAAAAAAAAAAAAAAAAAAAAAAAACTTACCACAGTTGTTAAAAGTCTAGTGTAGCTGATGCTTTTAAAAATCCTATGTTATCCTAGTCCTATTTGCTATTTAAATCCTGCGAAGTGTGACATCCATGAATGTATCTTGGGTTGGTGAAGAGATGGTCAGAATCAAAATTCCCCCGATGTAAAATTTTGATTTGTGTATGCGAAAACAAATGTCACACGGCCGGCCTATGGAGCGATGGAGAATCCTTCGACATATGATCGTACAAAAATGGCATGTTTGTTTGCTTTGTTTCCCCCCGATTTGGTGATGAAGTGCCAAACGTCTGTTCCACTAATTTGGCTGTTGTTAAACGATTGTCCTTTTATGCTTCGCATTTTCCACCATTTTGATGTCCAAAACTAGAGAGAAGAGGAGACAAAATCAGCGGTCGATTTCAGTGATGCGTTGCTAGCGGCATCACAACTGCATGCACAACAATACAGCACGTGCACTAACATCAACATGCATTTCACGCGAATGCGCTGTTTTCGGTCTTTCGCTGTGTGTATGCACTAAGAATCAACGGTCATGTCTTTAATGGCCTTCCGCCTTCACTACGAATGCGCTGTTTGTGTGTGGCTTCATGTCACGTACGTACGTACGCGCGCGCCGTAGTTCTAGAACTACATAAGAAGCATGCATTATAACACGATTGCGTGAAGTGTCGATAAATATACAGTGTATAAATGGCGCTTCATATTCGTAATATTTTTAAAAGGTGCATTCGTATTTTCGTATAAAGGGTAAAAATTCGTAATAATTACGAATTTTTCGTAACAGTTGGCAGCTATGCAAATGGCTCAGTGCGCATTGTGAGCCACTCAAGGCAGACATGTGAACTTCTAAAAAGATCAAATGGTTTGAACAGAAAATTGCAACTTGATCAACTTGACTTGGTCTGTTCGGTCTTGTCCCATATGGTCTATTTTCATTTCGTCTACAACCGGTTCATCTAATTACCTTTGGGTCTCATAACCACTTCACCTATTCATCACATCGTCTAATTCCCATTTTGTCTATTAAATATGTCCAGTTCATCTAGTGTCCAATTAATTCATCACCACTTGGTCAATTCCAGTAAGAAACTGGTAATAGACCAAATATTCATTTGGGAATTAGACGAAAATGCAATTAGATCATTTGGCTATTTGACGAACTGGCAATTAGACCAAGTGAGAATTAAATCAAGTATGTATTAGACCAAGGTAAAATTAGACAAAATTGTTAGTACACAAAATGTGTGTAGCCCATGTGGCTAGATAAATGGACAATTAGACTAACTTTTTAAAGACCAAATGGATATAAACCGTTTGAACTTGCCTGGTTGTAGGGGAACTTGGGGCTATCTTCGTAATCAAAGTCTGGGTAGTATGACATCACACCAATGCAGGTGAGGAACGTGATGAAGAAATCAAAGAGTTGGAGACAGAAGAACGGGAGGATGTAACCAGACCGGTACTGAATGATACCCTTCATCATCATAGTGGTGATGAGGAGAAAACAGAAGACAATCACCAGGCCAACGCAGTAGTCAGCTGGAGGTAGAGATTTAAAAGGATCATAAGATGTACACTACATTTTCTTGTTGTTTTACTCATGTATGTATTGTCATTCCATTGAGAAAGACGTAAAATATGCAGGAAAGAAAAAATGTATAGTTTGGTCTCATTACCAAAGTACATGTTTAGCGAACAAACAAATGTAGTAATAGTCGAGTTATGCTGAAATGTCAGAGTTTGTGCCCCAAATTCATAGAAGATATGGACACGGACTGATACCTGTACATGTGCATGGCAATCGCACATGTCCGACCTACATACATGTACTCCATAATCTAATGAGATCATCTGGGCGATAAATACTCCCATTAAGTTTTAAGCTAATATCTCAAATGGTTTTTGAGATATCGCGATAACAAACTAAATACATTGAATTTCACAATTTGACCTCTGTGACCATTGACCTTTGACCTACATACTCCAAAATCTAATCAGATCATCTTACTATGGTGACACATACCATCCCCAATTTTGAAGTTGATATCTCAAGTGGTTCTTGAGATATCGCGATAACGAGCAAACGGGACGGACGGACGGACAGACAACCCAAAAACATAATGCCTCCAACCCACCTTCGGTGGGCGGAGGCATAATAAAGGAACTAGCTTGTGTATTAAGACTACATGTACATGTACTTTGTACTAGTGTAGAAGTTGATATCAAAACAAGTGTGAACACCTGTTCATTCGTGAAATTGATTTTTCTTTTTAGCTACATGGTAGAATGGACAACAAAAGGTGTGTCATGACTGCAATCTACATACATACAAATGTAGTCATGTACCCTCTTAATTTTTTAATTAGATATTTTTCATACATGTATTTTTCAGTGGAATTTCACACCCTTTTTTGGAACAAGCCTCCTCTCTGTGTAACTTGCACTTTCCACAAGGAGGGAATCTATCATGGATTTTCCTTCACCCCTTAACTAGTGTTAAGCAACCAAAAAAGATCATGGCTCCTGATTTCAGTTTCCCCCGACCTACCTGTGTTCAACTTCAAGCCTTACCTATAATACCCTGCTATACTACCCTACTTTGAAAATAGGAAGCAAGTAAAGGAGCAAAATAGGTTAATTTAAAACTTGTGTCTTTCATTATTATTTATATCTGAAATTTGGCCAGGAGAAAGATGGCATTAAACAAAATTATATATGAAAACATCAAAAACTAAAAACTGATTGGTATGTCACTTGCTGCCTTTTGTCAAAGGAGGGCAGTATACTGGAACTTGGAAGATACAACTTACATGCATCATGTTGACTATTGAGACTGAGAGGAGGTTGAGGTGGGTCATCAAAGTCCATGTTCATAGCATTGTCACCTCCACGCATGATCATGGATGCGATCAGCAGCATAGCAAACATCTGACCCATCTAAATGAAAACATTATTGAGAACAAAGAGTGAGGCAAAACTGTTTGAAATATTAAATTGAAATAGACCCTCTCCTTTTTTTTTCCCCTAGAAGTCTACATATAGATCCATATTCTAGAAAAATGTAACAAATGGTGGTAAAAATAAACCTATTTTCATTCAGAATTAGATACTCTGAGCAAAGAAGACTGATTGATTTTGGGTGTCCTGTACATGTATACCCAGTTATTGGGTGTCCGAACATCCATGTTTATCAGCCATTTAAAAAGGTTTACAAGCAAAGTCTTTGTAATTCTTTAGCAAAATATAGTGGAGAACAAAATATTGGTGATGCTGCCAACTCTCACGCAATCTGCGTGAGTCTCACGCAATTCACCCAAATCTCACGGTCTCACGCTAATCAACAAAGTTCTCACTCCAAACCCCCAAAATAGAAAGTACAAACAAAAAGTCTCAAAAATTTCTAGTATTTCGGATATTCCATATGCCCCGGTCGAAAGTTTCAACATTTAAACCGCATGCGCAAAGCTAAACCCATGAGGTGAGACATCTGGAAGTTTGTTATTTTTTCATGGTGTATTTTTTCAGTGTACTACATGAAATCAATATAACCTGTTACTTAATTTAGTACATGAATCCTGGCCTTTTAATTGTAGAAATCATGACTAAAGTATGCACCAGATTACACCATTTCAAATGTCAAATTGTAAAAGCTCCCTACCGTGGAAGGGGGGATACCCCCTTCCACACCTTCCCCCCTCGGGCGCTTTGCGCCCTCGCAGTATCTCACTCCAAACTTTCTCTCAGGGTTGGCAGCCCTGTGATAAGCACTATGCAATGCATATTTTTGGCTTGATCCAAAGACAAAAACATGACTTCAAATTTGTTAAGTGTCCGGACACCCAATCCCCGATCCTACCACTTGAGGAGTTGGGTGTCGAGTAACTATACACAGCCCCGTTGCCGAAGGCGACGGGGCTGTACTTCCACCACCCCTATTTACAGCGTAACTTTCAGTGATGATGAGCGCAAAGTGAATTATACTGGTCAATTTAATGAATCTAATGTTAAAATGTTGTTGTTAAGGTTTCTATGATGTTTCACGCGTAACAACGACTAAAAATGAAAGTATATAAGAGCTTCTTGACTTACCAAATTGAATTTTTCCGTTGGCCTTGTCTCTTCTCATAGTGTTGGTGCCATCGCTGCCATTTTCTATGATGTCATTTACTGTGCGAAGACGTATGGCGAAGACAACGCACGCACGGAGAATATACGTTGATGGACTCAATTTTCCTGTATTTTTCTACATTTTTAGTTGATTACTTCATGTGAAACATTCGCAGATGTCACTAATTCGAGGAAAACTTCAAAGAATTGATTCAATGTGAGTATGAATTCAAATAAGGATTTTTGACCACGAAATTTGTGGTCATGTATTTTAGATATTTTCAAAACTTCGCCAAATATGTCAACTGGTTCGTCAGTTCCCGTCGCTTCGCGACGGGGGCTGGTCGGTTTAGGTGTCGAGATGCTTATATAGCCTGGTTTTTCGTCTCAGGATTACATAAACCAAAGGTATATATAGAGCTACGTTGAATAGGCCCTACATGTAGATCTAGGCCTAACTGTTACATGTAACTTTAACGTTAGATCTACTGCTCATCATCATCAATATTTTGTTCTCCACCATATTTTCAAACATTTTGTGCTAAAAGTATAAAAAACTAAAAAGACATGCTTGTAAATTTAACCTTTTCAAATGGCTGGTTAAAAAAAAAAAATCACTGGCAGTCCCAGTGACATTGCATGCACTTTCTCTTCTGATCATATTTTCCATGTCATCAGGGTCCAGGCTCGCATAAATCAATGATCACTGAAAAAATATCACTGAACAATTCATGAACTTTCTTCAATTCCTGGCAAGGAAATGACTGCATTTGTTTTCATAAATTCTAATCAATACTTAGTCTAGCCTAGACCTAAACCGACCAGCCCCCGTCGCAAAGCGACGGGAACTGACGAACCAGTAGACATATTTGGCGAAGTTTTGAAAATATCTATACAAGACCACAAATTTCGTGGTAAAAAATACCTTATTTGAATTCATACTCACATTGAATCAAATCTTTGAAGTTTTTCCTCGAATTTGTGACATCTGCGAATGTTTCACATGAAGTAATCAACTAATAATGTAGAAAAATACAGGAAAATTGAGTCCATCAACGTATATTTCTCCGTGCGTGCGTTGTCTTCGCCATACGTCTTCGCACAGTAAAATGACGTCATAGAAAAATGGCAGCGATGGCACCAACACTATGAGAAGAGACAAGGCCAACGGAAAATTCAATTTGGTAAGTCAAGAAGCTCTCATATACTTTCATTTTTAGTCGTTGTTACACGTGAAACATCATAGAAACCTTACAACAACATTTTAACATTAGATTGATTAAATTGACCAGTATAATCACCTGAGCGCTTATCATCGCTGATTATTTCGCTGTAAATGGAGGTGGTGGAAGTACAGCCCCGTCGCCTTCGGCAACGGGGCTGTGTATAGTTAGCCTAGACCTAACAAGTTAATTTAGGCCTATTCAATAAATTAATAAGATTGTTAACTGAACCGTCTTGCAACAATCATTGGCAATGGCATGCAATCTGCAAAATGCAAGCATAACATTTTTTTCAATACGACTTTTTATTCAATTCATCTCGGCTCTCATTTTCTGTCTAACGTTAAATTTTGTCTTTAGAATCACATTATTCAACTTCAAGACTGTCTATAATTCTGTCTTTAGACTATATTCTATCAATAGTTACAACTATTCTTATTTCTATTCTGTTGTAAATGATTAAATCTATGTATTGTAATGCTATGTCATGATTGTATGTTTCATATTGTTGTGTTTTCTTACCAAGTGCCATAATCCGATGAGAATTGATCCGGTTCTCACATCCAAACATAAACAACATGCCGGAGCATTCGGTGTTCCCCACCTTGTCCTCATGATTATCAAGTCAGCTTGGACACTGATATGGAAAGGGTGTACACCATCCACAAATGGAGCAGCAAATGTAGACTTTCTTGGTCAAAAACTACAAATAAATAACGACAAACGAATGATATTTTTCACTTGAAACGCTTGGGCTGACACCGCCGATGATTTTTTCTTGCATTTGTTTTGTGTGTAAAAATTACGCGTAGATTTACAGTGTAGCTGTACTGTACGTACATCCGTGATCAGGCTGTGTATGTCATAGGGTAAATAGTTCGGAGCCATTATATCCATGCGCTTCGTCATTACCCCATAGAGCTCCATTGACACTAGAGTAATCGATTGTGAGGAAATGAACGCACAGTCGCCATCTTAGTCAGGGCAGGAACAAGTGACAGTATGGGAGAATAATTATGGATCGCTCACTTTTTTTTTGTACTTTCTGATTAATTTACTGCTCGATGATTCGGCGTAAAAATCGCAAGGCCCTGTATTGTTAGATTATAATATAATTATGATATGGACTGAACTTTAAAAAAAAAAAAAAAAAAAAAAAGGGGGAATTTAACATCAAGGAGATCATACAGCTTGAAAACCCTGTTATGGAAAATTTCTACAGATTTTTTAATAGAAATACAATTCAATATCGGTAATCAACTAAAGATAATAGCCAGGTTTAATTAATGTAATAGGTCCAAGGGCAAGCAAGCTCATGTACATATTTTATCATCTCTTCTACAACTCTATCTGAAGTCTATCTCTGTGTCTCTCTCCCACTCTCAATCTCTCTCTCTCTCACCTTCCCCCTCTCTGTCTCTCTATGCTTTCTCTAACTCTCTCTCTCACTCTCTCTCTCTCTCTCTCATGCTCTCTCTCTCTTTATCCCTATATTCAAGTTGTCGATCCAAATTAAGAACCTCTTCCTGAAATTTTCCCTATTCCACCCCAAATGTCAAACAAATTCAACAAGAAACAAACATAAAGTCAAGAAGTCATTTTATAACAAGACACTCCACAATTAGTTTTATTACACTTGCACAGTTAAAGTGATTCTTGAATGATTGATTGATCATGAGCAAAAAAAAGCTATACAGCTTCAGTACAGTCTATAAATTGGCTATAACATCATTAACTGTAACACACAACATTTATTTCATTTTTATAAATTTGAGACTTTCCCTCTTTCAATTCTGAGAAAAGTCCACTGTACTATATAGAATTTCATCATTGAGCTGCAATAACATTCTATTCATGACCATAAATGCAAATTAAGTCATGTGATGAAGACGTAAAGTCAGGTGACAAAGACAAAGTCAGGTGACAAAATCATGTGATGTCCATATGCAAGGATGAAAGCAAATTCGTTCAAAATGATTCATATAAGAGTCAATTATTAACCTCACAAAAAGTTAATAAAAATAAAGCAAGTGAAATCAATTGAAACTGAAGGGGGAAAATGATATAGACTTTGCCATAATAACAATTGAATAAATATTAAATGATTCTACAATAAACAACATCTGGTCGGCTGTTTAAAGCCACATTGCAGGTTATTTAGATTCTTGTTAAAATTTCATATTATATACAAATTAACAAAGCACCTTTCTCTATTATAGTATCTTTATTCTTAAAGAATGGTTTAAATTAATTGATTTCTTAATTCTTTATAAAGTGAATCATTGACATAGAATAATGTATTAATTCTTTATAAATTATCAAAATAAAGAAAAGGATATATTCAAGCTTGATCATTTTCTTTAAATGACTAAATAACAAATCATATATCATAACATCAAATTGGCAACCTAAAACCAATTATCAGTGTACATCACTGAGCAAAATCAGGGCGCCATTGCATAAACAGTTAAAGGGGAAGTTCACCCTGGAATTTGATTTGTTTTAAAAAATGCAGAAAAATAAAATACGAATGAAAGTTTGAAGAAAATCGACCAAAAAATAGCGAAGTTATAAATATTTAAAGTTTTGATTCTGTGACGTCACGTGCGAGCAGCTCTCCTATGTGTTGTGTATGTACATTCCATAAATTTGTCTTTTTGCATGGTTCTTGATAAAGGGAAGGGTCAATTTGATACAGGCATGTATATTAACATAATTATGTTTGATGATGTATTGACCACATAGGTGAAATAATTAATTTTCTTCTGAAAACATGACACTTTATGGAATTTACACTACATAACACATAGGAGAACTGCGCGCATGTGACGTCACAAATCAAAACTTTAAATATTCATAACTTTGTTATATTTTTAGTCGATTTTCTCCTAACCTTCACTCATATTTTTCTGCATTTTTTAAAACCAATTTAAACCCAGGGTGAACTTTCCCTTTGATATTAGAGTAACTTATGGAACTACAATGTACCATGGTAACTTTGCTCAACAGCCAATAAAAATGCTGGATTTCAGAAAGTCATTATTGACGGCAAAGTTACTATAATAATAAGGTTAATGCAATAGCGCAATAGCACTCAGAAGTACAATCATGTACATACAATGATTCAACACACACGTTACATTGGTTCAAAATGGTAGAACCTTGAATACTTCAATCATGTCAAGGTTCAAATATATGGTACACTTTATGCTTAGAAAGAATACACAAAACAAGATAAAGTCTTAAACCAATTCAATCATCTCCATGGTAACTGGAGACTTGCGCAACATTGTTATCTTTTGGAATACCACAATCGACTTATTTCTAGTTAGACTATACTCATTTTGCGTAATATTCGCTTGATATGTTTAAATGATTAAGTGATTACCTATATTTTCTTTTGACAAAATGGGAAAAAGTAAGGATATGAAGGGGAAATTAGACTATCTGCACACTTAATTAAATGAAAAATTAGCCCTACCGGTAGTTAATATTAAACAAAGTAATAATTGACCAAACTGATATTAGACCAAATGGTAATAGCACATGTAGTATGACACAATCATAGATTTTAACCATATGTGAGTAGACCAAATGGATATAAACTGAAAGCAACAACAAATCAATCGGGATAATAGATGAATTGAAACATTTCAACATTATATATTCTCATTTTTTAAAATACACATCGTACTCCATTCTTATGCAATAGCTTATAATTTGACATCGACACGAGTCGTTTTAGACATATTTAATAGCGTCACTTTATATATTTTTCATTTTCTTTTGAATCAAGTTTTTCATAGAAACTTCACCTCCAACCGTTCATTTACAATCCAGTATAAATAGAAATTAGTATGTACATGTATTATCTTCTACAACAACACACAAAAAAAAACCAAAAAAAATCACACAAAATTATGAATAAGGTGCTTGCATTCTGCAAGTGCATTTAGTCCAAATCATAGATATATTCTGCTTTCTAATGTACATTATCTGTGCAACTGATAATACTATGACTTAGCTTTTAGCTTCTCTTGTTTCTCAAACTAGTTCTCTGAATTTGAGAAATGTTTAATCAAGTTGTTTGTGGCATGTTTTGATTACAACCAAAAAACAAACAAATATTCTCTCAAATAAAACATATAGATATAGATGAATATGAATATGTATTTATCATTGCGTGGTTTAAAATGTGTATCAAATTTGGCCTACTTTATTCTGGTTATTAAAAGTAATTATTTTGACATCAGCAATTTGTCTGCAAATTAAATTAGTTTAAATGAAGTAAATTATATGATTTAAAACCCCTGGCTATCAATAAGTCATCTATTTTCTATATTCAGCTCTGACATCTTCAAATGTACACTAGATATACAATTGAATTTTGAAGATGCAAATCAGATATATTGTTTTTTACTTTGACTATAAGTAGATTGACTTTTGAACACTCGACTCTGAATTGAAACATGGTAGTGTATTATTCTTATCTCCATATTGAAAGTCACCAATAGGGGTAATAATAAAAGACTGCAATTTACTCACTATGCACTTGCCTTTATAATAAAAGTAAATGCAGAAAGATTATATATTATGTTTGGTTTTTTTTATTCATATATCTAGTTACAATCATTACTTTTAAAATGAAATATTCAAGATTGTTTCAACATAAAATATGAACAGATAATTCTTTCAGCCATTATCTATATATTGCAACACATTGAACTGATAAGGAAATCAAGAATTGTATTCTTCAAATTAAAATCAAGGGTCATCACACATAAAAGTTTTCAGCCCTAACTCCAATATCTAATTCTACCAATTTCTCACCTTTTCTTTCCCACGCCCTGGATACGACCAAAATCAGACCCTAACTAAATAAAATTTCCAATGATTGAAAACAAAATGGAAGCACTTTAACAACAAAGGCACATGGGTCTGAATTGGTACAGAAACATGTGATCGTGAGCTGAGAAGTAAAAGGAAATTAACCCACAAAATTAAGATCCCTCCAGCCGTCAGCAAAAAAAGTGTGAAACTGGGAATTAGACATTGAAGTTATAAAGCCCATCTCTTCTTTAAAGGTGGTGTCACACTGTCCCGAAGTTGAACAAAGATGGACACACGAAGTGTGAAATTTTAGGGTTTGCGCATAGTAATTCCCGAACTTGGTCAACAGCCAAACAAGAGCCAAAACAAAAACAATGTCTACAGAAGGTTACACGATGGCATTCAAATATCACTCGAAGGGAACACAAATCTGCTTGTGGTAACATGAGTAGACTTTAGTAACTTAACTCAGTCAGTTAGAGACCCATCTTACTGATTTGTTGAATACCTGCCTGATATATGTAGCTAAAATATCATGTGTCTGTATTATAAAGCTCGGGAAAACTCTATTAGACCAAGCTCATTTTTTATAAGGGTTTGAGTGTGTTTGTTTTTTGCTTTGTGTGGTAAGAAAACATATTACACACAGACTAACTCTACTTCTATACATTCTTCAGCAATTATATGATTGACATGTGAGTATAGACCTTTTGTTAGAAATGCAAATGGCAAATGGCGCTCTCGTCCCAGAACCGAAAATGAGCTTGGTGTAATAATATTTGCTAGAGCTGTATATTCAAGCATGTGCACAAACTGTGCAATTGGTTGCAGTATTCGCAAAGCATTATATTGCATTTTGTTTTAAAAAAATCAAAATCAAAATCAAAGATTCACTCGGCAAGCTTTATAAATTCATTTTAAATGTTAAGTGAACAGAAAAGATGGGACACACAAACAAAAAGATGCGCATTGCATGCAAATAAAAAATAAAAATAAAACAAACCTACGGGCTCAGCATTCCTTACTTATTTTACACACAAATCTGATACAATAGTTATAAAGTACACGTAATGTAGGCCACTTTAACGTGGCATGTTTTATTGTATAAAGCCTTACGATAAAAGTAATTTCTGAGCTCAAGAGGACACAACTAAGTTCAGAATAACAAGCATCAATGTGGTAAATGCACAGGAGAAGAAGGAAAAAAAAAGGGGGGGGGGGGGGGGGACTCAATACGACTTCTAAATACTACAGCATTTTTTTTTTTTTTTTAAACATTTAAAATTAATGCTCAGGATATCAAAATGCATTTCATCAACTTTGGGTTGAAATTCCCAAAATATCAATCCTAAAAAATTCCCAAATGATCTTTGATATTGCAATTGTAAATGCTGTGTAATATCACCCCATGGTAATATTACATGTAAATAGACTTCAGACACTCGTTTACAGTAGTTTACTGATCTATAGATATGTCTGGAATTCCACAGGATTATTTAACAATTGAATAGATACATGTTATCCACATACCTATATTTGTGTGGGACAATGGATGGATAAGCACAGCATATAAAAGTAAGTACATTCATCAGAGATGAAAGCATTATGTATAATCCCCCCCCCCCCCCCCCACACTGTACAAGTAAGTTGATGGTCAGCAATTTGTGAAAGTTACTGGGTTTACAGTACATAAAATAATATTTTATTGAAGAATCACTTCATATTAAAGTCACACTTGAAAAGAAATATATTCAAAAGATTCAAAAGAAAGCACCAATGATTTGACTTCCAGCGCAGTACCAGTAGCGGACGCAGACAAGAGTCACACACTGAATTTACCGGGCCCATGCGTAAACATAATAGAGCCACTTTTGTCCCCAGACAATTGGGCCCCCGAAATGCATTCAATTCGATTTTCTTGGATCCGCGCCTGCAGTACAGTACTGTATATCAATCAGCAACTGTTAAGTGCGCATAATATGAATATGATATGAATTTGCTGTCAAATTATTCAAAACAGAGAATCCTTTGAGATATTGTCATCACAAGGATTGAAAGAGAACAGTTAGACTGTATTATCATTAGTCATGAATAAATAGAGTTGAAAGATAGTAAATGGGAAAATGAAGTCAAGACAGTGATTTAGGAATGATTATTTTTCTAAGCATCATTTAGTAGTAAATAGTACTTATAAACATATCTGAATTCAGCCTGAAATGGCTTATTTCAGTGATTAGAACTTCAGACCTTATGCAGCTGACAAATCTTCAAGTTGCAATGTCATTGATTTGCTGTTGTTTTCTCATTTTCACTCACACACATAGAGAGTGTAAATGTATTGAAAATTATAACTATTCATCTCTAAAAGACATGATCTCAGCACTAAATTATACGAAACGTGTTGTTTTTCTTA
Organism: Paracentrotus lividus; assembly: GCA_940671915.1. Classification (NCBI taxonomy): domain Eukaryota; kingdom Metazoa; phylum Echinodermata; class Echinoidea; order Camarodonta; family Echinidae; genus Paracentrotus; species Paracentrotus lividus. The sequence goes on from CALNVZ010003429.1 coordinate 34,616,129, forward strand.
ATGACGTCACACTGTGGGACACAATGACAGACAGCACCTCTTTTAGCAGTCAATCAAAAGTAAGCTGTCTCTCATCAACAAGCCGGTGACCCGACATTTGCTCCTGCGACAATTGCTCCGGGCTTTATTTCGTCTAAGATATAGGGTTAGGGTTAGGGCTGTAATAGGGATTTATATTAGGTTTAGGGTTAGGTTTAGGGTAGGGTATAGTGTAAAGTCCCTGGTTGAAGTTAGTCATTCGATTAGTGTATGGAATTTATAGCGGAGCAATTGTCGCGGGAGCAAATGTCATGGATTCCAACAAGCCACATGCTATTTGGTGAGATATTTGATGACCCAGCAGCCAATAAGAATCAATATCAAGCATTATTATGTGATATATTAAAAAACTATGCCCTGGCTGATTGGTCAATACAGTTGGTCTCAACTTATGGGAATCCCCTGTCAGCCAATCACAATCAAGCTTTGTACATGTACCTGAGCTTCAATGTAAATAGTTTCATCCTGGTTGATTGGTCAATTAACTGTTGGGATAGCCAGAATTAGCCAATCACAACCAAGTTTCATACCATTACATGCTACTAAATTACATCCTGGCTAATTGGTCGATGGTCTTTGTCCTGGAAAACAATCATAACAAGCAATAGGTCCAGAAAGCAAATTGATGCCATGGAATGATGGACATGATCTACAAATTTGTAGTCACTTCAGCAAAGTTGGTTTTCTTTAAAATGGTGGCTAAGGAAAGGTTTGGCATACATGTAGATACATAAGACACATCTTAACGAAATATTAGCACTATAAATCTCTTCAAAATCTAAATTGATATGTGTACAACTTTTACTTGATTTAAACATATATCCATTTTTTCATTTCTGGCAGAAACAAAATTGTTGCCTCATATTTGCACAACAAATGATACATATCTTAATCTGTATGCAGATAACATCCAATAATTGCATTATATTATTATAAAAATTATCTAACAATATATTTCTCTACAGAACTGTGTAAGCATTGCTTTGCTTGTAAACACAAGTGTGATTTAGTACTATTGCCATAAAAAAAATACTTCACAGCACATAGAAGTTAGTACTTCTCATAGGTCTTATGGAAACCCATATATCTATGCTTTATCCGTTTAGAGCCATACCGGCATTAATTCTTTGAAAAATGTAAATGAATAGCGTCAAATCTGGAAATAATCTATTTCATTTCTGTACATCCTAGTGTGTGAGAAGGGAAGGAGGAGCATGAAAGAGTACTGCTGTAAAACAAAAGAATAAGACTTTTACCATTATTAAAGCATAATTATAGAATTACTCATTCCTTTGAAGTCAGATTTCATATAGTCTCAAAACTCAGACAGAATGCACAGTAACAGTAAAAACTGAAGCCCTTTATTACCTGTACATAGGTACAGTAAGCATCAATGAATAAAAACTGAAGCCCTTTTATTACCTGTAGGTACAGTAAGCCTCAATGAATAAAAACTGAAGCCCTTTTATTACCTGTAGGTACAGTAAGCCTCAATGAATAAATTCTTAAAGGAGAATGAAACCCAAGGATTCAGTTGAATTGTATGAAATAAAAAAATCAAAGAAACAGATTAAAGAAAGTTTGAGAACAATTGAATAAATAATAAGAAAGTTATGTGCATTTGAATGTTGTGATCACTAACACTATGGAGATCCTCACACTGGCAACAGGCCCAAGATGTGTGATGTCACGCATGAACAACTCTCCCATATGACATACAAAAAAATACCAAATTTTTTTCTTTTTCCTCATTCTAATGGTAGTACAGACTCTTCACACATGATTATATTTTGTGAACTTGTATTACATGTCTTCCCATGAAAAGAATCTCAGATCTTTTGACGGAATTCATAAAAAAAGACAATTTGAGTGAAATATGTACAAAAGTAATGGGGAAGTTGTTCATGTATGACATCACACATCTTGGGCCCGTTGCCAATTTGAGGATCCCCATGGCAGTAGTGATCACAACATTCAAGTGCTCATAACTTTCTTATTATTCATTCATTTTATCTCAAATTTTCATTGATCAGCTTCTTTGATTTTCCTGTTTTTGCACAATGTAATGAATTCCTAGGGTTTCCTTCCCCTTTAACAATGATTTGTGTTGCAAAATTTCAGTGTTCGATTCACCCTCATATTTGATTACAATGCACTACAGACCCACTGATTACATATGATATTGATTGAATATAAAGAAAGCATCAAGGTTAACTCCAAATTATTCCAAATCATTCTGTTAGTGCTGATATTTTAAATAGCGCCATCTTTTGTTACAATCTAGACAGGTGCTCACTAAAAGCAGTGATTGGGAATAGAGTAAATAACCTAATGGAAATTTAAAAGAGGTTCGCATCATGATTTGACCCATGCAGGTTGGTTCTAAATTGTGCACATGCATGTATGACCAAAAAAAACAAAAAACATAACCAGCAAATAACGAATGCAGAGAAAATGCATGATAAATCTTTCTGTATACATGTATGTCATAAAAGTTAATGTTTGAATGATACAAACGACTAACATTCCACAAAATATTCCTCCATGTTCTACTTGTTAAGAATGCCTCAAAAAGAACATAGCAGCAAATAACCAATTCAGAGAAAATGCAGGATAAATCTTTCCGTATGTACATCACAAGTCGATGTTTGATTGACACAAATGACCTACATTCCACACAATATTCCTCCATGTTCTATTTGTGACCCGCCGGTTCAAAACCACCAATAAGTCACCAGAACTCATATTTGGGTTTTATGTGCTTTCTGAAACTAGAGATTTCATGCTTTCTAATGACACCAAACACTTCTGGTTAAGTGAAGCTCAACTCAGTTAAATATCCCGTTATGTAAGAGCTACTACTGCTTTCCTATGTAGAAGGCATGCTTCGCCTGCAATTGCTCTGTCGTTCTATTGGCGACTTTTGAGGCGGAGGGTCACATATATTGAGAATGCGTGTTCATCTGCCATGATGGAAACCTGTCTTTGGTACCCAGCTGAGGAGGGACTTGGGAAGGCCGATATACTTCTTGATCGTGACACAGCCATGGTAGGTTAGCGCCCTAGGCATAGGACCCAGGACAGTCCACTCGTTGGTTTGAGGATCAAACTGTTCTACGCTATTGGTTGAGATGGTCAAGGCATCGTCCTCGTCCCCTACTGTCCACTGCCCGCCAATGACGTCAATCTTTTTGTTGGTGACGGTCATGGAGTAGAGGTCCCTAGCATGTCCATCCGCATGCTGCATCTCGGCTATTGTGTTCACTTCTCCTTTGTGTGGGCTGTAGACCTATTCCCAATGAAAACAAATAAAAATACTATATAATAATAATTTAGAATTATGAATAACTTTATAGAGGTACATGGCTACTATGAGCTGCTTTGCACAGTACATTTTGACCTCGCTTAGGCTGCCATCATTTAACCGGCCAAATAAGTGAGGTCTGGGGGGCGTTTCATGAAAGGACCTGTCGGACGTTTTATCCGACAAACTGTTATAAGCTACTGAAATGCTTGCATCTGATTGGCTGAGAGCAAAATTGTCGGATAAAATGTCCGACAAGTCCTTTGATGAAATGCTCCCCTGAGTGTACATGTACCTCTTTCAGTACATTGTCAACAAAACTATAACAGACACAGCAGCTTAGAAACATTTTGTCTCAGCTGATGTCAGTAACATCATTTTGAAGATCAAATGACAAGATAATTGTTCATAATATCAAACATTAAAAAGTCCAGTAAATGTACAATATTCATGACAGGGCCTGTTAGGCTGTAAGGTGTACATGGGCCCCCATTTATCAACTCGTGACCCAGTCATTTACTTCTTGATTCTTAAAAGATTTAGAGAAATACTTTGTGGGGCCCTGCCTGCATAAAATTTCAAATTACCTGAACTTTGTACTCTGTTCTCCCTCCAACAAGATAGATCTTGCTCTTCAATGTAGCTCCAACCCTTGGTTCACATGGCAATGATATATCTCTGATAACTGTCCAACAACTCTTGTCCACATGAAAGCATTGCACCAGGATGTCATTTGTCTCCTCCATGTGGCCCCCAATGACATAGAGCCGTCGACTGTGAGCGGTCACGACGGGATCAACGACTCCGTAAGTGAGAGACTCAGTCTGCTTCCACTGGTTGGAACGCCGACTGTATCGTTCGACTTCATGGAGGGGTTCGTTGGAGGAGTCCAAGCGGCCACCGACAGCGTATATCCGATCTTGGACGATACCTAGTCCATGACACAAGCGTGGGATAACAAGACTACCGCACTGTGACCATTCGTTGAACAGTGAGTTGTACCTCCACGTGTCTCCGGTAATTATTCTGGACTCAGTCCGTCCACCAATTACATATACATCGTTGTTGTGTTCGACCACACGGTATTCAGTAGTGTTTCCAGGATACTGCGCCAAAGGGTACCACTTGCGCCTGACGCTGTCATAGTAGCATGTGTCTCTGATCCAAGTCTGTTGCTTGTTGCGTCCACCTACGACAAATGTAACATCGGAGAAGGCTCTCCTCGGTTTCATTCGAGGGTCGCCGCTGTTTCTTCCTTCGCGGATGATCTGCTGCATCTCCATAGCTTCTAGGATCAGGAACTGGCATCCTTCGTTGTCTCTGATGAGAGGAGCCAACTTGATTTTGTCTCGGAGCATGTCTGGAGGGATGTAGGGTAGTCGGATGCACATGAGCATGTCAGAGAGGTACCCTGCTCTTTCATCTTCCTTGCACTTGACCCACTTCATCAGGGCATCAAAGGCATCTTCCTCAGATCTCAGGTTAAGGTTGTCATCTCCTAGATAATCCAGGACCTCCTCAGGAGAGAGCTGAAGGTACTGGTCTTGCTTGATTACCTCTGGGAAGCACTTCAAGGCGTATTTGGTTGCAGCCTGGAGAGAGAGAGAGAGAGAGAGAGAGGAGAAATTAGGAGTACAAAAATAAATGTTTTGAAATGATTTTACAGTTGATACAAGTTTTCGTTCAATTAAAAGGAATACCTAACCCTTGTTACGACTGTAAATGTCGCAGCGACTCATAATGTCACAACAACGCATTATTTACGTCTGGGACCAACATTTGACGTCACCATTCGAAAGTCTTGACTGGGATTCGAACCACGGTCTGATCCGCATCAGGTTGTGGGCCTATTTTTTTTAATAGAGAAAATAACTAAAATTGAATGTTTACATTATGAAAAAAGAAAATTAGCCTACAGACCGATGCGGATCGCACAGAGGTTCGAATACCAGTGATGTCTTTCAGATGGTGACGTCACAGGTTGGTGCCAGATGTAAATAATGCGTTGGTGAGATATTATGCGTCGCTGCGACGTTGCCGGTCGTAAAAACCCTTACCCTGAATGATACTAGGAGCAATTGTAGGTGGAGCATACTATATGACATACAGTCATTTTGAGGGTTGATCTACCTGATGGAACTGTTCACAACTGGGGGTTGCCTGCAGAGAAATTGTTTCAGTAGCATACGTGTACATGTACACAGTCCGAGGGCAGCGTGAGCTATAATAAGCCAAGAGTGCGATTTTTATACAACTCTCCCAGTCCTCTATCTGCACTCTGCGGAGCTGTGCGGACCTGTGCGGGCTAAAACTGAGATTTTGCAACTCTTGTAGATTTTGATTTTGAGAACGGAATTTCCTGATTCTTACATATTTAGAAAGAAGAAATTCTAAACCTACCTATCATGCACATTTTATGGTATTTTATCATATTTGAATATTGTAAAAGTATGGGTGAAACATATGGAACAAAAATATATATTCAGTTCGGTATAAGTGACAAGAAAAGTAGTTATTTTTGCATGATTCCAAAAGAAAATTACATATTTGGAAAGAATGAAATCTTAGCTTCAAAACGTAGTAACTTTTGATATCCTTTACTTTTTATACCAGTCAGGAGCTAGCAAAATATAAAGCAAGTCCAAAATACAGAAAATGCGGCTTTCTGATTGGCTGCTTGAATCAAGGATTGATGCGAGCGGGGATTTTGAAACACGTGGGAGCCGTTACCTGACCGCGCAGTGACCTTTGGTGCGTGGTGAGATTCGCATCAGCCAATCAAATCACACTCAAAATCAGACCAGCCAATCAGATCGCAGTTATTGAAGCAATTTTGTATTTGCTGCACATTTAGCTAGCTCCTGACTGGTATAAATTTTTAAATACCATGTTTGGTGTATTTTTGGAAAGCTGAAGAGTTGCTGAAGATTATGAACCTATTTTCTCGTCGAATCATTGAAAATAAAGCGTATTTGAGGCTAGTTATTCAAAAAATTCCCAAACGGATTTTAACGCAAAATATATCCAACAATTTCTACTATTTTGAAAGACATATTTTCTTTCTTATTAAGGAATATATATTTTGATAGTATGATATATTAATGCCGAAAATTTCATGTCAAATAGTCATTTCTATGCAGAATTATAACCGCACAAAGACAGGGGTACAAGCTGCTAATTACGTATTCAAACACACAAAATCATGAATAGGACTTGCATAAAAACGAGCGATTTCCAAAGCGCTGCCGGTGGACTGTACATGTAAGTATGTATCTTTATTGTTTTAAAGTCAACCTTGCTTAATTCAAACTCATACAAGTTGAATAATCACCTAAGTTGAGAATCTTTTCAAGTCAACTTCTCTTTGTATTCTTGTTTTTAACTCTTCAAATGTAAAAGTTTTTCAAAGTTGTTGCTATTTTTTCAATCCCTATATAATAGATTAGACTTTTAATAGGCAAGGTTGATTATATATTATAATATCATTTTAAGGGCTGCTTTACCCTACAGAGTTGTTCACAGCTGGGGGAGTGAGTGGTTGTCTGCAAAGCAATTATTGCTACAGCATATACAAGTACCATACAATTATTTTGAGGGCTGCTTTAACTTATGGAGCAATTCCTGGCTAGGGAGAGTCGGGGTTGTCTGCGAAGCAATCGTTTCTGGGCTACATGTATATACTGCTCGGGAAAAAATCATTAAACCAAGCTCTTTTTCACAAGGGTTTAAGTGTGTGTTTTTTCTCGCTTTATTTGGGAAGAAAACATAATAAACACAGACTAACTCTACAATTCTAGCAGTAATATCATTGACATGTGAGTTAAAGGACATTCTTTACAAATGTAAATGGCACTGTTCTCCAAGAAGAGGAAAAGAACAATTTTTTGCCTGAGCTGTATTATACAATCATTGTGATACTGCTTTAATACCTTATGGAGCTGTTCACAGCTAGGATTCTCAAAGGCTGTTCTCTGGATCTCAAGACAGTTTGCAGGATCCAGCATCCCACGCAGGAAATCACTACACTTCTGGATGGCTGATGAGTGCTTCATCATGGATGCTAACTGAAGGGCTTCTCTCGCATTCTCTTCAAAGATCTGCAAGGGACGGAATATGGGGGAGGAAATGAGACGAAAGAAGAGGGAGGACATTTATAGAACGGTGAAAATAGATTGGGAGGATCGAAAAGATAGGGGAGGAAGAAAAGAGAGAAAGTGAGAGAGGAAGAGATAGACAAAAAGAGACAGACAAAGAGATAATCAACAGATAAAAGAGTGGATTCAAAGAAAAGGTTGGGTAAATGGAAAAGGGAAGAGAGGAGAAAGAGGGAGGAAGGGGTAGAAAGAGAGAGAGAGAGAGAGAGAGTAGTCACTGTAGTAGTAGTAGTAGTAGTGGTAAACACTTCCAAATGTAAGTACTGAACCTTAGGCAGGAGATTAGCATATCTAGAAAAAATTTAGGTACAACTGTTCGACAGGTCTTATTCCAAATTTGAATATACTTTACCTATTAAACTTTTTAAAGGTCCTGCACACACTTGCATAATGGAATAAGTAGTATACCCAATGCTCTTGGACTTTGGGTGTACCTTTAGATGCTTTCTAAAAAATGTTTGATAAACATTGTCATTTGTTGTTGATGCTTTGAACATGTCAGGCTTCATTAGATGAAAGGGTATCATAGATTTAGATGCCACAAACAATATACAATACCTCTAATCGAGATGTGTAGGTATAATTGACAATCATCCTCAGAACTGAAGGAGTAATTTCTTCAATGGTAACATTCCCTGATTCTCCAGTCTGTGACATCCTCTTCTCCATCAACTCATCGATGGTTGCTATGACAACACGATGACACTGAAGCTCCTCCTTCTCCACACACAACCTAACATCCACAAACTTGCCATCATGTCTTTGGTCGTTTAGCCCTAGAAGGATTTCGTTGACGTGGTACGGTTGTTCAAAGGTATATTCCGTAGCTAGTTTCGCAAGGTCATTTGCGGATTCCCGCCGTCGATTGTCCTGCCTCTCTAAGAACTCAAGGCATGCCTGTTCCGACGAGTGCATGTGAAACTGCCTCGATGCTGCAAGTAGCTTTGTCGCGTTCTCATTGCTGATTGTAAGCTTGGCCGAATAGATGTAATCGAGCAGCAACCGCACAATGAATGGTTCCACAGCATCGATGACAAGTTCATCTTTGGCAATGCGATCTCCTGCCTCTGTTACTTCATCCGCTAGATTATGGGAAAAGAATCTGCTAGTCGCAGCTAGAACTACTTTATGACATCTAAATTGAGTACTACCTACAAATATGGTGAAGTCTGTGAATTTGTCCTCCAATCGAAAGCGATTTAGTTTGCTAAGTACGTCCGCCGCGTAATTTGGATCATCGACCTCCTTCTGATCGAAGTTAGACGACGTGACAGTCCACGTGCTTCCGTCCGTCTTGAGGCTGTCCGCGATGCTGAACTGGCTTCCGTAGCGACTTAAGCGATAGAAGTTCCCTGCCATGGACAGTCTCTTGGACAGGGAAAGTGTCGACCCAGGAGTTCTCCTGATCACAAACGACAAGTTGTTGATCGGGGTCATGTCTTGTCGATGTCCATTTGGCGCTGGTGGCACAGGCGATGATCTGATGATGTCCTCGCATGATGATGGTTCTTCCTTGAAGTCTGTAAAAGGATGGCCTCCGGTATCGGGTATCTCTGGGTAGAGGAAGTTCCCAATCTCTGTAGAAGGCGGCCGGGCCTTCTTACGACGACAGCTCTGGCAACAACCCATCTTTTCTCCTTCACATGCTACACCATCCTAAAGACATCTGAAAGATATAATGAAAAATATTGGGATCGGTTAGTATTTCATGAAGAAAACTGGAACCAGATCAAGATATTCCCAATCAAATAGTTCACAAAGTACAATATGGTCATGTCTATATGTACCGCAAATGCAGCTAAATTCATGCAGTGAAAAGATGAGGCTGTTGTATAGTTTGTGGACTCCCCACAAGATGACGCATCAGGGCTTAAAGCTAACTGTCGTTCACGGGGAATAGGAACTAAGAATATCTGGAGTCCACATGCACTATAAAGCCCCTGTTCAAAGTTTGATTTCCTACGGGTACAGGGTTAAAATTGTTGAGTACTTCAGTACAAGCACCCTATTTGAATCAAGCCCTGCAAGTGACAGAGATCTGACCTGTTTCAATTCTTATTTCAGTAAGAACGAGAGGGTAAGAACTCAAAAGGCCTGGTAAAGAGGCTAACCATTGCACGGTAAGTTTTACAGCATTGGTATCTGGAATTCCAACCCTATGAAGAGGTTATACCCTCTGACGAGCTAAACTATCAGTAATGACTTTCCCAAATTGCCTACACATATGTAAAGACCATATGAATTCCCCTGGATTATAGAGTGTTACTTTATTACAGAGTCAAAAAGTATTGCAAATTATTGACAAACAACTCAGGACCATTCACACTCGAGACATTTTACAACGATTGAGAAGTAACATGTCCATTGCCCAAAAATCCATCCATGGGGCTAGTGGAGAATTTGCCCCAGCAGCCATATTGCAGCCCCATAGTCCTCAAAAAAGATCATTGGTTTTGTGTGCTTCCGTATGTGTAGGACAATTTTAGGGTGGAAATTTGAAACGAACCCTTACGAAAACAAAATTAAAAAATATAATATATTTTAAGGTTGCTGATAGAAACCAAATATTTCAATTGTATTGATGTAAATAATTTGCACATTTAACAGTAGGGGTATAAAGTACTGCATGATAACTGGGGCTAAGAAATCTAAATTTGTAACATTAGAAATTATGCAATGCAGAATGCAATGTTATAATGTGTGACATGACTATACAATGTAACATTGACCTTGTTTATGTTAGTGTCTATGCGATGGAATGACAAGTCTGTCTGAAACTTCTACACAGATGTTGATAATGTTTGGCTATACCATGATGGAAAGAGTGTCACTCAAATGATTGTAAAAGCAGCTGAATTTCCCTTAAAGGTTGATTCTGATATATACAGGCAAAAAAACAAAAACAAACAAACAAACAAACAAAATGGGAAAGAGATTAATAACAAAAACAGTTTTGGAAGAAAGCAATACAAGCTTACATCCTTCACAATACCTTCAAATGTTCACATATTGTACTACAAACTCCCCTTTTCACTTCAGCAAGGTTAAAAGCAAGATCAAATCCTCTTTAATTAATAATCAGATGAAGTTAATGAATTTCCACCACCACGTCCAGAAACATAGCAATTCAGAAGATGACGAATTTAGTAATGTTTTCATCCAGAGACAGTACATAATAAATTACCATCATAACAGTTTTAATGGCTTAACGTCTGACATTTCCTTTGTCTCCCAGAACACACGTGGTACTGAGAGGAAATTAACAATTGTCATGGACGTCATGTACTTTGACGACATTGAACCGCTAGACTGATAAGCATCAGGTAGCTTGTCAATTTACCACATCCATCCTCAAATATCAAAGGTATTGCTTCATGCCTTTAAAGGGAACATTCAGGATTCATGATTGTGTTTTCCAACAGAAAAGTACCACCTTTCCAAAGTACTGTTGTATCCATCACAGTGGCGGATCCAGGCAGGGGTGCAGTGGACACGCACCCCCTCCCCCTATAATTTGAAAACCACTCATTAACTGTCATGTTAAAATCAGAAAATTATGGCGGCGCGCCCCTCCGCACCTATTTGGCCTGGCGCCCCCCCCCCCCCAACCTGAAATCATGGATCCGCCACTGCATCATGAAGAATGCCCTGTAACAATCAATCGTAAATTTGAAACACCCATTCTGATTGGATGAGAACTGAGATTTATTCGCAAGATGTACCGTAAATTACCGTGTATAAGGCGCACTTTTTTCCCACCATTTGACAACGCAAAGTCGGGGGTGCGTCTTATACACAGATACAAAGAAGTGTCAAGATAAAAATTTTGAACTTTTAAGCTTTACATGTGTATGTTATCTTCTAATAAATATCAAAACTTTAGTACGTATATTTGCCGGTTACTAAAATCAAAATATACATTTCTTGATTTTTTTTAATTAAAATTCTTTAAGCAAACTAAAGTTTTTATTCTTTAACTATAATTATGAACAATTAAAAATATTTTCCTCCCTGAATTTGGAAGAATTTTGATTAAAATACAGACTTTTATAGCTTTCTTGTGCATGGAAAATGCTCTTAGATGACAGTACTTATGATCGATCGTAATCGTAATCGATCGTAATCGTTTCTCCTTAAAATTAATTTTCTGGTTTTAATTTTCTTCTTAAATTTTTTTCTTTTTTTTTTTCAAACATTTTTCTCACTATTTTGGCCTCTAAAAAATAGATTTTATGACCCCAAAATGCATGGACAATTTTTTTGCTATTTAAGAAGAAATGGTGCCAAGTTATTTTTATTATTTTATATAGTGTATTATAATCGTTTTTAATCGGAATCGGAATCGTTTCTACTTTTTTTTTAAATTCATTTTTTTAGCTCTTTATGCCTTAAATCTGTATGATTTTTTGCTGTAATATTTTCCCCAATATTAATTAATATACTATATAAAATTGAAACCTGATAAAATGTATTTCTTTGGGATGAAATAATTAAATTATCTTTTTCTTTTACAAGAATAAATTTGTAACTATTAAAAAATAATTATAAATTAAAAATAGATCTGGTGACTTTTCTTTACAATTGGTAAGATGCGATGATGAAATAATTATTGGCACCTTCCGTGAAACTTTTTTTTTTTTTTTTTAAGACCCCAAAAATCGGGGTGCGCCTTATACACGAGTGCGCCTTATACACGGTAATTTACGGTAAATGCCACAAGGATCTTGATTGGTTACTTTTGACTTGCAATGTTAAAGGGCCCAGGTATAATGTACTTCGATATATTAAAAATACTTGTTGCATACAACGTACGTTACAAGAGTAAATTTTAATATTTAGACTTGTAGAGGGAAAGTGGTAATTGAGAGCTGTTCATATACTAATAAAGGAACAGGCTTACATGTATCTTTAACTTTCCCTTCATACTTGTATTTCCTGAAACAGCTCAATAATCCCACAGCTTTTGACAATAGGGTTGTGAGGCGATAAAATGAGGGAAAAAAATCCCTGGGACTATTTCAAAGGAATGAAAGTAGAAAAAGTAGTCTGAGCAAATTTTAAAGAATATAGAATAAAGTGCATGTACATGTACATGGGACCTGCACGAAAATGTACAAAAGATAATCTAAAAAGAATTAAGAGCTTCAACAGTCAAGAGTTTATAAAAATAAATTGTTTATACTGCCAAAGCAATCTTATTATTTGCTTTAACACTTTCAAAGGAAACAATTAAGAAGTGTTAATTGGATCTTAAACTTCAACTGCAACCGCAAGTCATCTCCAGAGCTTTACACAGTCAAACTTTTGCCTACTGAATGACCTCAATTTTCTTTGAAATGTTGATTGAGACCCCACGATCAGTAGCCGACATCCCCATCCCATTGTTGGCAACACCATATCCCTCTTGAATTATCATATTTCCGTATTGGATTGGATCCAGATTTCAATAACTTCCGCTAGACTCACTTGTTACCCTCTGTTTGCCCTTTGAATTTCAGGATTTAATGTGAAGATAATCGCCTGATTTCCTCAGGTATGAATTAAATATCAAATCATCAAATTAATGAAGTACCGGTAGTTTAGGTTTGTATCAAATATTATTTTTCTCTTTTTCTTTCTTGCACAACACAATCATTGAACCAGTATTAAAAATGATTTCCTACTCAATGACATATCTAATCATTCATGTTTTTTTTTTTTATAGTAATCTTCTTCTTCTTTTTTTTGCGGGGGGGGGGGGGGGGAGCTCCATGGATACATGTAGCCCTATTTGTTTTGTTGATGTGCAATCAAAGGTTTGTATACAAAGAGTGTGTTCAATGTCCAGTTTCAAATTTATACGCCAACATGAATCATGATACAAAACGCAATCACAAAAACAAACACAAACGCGATCAACGGTGCACCGTTCAGTGTCCAAAAATGAAACGTGTTTATACGTCGATCGTCTTTAATTCCCCACTCTCAAAAAACAAATATCTTCTCCTTTTTTCAATTGCACCGGAAGCTTCCATTGCGAGAGCACATTTAAACACGTTTGAAAACTCAATCCTGTTCAATGTCGCATTTCGTTGCAATCGCGATGCTCAAGGTCGTAAAATTGAAGCTGATTGTGTTTGTAAACGCACCTTTTTCGGCGTTTAAATTTTCGGCGTATAGATTTAAATTGAGATTTGAAACACGTTTATTTTTACGACCGGGGATGGGGGACAATGAACACCTCTTTGTTTTTCTTTATATCAGCGTTTTGTAATTGCGTTTTGTATCATGATTCATGTTGGCGTATAAATTTGAAATTGGACATTGAACACACTCAAAGCCTCTCCAAATCTCAACATTCTTTATAATGAAGAGCAAGATGTTGATGTGGAAGATATCATTTTTAAATCCACAGTTGCCATGACAACAGCTTTATACATGCACCTCTGACCTAGAAGCAAAATAAAAGGTTTTTACCTTATAAACAAAATTAATTCATTAAATGTGTTTTGTATTGATAATGTGATAACTAACTTTTAAACAGGAATCTGATGAAACAAAAGGAAATTGCTTTCATTTTTAACAAAAACAGTGCAGTCACCTAAAAGTATTATGAACTGTCACGGCAAGGGAACACTAAAAAAGAAAATAAAAAATGCCCAAATTTACAGGACAACATACATGTACAAATTGCTCAAGCTTTTTTTATTAATTTTTTTATAACACTACAGAAGAGATATCCTGACCTTCTTGAGAGCTTAAAAGGTGGAAAAGAAGTAACACTTTTTTGCTCTCAGTATGGATGTGTATAACTTCACTCGAGAGTCATAATGTGAAATGGTGACAGACATGCATTTCCTTTAATACACTACATGTACATGTACATATTTAGGGTGTGTCACTCTTCCCTATTGCCCCCCCCCCCCCCCACCCCCTATCCCAAGCAACATCCCAGCATGTTTGTCACCCCAAAAAGATTACTTGGTTTTCCGAACAAATCACAAATATGCGTGAAAGATAAATGACAATAATAAGTCAAATAAATCAATTCATTAATCACTAGTATGAATTAGAGTAGACAAATGACTAATGAGAGTGAAAGTGGGATGATTTATATAAAGTTTATAGGCAAGTCATTAATGTCGTATCTTCTCTCAAATCCATTTTTTATTTCACAAATGTTACATTTCAACTCATCTAACATCACAAAAACTTCTCACTCTGACCTTATTTGGTAATTGAGCCCAATTGCATTCTCCAAACAGTCTACACATTCAGACCCAATTTCATCCTGTAAAAAGTGTCTGGTCTTTGTTTACATCGAAAACAACCTCAAAATATTTGCACCCAATACTTTATGTAGTTTAAGACAAGGCCTTAGTTTATGAAGGTTTACAGACAGCTGGTAATGATACTTTATGATAATGGTAAACACAACTTTCCTGTTTACTGGAGGGCGTTCATTTATTTGATTTTCATGTACAGTTGAACCATATTCATGTGCAGCTTTGTTATATGGAGAATTACAATTTGCAAAGGGCCTATCATATCAGAGAAAATCACTCATGCCGGGGTTTCAGGACAACTACCCCCTGGGCAATTACCCCCAGACAACTACCCCCCCCCCTCCCCTGGCTAAATTTATCTACCCTATCCGCTAACACTACCGAGTGAGTCAGAAAAAACTAGACACCTAGAAAAATGTCAATAAAAAGAGAACCAAATTATAAACCACAAATTATTATACATATTCCGAAAGAGTAACTCTTCCCCCATCTTTTGGTACCAATTTTGTGTGTTATTATACTTTTGTGCTTGGATGAACGCGATGCATTGTTTGAGACAGGTAAATTTCGACTTGAGCAAGAATGGAAGTAAAATCAAAGCAACAAAAAGCTAGAAAAAAGCAAATTATCCTGATTACAGTAGCATTTACTTTTTAAAGAAAATGTCTTGCGCTTAATTACTTGGCATGGCTTTTTTTGTTGTTTTGATTTTACTCCCATTCTTGCACAATTCGAAATTGACATGTTTGCAAACAATGCGTCGCGTTCATCCAAGTGTAATAACACATAATTGGTACCAAAAGATGCAGGGAGAGTTAATCTTTCAGAATATGTATAATAATTTGGTGTTCATTAATTTCTCTTCTTTTTATTAGCATTTTTCTAGGTGTCTATTTTTTTCTGACTCACCCGGTAGTTTCTACACACAATTAACTCTAACCCTATTTCTGATGGTAGTTGTCCTGAGGGGTAATTGTCCAGGGGGTAGTTGCGCTGATACGATCACCCACAAAGAGACAAAAGGTACATTACTCTCCAAGTAAAGGAATTCAATAGCGACCTTCTCACACTCAACAGATAATGTACACAAGAGACCTATAAATTTCACACATTCCTATATTTCGCAAAGGCGGGGTTTAATATGGCATCACAGTAAGAACATTGAGAAATTTCACTGATACTTTCTCACAATGGTGGAGGCTTCACATAATGGTGGCAGGTGACATCATTGTGCAAAAGAAACTTTATCGCTATGGTGATAACAAACATTTTTATAGTCTCGGAATTGTACGGTTTGGTGAGTGTAGACTAGTAGGGGTGGATTTGATTGTTTATGCAGAGGAATCCTGTCTAAACTAAACTTGAACCCTCCTGTCTCTAACTTCTTTTTGACCAGAACTGGCAATGAAATCTAGGTAAGACTGACAGAGAAACATCTGGGGAATACATCCAATATTAACTGTCTCCTCACAGCCAGAAGGGCATTAGTTCTACATTATGTCATGTGTCATGTATCATAGAAAAAGGTCCTTACTCACAAAAGGCAAAAATTATTAGATCAAACTCTTTTTCATAAAGGTGTCAATGTTATGAATTTTGGGAATTAAATCAAAGACAGGATGCAGTTAATATACAAGCCCGTCAACAAGAGATACTCTTTGAATTCTTGAAGCAAGTGTAGGCTGCAATGACAAGCCATCTAATGACAACAGGGAAGAAACTCTTTTTATAATGAAAAAAAAGCTTGGTCTAATAATTTTTTCCTGAGCTGTACATGCATGTGCTCTAATACTTTCTTTGGGGGAGGGGGAAGGGGGGGGGGGGTTGACATTTTAGGCCAATGGGTACATAGAGTTAAAGTTGAATTAAGAAGGGGATGAATTTCCATAAAATTGGGTTCTACAGATAATATGTAGCATATATAAGTTGTTCAAACAGATAGCATATCACAAAAATCCTCTGGCTTCTCAATATTCTGGTTTGATAGTTCATGAAATTAGCCTCCTGCCTAGGCACGAAAGACTAGTGTACTCTAGTACACTCTGAGGGTGACGTCACGGCCGGGTATTGTGTATAACGTGCCTGGATGTTGAATACAGAATGATGTGCAGATAGAGATAGATGATTTTACCAATTTTTTTCAAGGAAGTCAATTCAAATAAATAAGGATCATATGTACAAATCTTTACTATCCCTATATAAACAATAGTATGAATAACAATTTCCAAGTCTTAAATTGTGAAGTAAGATTGCAAACAATGAGTTATTAATTGATATTTTCACTATTTTATATATTTTTTTACTCCGCGTATACATTGTAGATCCGGTCGCTCACACAGTGCACACGCGGCTTGAGCAGCTTGTTCTAATTCTGTTTACGTATTGTGTACTGTTTTATTTATGTGTTTGTGTGTGTTGCTTCGCTGCATACAGTGCATGTTTGTGGCTTGTTTTCGATATGATTTCGTTATTCCTTGTTGACAAGTATTCAAGAATGGGTGAAGTTTGGATCAAAATGACCTTTCTATGAAGTTTGAAGACATAGATGTCTAGTGAAAGATGATGAAGCAAACTCACAAAGAAATTGATAAACAATTCTACTTACATACTTCTCGGCATATAGGCCTACCGACTGATTTTTGTATAAATTGTAGGGCAAAACCGAATTCATGAGACGGTAATGTGCAAAGTGAAGCGCAAATGCGAACACCAGCATATAGCTAGCTAGCCAGGCCAACCGCGCCGGCGGAAACGCAGACCGAATCCGCTATAGCGACTCGGTTTTTCAAGAGCCGGCCGCATCACACGCGGAAGAATATCTTAATAACACGAACGATTAGCGTCCGCTACGCGATTGACCGGTGAGCATATCTCGATCAAAATTCATATTATTTATCTTGAAATTAACATATAGGTCTATCGTATCATTTAGAGGGCAGTTACATATTTTGGAGAATGAGTATGATCATAGATCTACTCTTATAAGCATTTACGTTTCGAAAATTGATCGAATGCACACCACAGCAACTAGCTGATTTCCATACCGTAACAGTCATGACAGTCAGTATTTATTGACTTTGTTTCGCCACGGTCCTGAACGAAGCCAAGGCGGTAAAATTGTCTTAAAATGCTACAAATAAGAATATTCTAACAATGTAGAGGCATATCATTGACTGTATGACATTGCTTCATTATTATTCCTTTTTTTAAATCATTCACATAAAATCAATAACAATAAAATAAAAGTTCTGACACGCAAGTAGATTCATATTTAATGTGTCAGCGTGTACACAATACATGCCTTGTGTTTACTTCGCCAAGACCGAACTCCCGTCTGTGACGTCGACGGAGAGAACACTACTCTTAGTACGCATCCCCGGGGAGCGAACTCGGAATTACGGGTACGGGTACATCGTTAAAATTCACTATTTTAAACTTATTTTGGGGGGTTGAAACGCCACTCAGTATTTTTGGGGGGTTGTAAGGATGCTATTAATGTAAATATCTCAATATTTTGGATCGTCTTCTTAATTCAACTTTAAGACCTCCAATTCTCAGTAGATATGATTCACTCTGTATCTCCTGTTATCTTGTCTGTCCTCATTCTGCATGGTCCTTCTGCTATATTGGAATGTTATCCAATTACCCAGATTAGCATAGCTGTGCACAGCATGAAAATCAATGAAGGCTGAGGATTCCAATTTGTCTATATTGCCATTGATTTGCCCCTGAAATCTCATCGCTCTAAACCTGCTGTGTTGTGGAAATAGTGTTTTTAACTATTCATGTTTACTTCACAGTTCTAAAGATATAAATTTTCCAAAACACTATACATGTAATTACACTTGAAAAAGAAATAAGTTATAAAAATCTCCTTAAACTAAAATAATGGCATCATCAGTATAATAAAAAAATCGAAGACAACATCCTCTACATACATGTACATGTAGTCAATTTTGGGCTTGGCTTAACGGAAGAAAAACTCAAGTTAGTTTTTGAGGCAGTTTTCATTCTTTGCTGGTAGAGCACACATTTAAGATTTGACTTTGTTTATTGGTCAAAATGAAATGTACAATTCAAATTCTAGCTTTGGGCTTTCTGAATGTGCATATGAATAATTGCAGAAGTACATGTACATGTACATACATTGAAAAGATAACATTGTGTCTTTCTTCAATTGAAAAATTCAAATTGTCGCATGCAGGCTACTATCATACAATGCGTTTTTAAAATATCTTCAGTACCACTGAAAGAAGAAGAAGAAGAATGCACATTTCAAATTTTGATTTGTTTACTTTCTTCAATTGACAATTCACACAATCATCTCTCTAAAGAGTGTGTGCACACGTACATGGTTTTAAGATACCAATTCTATTCTATGATAATGATGTGTTCGGCTCCTGAAGCGATGGAGTTTGATAGCGAAGGAGGGCATACATGTACAAACAGGTTATATTTAGACCACAGGAATACTGAATGTAGACGTCAAGGAGCCTAGACAGCTTTACCCATGGGATTCGGCATGTGAAAATGTTTTAATCTAAAGGTGCCTGCAGTAGCATATTACTTGCAAGATTCACAAAAACTCCTACAATGCATACCATGTACACGGTACATGAAAGTAGAATTGATAATTAAATGCATGCCTTTTATAAAGGGCATATATCGTCTGTTGGGAGCGAGAAGGGCGTTATTGCATCTTATAGATGTTCCGTTGAGAGCCAGAAGAGCGCTATTACTGTACAAAGTCAATGGTAATAGCACCCTTCTGGCTCCAAACGGAACATCCTTGATCTGCAATAGCGCCCTTCTGGCTCCAAGCCGATAATATTTTCTATATTGTAGCACCCTTATTGAGGTTACAACTATTCATAAACTTGTACATTAAGAAAACATTGCATACAAGGGAACATCTGATTTTGAAGAAAAAAAAAATCTTGTTTTAATACATTTTGCATGACTGAACATGTACATGTATGCCGCATATACTGTATCAAACCTATCACTAGCAGGAATGAAACCCTGTCTAATTTTTGTTTATCTTGAGAAAGAAAAACTAATAAAATTCTATCCTCCATCAGTTGCCAATTCATATATAATTTATGAGCAAAATTTCCTTCCATTAAATCTTCATAATCTTAAAGGATTTCAAACTGCAATCTTTGGTATTTGTCATCTGGAAATTGTCAAATTAAAGTTGTGGTTCAACTTCTGTATGAAATGTAGAATCCTTTCAAATTGTGATGTACACGACAACAATAAAAAGGGCGTAAAATTGACAAGTTTCATACATTGTAACATGTACATGTACATGTATATAGGGAATTCAATTGCTGCCAGATGAAATTTACATCAACTTGAATTCAAACTAAACTCTGGAGAAATACAATTACTTTGTATAAAATTTGAACTTAAACTTCTTTGACCTGCAGGCATACATGTACATTAATTTTAACCCTAGTGTATTTGCTATTAATTCCCAAAATACAGATTTTCTCTAGGGAGATTTTTAAAGATTTTCATCACACAGAATGGTCTTTAAAATGAAAAGCATGGGGAGCTCATACTTAATGGGGGCTATTCAAATGACACCTGGGTAAATTACCTGTAAATAATTTGAGCTCCCATTATTTTGAGTAAAGTTGTTGAGGATCCCTTTAAGAGTCTAATCGAGTGCTTTATAAAGTCTAGTCTTAGTCTCTCCTGGATCCTATAGGCTTAATACAGATTACATGTACATTCCCTGCAATCCTCATCTCATCCATCAAAATTATATTTCTTTCCATACCAATAAAATGAGTCATTAGGGAGCGCATGCATGTGCATGAAATCTTCATAATCAATCATTTGCATTTCAGCTGAACAGGAGTAGACAAGCTTCATTAATAAAGGTAATCAAGAGTCCTGGGAATCACATCAAATTGTACAGAGAAACAGGGTAGGATTCATAAATTGTTATACCTACATGTACATGTACCTTATACATGTACAGGTAAATTGTAGGTATTGTTTTGTTTTGTGTTGTTTTTTTTTTTATATATGGGTCATTCCACAGGGTTGGGGCAACAGCATATTTTTGTGTACATCCCACATATCTTGTATTATTCTGAATTTGTTGTTTTTTAAATTATATTGTAAGAAGGTTCTATTTGAAGGCAAGTGTTTATTTGATCTTATGATGGAAAAATTCTGTGTTTAAAAAAAAATGATAATGTGTTGGTGTGCCTTTATTTCCTGTTGTCCCCTCATTTTTAGAGGGTACCAAGTGTGACATGAAAACATTTAATTTTCAGATATAATTATCAGCAAAAGTAAATGACTTAGCCATCACTCTGTAGTTGTTTTTTTTACCAGGCAATATAATGATGTTTAAAAGTACAGAAGGTTTCTTGGCAAAAGCTAACAGTAGCTGTAAAAATTAAATCCAAAGTTAGGCCATACCACCGTTACAAGAGTTGTACCCCTTCAGATTTATTGTAACTGAGGTATAGTGACATTTTATTCAAAAATAGATTGCACTAATCTCATGCTGCCATCGGGGAAATAAAGAAGCTGGTCATAGAAATATTATCATAGGAAACCTTGGTTTGATAGATGTAAAAAAGAACAAGAAAAATATGTGTCATTTCCCAAATTTGATCGTGATGTCCCCCTGTATTTTGTAACGGTGGTTCAAACTCCTTCTTTGATCTCGAAAATGAAAGATATCAGCAGCTCTTTGGGGGGAGCTAAAGTTACGTATGTGAAATGTCTTCGGGGGGAGACTTAAAAAAATTGAGTCAGCACACCCCGTGGACGATTTAGGGGCGTTTTTGACACTGATGTCCCCTGTAACGGTGGTACCAAAAATGAAACATTTTCCTCCTTTGCAATAGCATAAGTAGCATTATTTATTGATATTTCAAAGAAATGAAGTCTGTGGGATTACCATATTGCCTCCTTGTAATATAAATTTCAATTTTACTGATTTTATCATGCAAAGAAATGGTGAATTGGCCATTTATTTTACACTACGGTCCCATGTACTCATTTTTATGTTGGAATGACAACATTTCATGATCTGATTGGAAAAAATAGTTCACATTTCTCCAATGTGGACCTCATCAATATCAAAAGTATGTCAATTATCTAGTGTGTAATACATCTACCTCACCTTGAGTCCTCTGTATTCTGCCCTTATTTATTTTACCCTTAAACTCTGGTATAATTGCATGTCCAAATTACCAATTTTGTTCATCATACCTGAAATGTTCATTAGCTATGCATTTCGCATAACAATTTACAGTTCTAACTGATTTCAATATATTCAAAGAATATTTATTAGTAAATTATAATGAAATTATTGCCATACACAATGTATTTAATGTATTAAATTTTTAATAAACTTCTGCATGCAATGGCTATCAGATAATAATGAACCTCCGTTACAGGGGGCATGATGTCCCCTGTAACGGTGGTATTCCTTAAAGAAGGGCCTACATGTACCTTCATCAGAAATTGTTGGAGATTCCAACTGAAATCAATTTCAATATAAGAAGACATCATTTCCCTTACTCTCTCAGGTGTAATCATTTCAGTAAGTTTCATTTTCAAGAATTCAGGGGAAAAATTATAAATGGGAGGTCACAACATGAGGGCACAGGAGAAATGGAATACATTCACATACACATTGCTTTCATAATCAGCTTTGAATTGTCGGAAATAACCATTCAAGTCAGTAGAAATATTGTATGGATTATGCTTGTGTGATATGATGAAGACTGAGGACTTGAAATTGATGCTTGGAGAGAGAAATGAAGCAAATCCTGAAAAAAATGTCCC
This sequence comes from Paracentrotus lividus, assembly GCA_940671915.1. Lineage (NCBI taxonomy): Eukaryota > Metazoa > Echinodermata > Echinoidea > Camarodonta > Echinidae > Paracentrotus > Paracentrotus lividus. The sequence continues at coordinate 34,638,712 of CALNVZ010003429.1, forward strand.
CTGTAACGGTGGTATTTTATAACATCTGGTAGCTCTGATTACTCTAGAATGAAAAGGTCGATTTACAAAATGCAAATGGAATTTATTGAAGTGGTAATGTAGCTAACTTCCAATGATTGTTTCATCTCATTTGAAACACTTTTATTTTTTAGCTTCCATGTCACAGAAATTGCCCCAACCCGATGGAATGACCCATATATGTTTGGGGGCATCCCTACATGTATAGTCCGCTATAGACATCTTCACCTCGGTGTAGGGTCACTGTAACCCGATGTCCTTGGGTTACAGCAAAATATTATGCGATCTTAGGATATCGTGACCCAGTGTCGACCCTATGGTCTATCAGCCCTGCAGTGTATCAGGCTGTAACCATATGTTTTGGGGTTAATACCAGTAAGAAGATACCAAAGAATTCCTTTTCACAAAATGCTATAGAATAGACTCATGCCAGTATGAACCACACATGTATCTGAATAATGTACATGTACCCCAGTGACAATACCCCAAGGACAACTAACCCCAGTATAAGTACAAGGGGTAGTTCTTTGGCTGTGTGTGTGTGTGTGGGGGGGGGGGTGTCTGAGGATAGTTATTCAAGAACCAACACTAACACATGATGGCCATGTTCATGAAACTATCTTCAGTAGATGTTAAAGTTGCCGACTGTAGATTGTTTCATTTGAGGTGTCAATGTTGTACAGTCAAACCTGTCAATATCCAATGGACACTGGATATGACTATTATACCATCCTTTTTTGAAAACAAGAAGCAAGTAATAAAAAAAAGGTGACATTTCCTGTAAGAGCAAAAAATGTCATAATAGGCCTACACTAATTTCAATTCAATCGCATGTCCTACCTTACAAGTATGAAATTTGGCTAGGAGGAAGATGACATTAAATTGAATTTTATTTTTTAATCAAAAACTCTAATTTCATAAATAACTTGCTTCATTTTGTCAAAGTAGTATGGCAGTGTACATTATAGAACAGGTACTTCACATATTCCTTCGAGTGGGAGGCAACACAGACCTACATGTACCTTTATAGAGAGGCAACCACTAAAAGACAGGCGTTAATGTACTCTGTACTTTAAGGGTGCAAAAAGGAAAGATTGATTCTTTATACTACATGAAAATAAACTGGTCGTCAAATTGATTCTAGAAGACAAAGGGCAATAAATTATAAATGACAATTTGCTGACAAAGATGCTCAATAATGATAATAATTTTGTCTAAACATTGAGAGGCTCTACAAGATCATTGGACTGTACATTATAAAAACTGAAAGGGAGATAAGGGAAAAAGGGCCATGGAATGACAGCATTTTTAAAATGGACGGAAATACGCTACATTGCATCACTCCTCGGCCCGTTCCATCCCTTCTTTCCTTTGTGTTTCGGGAGAGTAATACATTGTGTAGACATTAACACTTTTCTGGCTTTGAACACACAGTATTCATGCAGTTGATTGATACAATCAGGGATTATATTAATGGCTTCATCCTCTTCCACGTACATTCACTGTGTGGAAATTGAGAATAAATCATGTGATCTTGTTAGCACACCACAAGTAGGGTTGTACGTGTGTAGGTAGCTCTTTGGGAAGACAGAGCACTAATTACCAGATGTATTCAGTGTACAGAAAAATATCTTTGGGATTACGAGATAAAAAGTTTACCCAAGAAATCTGCAAATATGTACAGCCATTCTTCAAAGCTTTTTATACATGTATTACACATACATGTACATGCACATGTAAAATGTATACGCCTAAATGCATGGGGGGAAAAGCAAATTGATTTAAATATAATGATGTTATTGTACATCCAAAAGATAGTACTACTGACAAGTCCAAGGTCATTCAAATATAAACAACTCAACAATCATAATGAGTTTGAACTAAAGAGTCAATTTGTGTGCATATCATCCCTAACAGTATTAAATGTAAGGCCAAGGCTGTATACATTAATGAATAGAATAACCATTAAATAAGAGCTACGGTGAGTCTGCACAAACAAATGTAAATCCTCACACATACCTGTACTCGTATATTAATTCATCCTTGGACTGTCGTACACAAAGTGAATTCTGAATTGGGTGCTAATGTTTATCCACATGTATGCAAGGCCAAGGCTATTCACTCCAGCAATCCATGTACGTAAATCTTGAACATCACAGGTTTATAATCAGGTGTATCTCATGCATGTACATCTATCCTCCGTGGGATACCCCCTCCCTATATCATCCTCCTCTTCTAAAGATAGACAGTGCAGCATCACATATGATGACGATGCCCTGATGCACGACCACGCTAGACAAAGCAGGGTGAAGAAATAATCATTCACAGAGCAGCTCTATCTATCTCAACCTGGATGACTACCCTGCCTGTGCTGCCTAGTCTCCAAATGCAGACTCTGATTTGACACTTTTACCAAAAGTAATGTCTGTTGTGTGGAGCTTGAGTCAGAATCGGGAGCAGCTCTGCAGTACAGGGGCTATGCCATCAAATAACAGTCTTTGAATTCATACTGAAATGGTAGTTGTGGCCAAAGCCAATGATGGTCTGTGTTGTAGTCTGCACGAATAGACTTTAATTTGACACTTGAACAAAATATCATGTCTGAGTAAAGACTAGTCCATCTTCCCAAGTCTGTCAGTACATCTGCAGAACATGGCCCATTGAGTATTGTAGTTTTGTGATTCAGACACTATTTTATATTATGCAATATGAGTGCAAGCAAAGACTCCAATTTGACACACATCATACCTTGTCAAGAGGAGAATAGTCTATAAAAAGAGACTACTAACCAGCAGGGAATAGCGAATGTACGATATTTAGAGAATATACATGTACGTGTAGTCTCCTACACTATAGATTCAGATTCTGCATGATGTGTTCATATGTTCTGCAATTTAATTGGAAATGGGCTTCCAAACTTGGTTTGTGCCTCCAAACTACTCTCTGCCAGGGCACTGTGCTGACGGGCTTGCAGTATGGATGGGCTGACTCACTATGACGATTACATCACGCTATGACAGGTTTTAATAGGCTGACTGGTAGACCTACACGAAGCCTGCCCTCATTTGTCAAAAACAATACACTTGGCACTACGGTACATGTGTCAGTGCTTGTAAATTGCAGATGTGTGCACTCATGAATAAACAGACTTGACAGTGTTCATGTTCAGTGTACATTGTACATGTAGGCCTACACAATTGTCACAACTTTTCCTGTGCACAGATTCATGAACAGTTTATCAAAACTTTAACGTAAATCCAGCTACACAATAATGTTTACCTGGCTATCTGCTTGACAAAGAAAGCAGTAAAGTCCATTAGTTCTGTAATGTTGCATCCTTACCCACCTCAGTAATGTGCTAGCTAGACACAAGGAAAATGCACATGAAGAACTGTTAAAGACTGTAGGCCTAATCCAATAATATAAATGTATGTCAAAGCACACTGTGCAATTATTATTTACTGTGTGCTGGGGGGGGGGGCGTGAAGGGAGCAGAAAAGATTTGATATACTTCGCTAGACACTAGAGAATAAAAATCAATGTTATTATACAAAATTGATTTACTATCATATTTTTTTTCAGTAGAATTTACTAAGACTGCGATTGATTGAGATACAGTGTGTTATAGTTATTTAAATAATTGGATACATTGTCAATTCATGCCGCTCATTTCTGTCGTGTGTAAATTAACAATAGACGTTGACGCTCTCGGAGTAACGTGTAAGACGCTTCTAGTTTGGAATGTAACCATCAAACCTCAACACCACCACCCCTCTCCTTAATTCTGGTTTATCGTCTGATCATGTTGATATATTTTCTATTCTATTTTAAGAGCTCGGAGGGGCGGGGGGAGGTTGCTGTCAGTACTGAAATCCCTTTTATTTTAAAATTTATTTTCATTTTAGGTTTCTTGCGTGAGGCTGTCTGCTGTTCTTGGTTCATTGTTGGGCCGCTGTACATTGTGGGTTAGATTTTTCATTCACGCTGGCTATTTTTTGTTTGTGGGGGGTAGGCGGGGGGAGTGAGTGGGTAATTAGGTCTGCAAGCATCTTACATGTGAACTGAAAGGAAGCTTGGTACTCAGATGCTTCTATCCTTGCTTGTGTTGTGTTGCAAAGGCAAGCTAGCTGCCGCGGTATAAAGCGTATAATGCTAGTAGCTGGACTTGCATGACGGTTAATATTGGTTATTGTGAGTAAGTGACGATTTCAATGAATCTGTGCGACACGGTAAAAGTTAGACTGGACTAGGTGCTTGGTTCGATTAGGCCGGTATCTATTCAGTACAAGTTGTACAGAATGATACATTGAACGACTTGTCAACAGGATGTCTCGCTTGGTATTACTTGTTTCATGAGTATTGTACAAGAAGTGTAGATCCTTTAAGCACAAAGAAGATATAAATATCCCGGGAATTCCATCTCGGCAACTGTTACTAATGGCTACTTAAGACCAAACTATGTTAACATCAGATTCTGGGAGTAGCCATTGGATAGTTGTTTCTTTTTTGCTAGAAATGATGGGCGGCTTGTGTAGTCTGAACCTTATGTAGCACTGAAATTAATACCTGTCTCATAATGGCGTTGATGTCGTAATTCTGTCATAGATGAGTTGCTACCCCATTCCTCATTATCTTTGACTTATAGTCTGCTTCGTAACGGCACACAGTGCCGCTGTGTCAAGAGAGTTTGGTAAATGGTTATGTGGGAAGGGGCACAGCGAACCAGCCACAGCTAGTGTGAACCAAGCCTTCCAATGCTGGGCGACTGCTGCTCATTGTTTATTGTGAATTGTTGTCATGTTATACTACTTGATGTTACTACTTCACTCTCTGATGACAACTTTCAAAATCATAAGGCGCCGTGTTCAGGAGCAGGACGCGGACAACGTGACCAAATGATTTATATAACAATCGTGGTGGTGTGCCAACACGATTATTAAGACACTAGTAACGTGACATACATTGTCGTCATTAGCTCCGCTCAGGCCTGCGCTGGTTAAGGTTGGAAGATCGTATAGTTTTACTCATTAGTATAGACCGTAGTCTTGAGTCATGTAACATAGTGTTGGGATGTATTAGTGGTCATTATTTGTGCAGTCTTTCTAAGCTCGATGTTTGCAGTACTTATACTTCCATTATTATATTGTGTCTGAATAATTTTTAATAAAAATTATTATAGGTGTCATGTCTAATCACGACAAAACTACAACTTATCTCTAGATGTGGGCAGTTTAATATACCTACTAGCGTGAGATATAATGTCACAGCAGTGTACTGATCAGCTATGATGGATAGATAGCCTATGGATCACTAATCCTTTTTCGATTTCACACCGGACAGGTGCATTTATTTTATTCGCTCTTGTTCTAGAGTTAGTTCAGAACTTATATACAGTATCCATTCGATTGGCGAAAGACTACCACAAACACGAACCAATCATCGATGGACTTTGGCACACAACACCGGGACATTTTCAGTATGAATTCAAGAACTGTTACTTTGATGTCAGTAGATGCTCACTGTACCGCAGAGCTTGCTCCGAATTTCGTATCTGCGAATACGAGCTCCTACAACAACAGCAAACATTTCACTTACTTTTGACTTGTTGTGGTTAAAAGTGTCAATTCCAGCGCAGGTTCGTGCTACTACTGGAGAAGCGTAGAGCAGCAAACAAGGCAGGCTGTAGAATGCAACATAGCAGCGGTTGAGGATGGAATCAAAACAGTATGAACATCGCCCTGTGAATGATTATTTCTTCACCCTGCTTTGTCTAGGTGGTCGTGCCATCAGGAGCACGTCATCATAGTTGATAGCGTAATGGGCACGGCAGGTGTCATATCTTGGAAGAGGGGTATGATAAGTAACGTTGGAGGGGGTATCCACGGAGGATAGATGTACATGCATGGCAGATAACAACCTGATTTTAACCTGTGATTGTTCAGATTTAGTCGTACATGGAGTTGCTTGAGAGTGTAATAGCCTGTGGACCTTGCATGACATGTGGTCAAACAAGAGAAGCACTACTCATTGTGCATAGTATTGTCAAGTGAATATTTCTACTCTTTGTTGTATACGACTCAGTCAGGTGGGGGATTAATATTTCATTTCTGAAACAAGGATATATCGCATTCACGGGATTTTAACCATAATATGCTTCTTAGTGGCAGATAACTAGCCAATTAGCATTATATATTTAAATAGGTTATAAATAGTTCTTATTTATTGATGTATACAGCACTTGGCCTTAACCGCAATATAAAATGTACATAGTTTCTTAGGTCTCGATATTGATTATGACATCATCGTATACGTTTGGTATCATTATACGTCATAAACAATCTTATTCATTGCAGCGCCTGTGTGAGTTTGGTAATGATATTTGAATGACCTTTGGACTTGTCAGTAAGTACCATACAGTCTTGGTTGATTTAACTAACAATTATATTTACTCACTCAATTGGGATTCGCTGGTCGCTACCAATTAGCACTTTAGGCGGCCCGTACAGACTCGTACTTGGTGGTTGGTTCAAGAAAATTTTTTTAAATATGACTAGTATTTCATATTCCTGTATACATTTAAGATAATCCACATGTGCACAGAAAGAAAATAGGTGTCATTATGATGTATCTGAATTAATTTTCGTAGTTAACGCTTTGCCATAGAAGCGCTGTAGCTATTTCGATTTCTTGTGAAAAGATCGATTGAGCCTTGGATATACCCCGTACTAGGCCAAACGTTAATGGATTGGATATCATCTGTCACACAACGTTGAAATACAATCTTTGGTAAAATAGTCGCATTTTCGTTGACTCATCTCAAAGAGCTATCCTACACACGTACAACCCCTATCTTAGTGGTGTTCTCTGTTATGCGAGGATGGCATTGTCATAGAACTGATTCTCAATTTCTACTACTACGTGAGAATGTACGTGAAGAGGTATGAAAGCCATTAATATAATCGCGGTGTCATGATGGGTATCGAAGTCAATGCATTGTCATATGAATACTGTGTGTTCAAAGGCCTAGAAAATAAGTGGTTAATGTTCTACCTCATATTATGTGAGATTCGACCCTTCTGCTTCCAGAAAATCTCTACCACTAAATGGAAAAAGGAAGGGGAGTTGCGCTAGCCACGGAGGCAGGAAGTGACACATGACTAAGGGCGTCACTTTATCCGTCAATGATTGTATAAACAGAAGATATGCCTGTCGACATTTGGATCCGTGGCGTGGCTGTTGTTCATAGACCCTGTCACTCTTGCTCTTATCCAGTGTGTATTTTCAAATATGTGTAAGCTTGTTCACGCGCATTCAAAATGGAAGTAGTTGTGAACATTGAGCTTACATATCTATGAAACGGATTGTTACTAGCCCACAAGAGCCTAACCAATGATATGGGCTCACCGTATACAGCCTATAATATCTGCTCATTAATCTGAAGCATGGGGACTTTCGGCTCAGCGAAATTTCATATTTATAATTTTTTATCGTAGCCTGCTTAGTGTCTTCGTTTAGCCACGTACATCCAATGTATTGGTACGAGATCGCAGTTCTGACTTATTGATCGTTAAGTTTATATATGGCACGTACAAGCGTAGTTTAGATGTGTGTTGTTATTAGTACCATTTTCTGGCTTATATCGCGCGCCTACTCCTTTAAGTAGATACATCGAGATGATCGGTTAGCACGCATGTACTTCATGAGTGGTTGCAAACTCTCTATAAAGGTATCATGTAGGATTCTGGTGTTGCATCTTGAGAATGCTATGCCCACTCGGAAGCTAATGACGTGAATAGTAAACCTGATTTCTTATTCAAAAATACATTGTACAGTGCAAAACGTACTTTGCGCCTATGTACATATGAGCAATGTGACATGAGAGTTATTATAAAATTTTGATAGGTCATGTATTTTATGGATTATATAAAAGTAAATATGTTCAAGTTTAATGTCATCTTCTCCTAGCCAGATTCATACTTGTAAGGAGACATGCTGATTGAATTGAAATTAGTGTGAGGCACTCAGACTTACCTGATACATCTCACTTGGTCAACTTTGACTCTTACCAGTGACAATGTCATCCATTTTTTGTTATATTACTTTGACACTATCCGTTTAGTCGATCTTTTACAAAGAGAATTAGGAATGGTTGAAAAATATGACGTCATTTTCGCCGCCATCAGTCGCAAGTGATCGAATGTTGGACTATCTGGACAGGTGTTTTGACCTAGTATACAAACTTAGTTGACACTCCATATAATGAACCAATTCTACAGTCGTGCAAGTTTACTGTCTACTGGATGACAATGACAGGTTTTTATGGACACGGGGCCATTCATGGTTAAGATGTATGGGTTACTATTTGTGATATACTTGTTTCTCATGTACACCCCCCCACACTCACACACACAGCCAAAGAACTACCCCTTGTTACTTATACTGGGGGTCAGTTGTCTTGGGGTATTGTCACTGGGGTACATGTAGAGTTATTTATCAGATATCATGTGTGGTTCATACTGCAGTGAGTCTATTCTATAGCATTTTGTGAAAGGAAGTTCTTTGGTATCGTCTTACTGGTATTCAACCCAAAACCTATGGTTACAGGTGTGTAGCATTTTGGATCCCTTTTGGACAGCGTCAGACTTGCTGATGTTTGTGGGCCATATCAGCTTTTATATCTTTTCTCAGTCTGGCTTGTCGGTGGTTTCGTGTGACTACTTTTGGTGCTTGGTGACGTTCACAAGAGTCTGCGGACATCCACAGCTTGGTATGATAGCGGCAAAAACTGCGGCTTATGAGCAATGTTTGCGTAGATCTACTCCGACGCCGACTATTGTCGATTGTATTTGCAGAGCTTGCCTTTGCGTAAGCAATTGTTGCTAATTTTATTGTAACCTCCCATCACATCGCTTTTGTGATGAACGTACGAGTCTATTGAGGGAACGGCTTAGCATTGCTTTTTTTGAAATAAGTCAATGTAGTAACATATCACATAAACCGATGATAAGTCATTTGTTGTTGCCTCTGGAGGGACACTAGGACGGACCTCGGGAAAGCTAAGTCCCAGTTCTGTCTACATGTTTTTTTTCATACTCATCCTGTCGGACGCATGTCAGGCTAGCATGGCGATATTACGTCTGCTGGATATCTCATATAATTCATAGACTGTTACAATGCGTTGATCTTCATTATGGTTTTTGCACGAATCTTAAATTCGCGATGTGAACGCAAGAGCGGTGTGGCGAAGTGGAGAAAACGCGCTCAAATACACCGTAGCGCTGCCTGGCATAAAATACCTGTTGTTAAACCCATTCAGACTCATGTTAAAACCTGGTAGTTGGAAATGGTGGCATCGCAACAGACTCCCCCCCATCATTTTCCTGACTTGAGGCATTGCACCTATTTCTTTCAAAATCTGTGATATTTTCTGTGAAAGATCATTCATCTCTGAGCTGATTGAAGCGAACTCAGTTTTTTTCTTTTATACTATTGTTCTGATGATGTCTGCGTGCAAAAACAATAACAACTAGAATTAGCGTTCATGTGAACGCGCAATGTATGGACTCATCTGAATGCAGAAGCGTAAAATTTTGTGACAAATATACAGTAAGCGAACATAAGAATAAGGAAGACGGTACGCAAAATAATCAGACGTTGCTATCTCATTGCTATAGGCAGATTAATCTGGTGGCTTATGCATGTCAACATACTAGGATGGGCGGAACTAAGGATTTTATCATGGAATTGGTTTCGAAATTTGTACCAAAAGTGGAGCAAACAAAGACGTAATACACTCAATGATTTATGTTTGTTCACTTTACGCTAGGCAGAGCAAAGAGGTACTATACAATATTTTGTCTTTCACGTCACTCGTGTAGGTTAAATGAGTTGTCGGCAGGGGCATGGCCCCGCCCGTTATAAGTGGGGGGGGGCGCGGGTAGGTGTTCATAATTTTCTCAGCTACGGCCGTGGAGAATATTATCTATAATATTGATATATTAGCTATAGGGTAGGCTAAAGTGTTCTTTACATGATATGGTAATTTCATGATGGGGGGGGGGGGGGGGGGGGGGGGGGGGGGGGGGGACTATTGTTAC
>CALNVZ010003429.1:34649824-34662403 GCA_940671915.1 Paracentrotus lividus
TTATCATGCAAAGAATGGTGAATTGGCCATTTATTTTACACTACCGTCCCATGTACTCATTTTTATGTTGGAATGACAACATTCATGATCTGATTGGAAAAAATAGTTCACATTTCTCCAATGTGGACCTCATCAATATCAAAAGTATGTCAATTATCTAGTGTGTAATACATCTACCTCACCTTGAGTCCTCTGTATTCGCCCTTATTTATTTTACCCTTAAACTCTTGGTATAATTGCATGTCCAAAATTACCAATTTTGTTCATCATACCTTGAAATGTTCATTAGCTATGCATTTCGCATACCAATTTACAGTTCTAACTGATTTCAATATATTCAAAGAGATATTTATTAGTAAATTATAATTGAAATTATTGCCATACACAATGTATTTAATGTATTAAATTTTTAATAAACTTCTGCATGCAATGGCTATCAGATAATAATGAACCTCCGTTTACAGGGGGCATGATGTCCCCTGTAACGGTGGTATTCCTTAAAGAAGGGCCTACATGTACCTTCATCAGAAATTGTTGGAGATTCCAACTGAAATCAATTTCAATATAAGAAGACATCATTTCCCTTACTCTCTTCAGGTTGTAATCATTCAGTAAGTTTCATTTTCAAGAAATTCGAGGGGAAAAATTATAAATGGGAGGTCACAACATGAGGGCACAGGAGAATGGAATACATTCACATTACACATTGCTTTCATAATCAGCTTTGAATTTCGGAATAACCATTCAAGTCAGTAGAAATATTGTATGGATTATGCTTGTGTGATATGATGAAGACTGAGGACTTAAATTGATGCTTGGAGAGAGAAATGAAGCAAATCCTGAAAAAAATGTCCCCTGTAACGGTGGTATTTATAACATCTGGTAGCTCTGATTACTCTAGAATGAAAAGGTCGATTTACAAAATGCAAATGGAATTTATTGAAGTGGTAATGTAGCTAACTTCCAATGATTGTTTCATCTCATTTGAAACACTTTTATTTTTTAGCTTCCATGTCACAGAAATTGCCCCAACCCGATGGAATGACCCATATATGTTTGGGGGCATCCCTACATGTATAGTCCGCTATAGACATCTTCACCTCGTTGTAGGGTCACTGTAACCCGATGTCCTTGGGTTACAGCAAAATATTATGCGATCTTAGGATATCGTGACCCAGTGTCGACCTATGCGTCTATCAGCCCTGCAGTGTATCAGGCTGTAACCATATGTTTGGGGTTAATACCAGTAAGAAGATACCAAAGAATTCCTTTTCACAAATGCTATAGAATAGACTCATGCCAGTATGAACCACACATGTATCTGAATAATGTACATGTACCCCAGTGACAATACCCCAAGGACCAACTAACCCCAGTATAAGTACAAGGGGTAGTTCTTTGGCTTGTGTGTGTGTGTGTGGGGGGGGGGGTGTCTGAGGATAGTTATTCAAGAACCAACACTAACCACATGATGGCCATGTTCATGAAACTATCTTCAGTAGATGTTAAAGTTGCCGACTGTAGATTGTTTCATTTGAGGTGTCAATGTTGTACAGGTCAACCTGTCCAATATCCAATGGACACTGGATATGGACTATTATACCATCCTTTTTTGAAAACAAGAAGCAAGTTAATAAAAAAAAGGTTGACATTTCCTGTAAGAGCAAAAAATGTCATTAATAGGCCTACACTAATTTCAATTCAATCGCATGTCCTACCTTACAAGTATGAAATTTGGCTAGGAGGAAGATGACATTAAATTGAATTTATTTTTTAATCAAAAACTCTAATTTCATAAATAACTTGCTTCATTTTGTCCAAAGTAGAATGGCAGTGTACATTATAGAACAGGTACTTCACATATTCCTTCGAGTGGGAGGCAACACAGACCTACATGTACTTTATAGAGAGGCAACCACTAAAAGACAGGCGTTAATGTACTCTGTACTTTAAGGGTGCAAAAAGGAAAGATGATTCTTTTTACTACATGAAAATAAACTGGTCGTCAAATTGATTCTAGAAGACAAAGGGCAATAAATTATAAATGACATTTGCTGACAAAGATGCTCAATAATGATAATAATTTTGTCTAAACATTGAGAGGCTCTACAAGAATCATTGGACTGTACATTATAAAAACTGAAAGGGAGATAGGAAAAAAGGCCATGGAATGACAGCATTTTTAAAATGGACGGAAATACGCTACATTGCATCACTCCTCGGCCCGTTCCATCCCTTCTTTCCTTTGTGTTTCGGGAGAGTAATACATTGTGTAGACATTAACACTTTTCTGGCTTTGAACACACCAGTATTCATGCAGTTGAATTGTACAATCAGGGATTATATTAATGGCTTCATCCTCTTCCACGTACATTCACTGTGTGGAAATTGAGAATAAATCATGTGAATTTGTTAGCACACCCACAAGTAGGGTGTACGGTGTAGGTAGCTCTTTGGGAAACAGAGCACTAATTACCAGATGTATTCAGTGTACAGAAAAATATCTGGGATTACGAGATAAAAAGTTTACCCAAGAAATCTGCAAATATGTACAGCCATTCTTCAAGCTTTTTATACATGTATTACACATACATGTACATGCACATGTAAAATGTATACGCCTAAAGCATGGGGGAAAAGCAAATTGATTTAAATATAATGATGTTATTGTACATCCAAAAATAGTACTACTGACAAGTCCAGGTCATTCAAATATAACAACTCAACAATCATAATGAGTTTGAACTAAAGAGTCAATTTGTGTGCATATCATCCCTAACAGTATTAAATGTAAGGCCAAGGCTGTTATACATTAATGAATAGAATAACATTAAATAAGAGCTACGGTGAGTCTGCACAAACAAATGTAAATCCTCACACATACCTGTACTCGTATATTAATTCATCCTTGGACTGTCGTACACCAAAGTGAATTCTGAATTGGGTGCTAATGTTTTATCCACATGTATGCAAGGCCAAGGCTATTCACTCCAGATCCATGTACGTAAATCTTGAACATCACAGGTTTATAATCAGGTGTATCTCATGCATGTACATCTATCCTCCGTGGGATACCCCCTCCCTATATCATCCTCCTCTTCTAAAGATAGACAGTGCAGCATCACATATTGATGACGATGCCCTGATGCACGACCACGCTAGACAAAGCAGGGTGAAGAAATATTATTCACAGAGCAGCTCTATCTATCTCAACCTGGATGACTCCTGCCTGTGCTGCCTAGTCTCCAAATGCAGACTCTGATTTGACACTTTTACAAAAAGTAATGTCTGTTGTGTGGAGCTTGAGTCAGAATCGGGAGCAGCTCTGCAGTACAGGGGCTATGCCATCAAATAACAGCTCTTGAATTCATACTGAAATGGTAGTTTGTGGCCAAAGCCAATGATGGTTCTGTGTTGTAGTGCCACGAATAGACTTTAATTTGACACTGAACAAAATATCATGTCTGAGTAAAGACTAGTCACATCTTCCAACAGTCTGATCGTATGTAGTTTGTGATTCAGACACTATTTTATATTATGCAATATGAGTGCAAGCAAAGACTCCAATTGACAACATCATACCTTGTCAAGAGGAGATAGTCTACTATAAAAAGAGACTACTAACCAGCAGGGATAGCGAATGTACGATATTTAGAGAAAATACATGTACGTGTAGTCTCCTACACTATAGATTCAGATTCTGCATGATGTGTTCATATGTTCTGCAATTTAATTGGAAATGGGCTTCCAAACTTGGTTTGTGCTCCAAACTACTCTCTGCCAGGGCACTGTGCTGACGGGCTTGCAGTATGGATGGGCTGACTCACTATGACGATTACATCACGCTATGACAGGTTTTAATAGGCTGACTGGTAGACCTACACGAAGCCTGCCCTCATTTGTCAAAAACAATACACTGGCACTACGGTACATGTGTCAGTGCTTGTAAATTGCAGATGTGTGCACTCATGAATAAAACGACTTGACAGTGTTCATGTTCAGTGTACAATTGTACATGTAGGCCTACACAATTGTCCACAACTTTCCTGTGCACAGATTCATGAACAGTTTATCAAAACTTTAACGTAAACCAAGCTACACAATAATGTTTACCTGGCTATCTGCTTGACAAAGAAAGCAGTAAAGTCCATTAGTTCTGTAATGTTGCATCCTTACCCACCTCACTCCCCCCCCCCCCCAAAAAAAAAAAAGGGAAGAAAAATCACTACATGTACAGTCGGGCCCAACAATGCCAAGAACAGCAGGCCTGCAAGAAACCTAAAAAATAATTTTTAAAAAGGATTCAGTCTGCACGAACTCCCCCCCCCCCCCCGAGCTCTTAAAATAGAAAGAAAAATTAACACATGATCAGAGGTGATCCAGAATTTAGAGGGGAGGGGGGGGGGGCTTGGTTGCTTTATAAACTATGGAAGTCTTCAATTCTTGGGGGTTAATTCCAGATGGCATGAATGTAATTATTGTCATGCTTTTCGGTCTCAAAAATGACTTTAAATTTAAAAAAAATTGTTGTGGTGTTAAATTTTTTATTTCTTTCAAGAATGAATCTTTCTGCTCCCTCCCCCCCCCCCCCCAGCACACAGCTAAATAATAATTGCCACATTTTGCTTTGACATACATTATTAGATGTAGGCCTACATGTACATTTCATGTGCATTTTCAGCTTGGGTGCACATTCAACTGATGTATGATTTTAAGTTGATTAATCATCACATCCAGTCTACCATATAACTTCAGTTGAATCAATGCATTTGGTGACGAGACTGCTTCCTGCGGGCTCAGCCTGACCCAAAGAGTGAATTCATGAGTAAGAGTGAGTGGATGGCTTTGTTTACATTTCTCTCATTCGGCCAGCCGATATCTAGTCTGCCAGCGCAGACTTCAATTTCAAATTGAAACTTTTCAGTCTGGAGTGAAGACTAATCTGATTCCCACTGTCTGTGTCAAAACAAGATGGCCAGAGGTCCATTTCATAACAAATTTAATTTCATAGAGACTCTACATGTACTTTGATGTGATACCTGACAGTATGTAACTGTAGCCTACACATATCTGAGGGGGTCTGAAAGCAGAATCCAGTTTGATGCTTAAAGTTGATATAAGAAGGGCATGAATTTCCATAAATTTGAGTTCTACACCCATTATATAGTTTATATAAGATGTTCAAACAGATAGCATATCATAAAACTCCCTGACTTCTCGATATTCTGGTTTGAAAGTCTATGAAATAGGCTGCTCCCAGCCCCGATTAGACTAGTATACAGAAGTACACGCTGGAGGGTGACGTCACGCCGGGTGTTGGGTATATTCGAGTGCCCGGATGTAAATACAATGATGTGCATATAGAGAGAGATGATTTTACCAATGTTTTTCGAAGGAAGCTATATTAAAAAAATACGAATCATATGTACAAATCTTTACTTTACCTACATAGAAAAAAGTATAAATAACGGTTTTCAAGTCTTAAATTGTGAAATTAGATAGTCAACAATGAGTTATTAATCGATATGTTCACTTGTTTTTCTTTTTCTACAACAAGAGTAACGATCGAGTTCTTCTGTTGTTAAAGTAGAACTGGTCGTCCAAACACACACCGCGTGCGCGCTGCTTCCTTGAACATGTGTGAACTGTGTGCTGTGTGTTTGAGCGCTAGCGCTGTATGCAGCTTGTGTATAGTGTGATTGCGAAATACCTGTGGCTTTCTTTCGATCTCGTTGTTGACAAAATATAAATACCCAAGAATGGCTGGAGTTTAGTGAAGACTTAGATCAAAATGACCTTTATATGGACTTTGAAGACTTTATGGAAGATGATGAAGCTGAAGCGCAGCGCAGACCAATTCCGCTGGCGACGTTGTTTTTTTTGGTTTTGTTTTTTTCTTCTTCTTCAAGCCGCGCATCACACGCGATGAATATTTAACACGGGACGAATAGCACGATTAGCGTCGGCCGCTTCGTGTTTGACCGTTGAAATATCTCGCTCAAATGTCATATTATTTATCTTGAAATTAATATTTTAGATCTATTGCATCATTTTGAGGGCAGTTACATATATTGGAGAATAAGTACGGCCAGATATCTACTTCTAATCTTTTCGATTTCACAAGTTTTTCCCGCACATGAACACCAACTGATGTACTGATATGATACACATTCACTTTTGACGTTGATTCGCGGTGTCACGAACCCCCGAAGACAAGGCAGGAAAATCAACTTAAAACGCTACAAATCAGAATTTGTAACACTATAGAGACATATCATTGGCTATGTGACATTTCTTTATTATCATTTCTTTTTTAAAATCATTCACACAATATCATAATGATAAAATAAAAGTTCTGACACGAAAGTAAATTCATTCATAATTGTCGTGTATACACACAATCAACTGCGCTGCCAGCTTTGTTTACTTTCTCGATCGCCGTAAATACCCGGCCGTGACCGTCACCCTACTAGAACACTAGTCTCAGTACGCATCGCCGGAGTGATGACGGATACCAGGGTTAGGGATAAATCGTTTAAATTTACTATTTTAAACTTATTTTTGGGGGTTAAAACGTCTCTCAGAGTTAAGTTAGGGTCATGAGGATGCTATTAATGTAAATATCTCATTATTTGGGATCGCCTTCTTAATTCTACTTTAAAGGCGGTCCTGCACGAGCATCACTAAGCTAAAACGATGACTGAAGATGCGATTTGTGTGCAAGCCGCCATTGTTCCACGAATATTCGCGAAGAGCATGGCTTAATTTGCATACGGTTTTATGCAAACACAAGCTAGCCAATCGCGATCGCGCTGCATGTGAGTCCGATCAGCGTACAAGCGTGTGTGTGTGTGTATAGAGCACTGTATCAATGTTCGGATCTTGAGATGTATGCATCGCTACCTTCTCACTTGCACTGTATCAATGTTCGGATCTTGAGATGTATGCATCGCTACCTTCTCACTTGCACAACTCTCTCATGCATCCGAGCATGCGAGCAGTCGAATCGATGCCGATAACAAATTGGCTCATGACTTCGGCAATCGTTCGGGCGTTCTAGCTTTCGGTTTTTGGACCACTGCATAAGAGTCGCACATCGTTGGTATGAATGGGCAGCTTGCAATGTTCGTTACCGCGTACGTATTTTGAACTCCCTCTACACTTTGAGGAACGTGCATCTTTAAACAAAAACATACAATGTACATGTCTGAGGAAAGACTGAAACTAGTCCAGTTTCTCACTGTCCATGTCAGCTACATGGCATAGTCTCATAATTCAGACTGTTCATGTGAAAATTGATGGAAATAAGTACGTGCCTGCAAACTTTCCATTACCTGACGGTAGTGTGCATGCACAGACTCCATATTGACAATTTTTTTTTTTAATCCATCATCTCTGAGTGAAGACTAGTCCAACTTTCCGATGTCTGCGTCAACTACTATGTTCATGTCATATTGTAGTCTAATAACTCAGACTGTTACATGCAATAATTAACAGACATGGGTATATGTATGCAAACTATGTATAAATATCTGAGTAAGATGTGGACATCCCACAGTGTACCTGCATGCATGCAGTGCAGGGGGTATGATTCATTCATTCGTATGGGTTTTGTGTGCGGTGTGTTGCTGCTCCAGCAACATGACGATGTATATACCATTTAGTGCTCTCATCGTCCGTATGCGGGCATCTCCCTTGCCCATTGCCATGGTGAATGTTATCTACAGTGTCCCCAAAAATTATTTGTACACTTTGAAAAAATGAAATTAAATAAATCGACGTTGGTTTGAAATTTTAAATACTATTTATATCAAATGGTAGGTAATATTACTATCACCTAAACACTAAATCTCAAATGTTCCCCCAGTCTCGGAAGTTCTAGGCCGCCATTTGGAATTTTCATAGCCCAAAAATTATTTGTACACTTCAGAACATGGGCTTTTAAAGGAGTGTTTAAAAATTTGGAGGTCTTCTTTGGCTTCCAGGACAGTCATCAACCTTCTTGGCATACTGTCGGCCAAATCAGCACTCATTTCACCGCCAATACCATTCATAGTTCGCTGGAGCGTGTCCTGGAGCTTTTGGATGGCGGATGGTCAGTCTAGAGGGCGCTGTCGCTTCAGATCACCTCTCCTGTGCTAAATGGGGATTAAATCTGGGCTGTGAGGTGCCCTTTCTTGCAGCTTAACATGTTTCTGTTGCAATATTGCTTTAATATGGTTTGCTGTGTACTTGGGGTCATTGTTATGTTGGACCGTAAAAGGACGACCATTCAGACTTGAAGCAGATGGGAGCATCTGAGCCATTCTGAAGGGCAAGGATATCCTCATGGCTTCAGCATTCATGATGCCATGTTATGAAATTTATCTCTCCAACTCTACTGGCTGCCATACAACTCTAAATCATGAAACATCCTCCACTATGGCTCACTGTTGGCTCCAAGCATGACTGACTGAAAGCTTCCTACAACACACACATGGTCCCATGCATCATTTATAATCACTTTTGCACTTATTAGGTCTTAGGACAGAGTGCTAGACCTCTGCAGGCTTGTTCACATGTTGTTTTGCAAAAGCATGATGCTTCTTTGTTACTGTCCCTTACATGTGGCTTCTTTCTTGCTAATTATTCCACTTATAGTCATGTAGCCATTTAGCCTGTTGCAGACACTCTTGAGGGCACCCAGTCATTCCTCAGCCTCGGTGTCCTTGGATGCAATTTTCTTTGGTCGCAAATTGCAATATTTAATTGCTTACTGTCTGTTTATCAATATCATCATAAAAACTGATGTCCATGAGACTATTTTTGCCTCTTAGAGGCTCCCAATTGCGTAAAGGCTGATTGGTCTTCAAGTTGTGTTCCAACATGACAGGGACCCCAAGCATGCAGCGAAGCATATTAAAGCATTATTTTAGAAGAAACTTGTTAAGAAGCTAGAAAAGGCACCTCAGATCCCAAATTTAATCCCCATTTAGCACATGATAGGTGATCTGAAGCGATAGCGCCCTCTAGACTCACCATCAAACCTCCAGCATCTCCAGGACACGCTCCAGCGAACTAGGAATGGTATTGGCGGTGAAATGAGTGCTAAATTGGTCAACAGTATGCCAAGGAGGTTGATGACTGCCCTGGAAGCCAAAGAAGTCCCCCCAAAATTTTAAACACTCCATTCAAAGCCCATCTTCTGAAGTGTACAAATAATTTTTGGGCCATGAAAATTGCAAATGACGGCCTAGAACTTCTGAGACTGAGGGAACACTTGAGATTTAGGGTTCAGGTGATGGAGACATTACCTACCATCTGATATGAATAGTAATTGAAATTTTAAACCAACATCGAATCGTTTAATTTCATTTTTTCAAAGTGTACAAATAATTTTTGGGGACACTGTATGCAAATACATGTTAACTTTGAGCTTTAACTCAATACCTAATTCATAATTCATTGTTATCAGCTGAATGGACATGATAAAATAAACATCACAGGAATATCAGGACCATAATCTCTCGAAAAAACGCACAATGTACATTTTGAATGAGCTTTTAAATATACAATGAGCGGCCTACATACAATGTACATGTACTTGTACATGTATGTGTGTTTAAAAACAAACATTAATCCCTTTTTTCATGGAATATAACACAAAATATATTACAAAAAGGATTGTAAGCCTACTCTCAAATTGCATATTTTTGTAAATCTAGAAAGAAAAATAGAGCTGGAAAGAATGTATTAAAATCTTTGTGTACATGGACCGGCATCGTATAATAAATCATTTACAAACATATTGCTTTTTTTTGGGGGGGGGGGCCCTTGTTAATGTAAGAAATTGTAATATGTACAGTCAATAAAAGCAGAAATACAGCTCGAGTAGAATCACAAAATCATACAGCATAGTAGCATGCGTGTGTTATCTACTTGAAAACACTTTATACAAGTTTGTGTACTGGGTGCAGCTGAAATTTCTATAACTGCCTCAATAATATTCCAATTTAGAAGCATTAAATATAATTGGGATGTACATGTACATGTTCACAAAGAGATACAGAATGATCAAAACGAGGATTGCCTCAATCCCTCCTATAGACAAATTGCATTGCAATTGCATTGTTCAGTATGGCCCTTGGCTACAAGGCTGACAGCATGTTCCAGTTCAATGCTACTAAAAAATAATCTCAAATTTGGAGGATAAAGAGAAACTGGCTGAATTTACATACTATGTGCATGGCTGGGTAACAGGGGTTGCATAGATTGGGCGGGGGGATTCAGCCCTCCCCCTATTCAATAACGAGTACAAAACTGTGAAAATAGTATGTAACTACATGTTTGTACCTAGGCAAGACTTATTTTTCTTCTTCATTATCATGCCTTGCTGTATGATTTTGTAATGTTTGCGATCTCATATAAATGGTTGAAATCAATTTCTGATCAATCACAGCTCCTCAGAAAAGATAGGGCCATGGGATACACCTTCCCTTTAAAATAGTACAAAGGTACAATACAGGGAAAAAGAAACTTGACAAGATTTTGCGTGACCCGCATCTTCCCGTTGGGTACTTTTCATCAAAATCACGATCCAATCACATATATCAGTTAGACCGCACCGCATCTCATATATAAGGCGATATCGCAACTTTTATGAAAAAAAATATCGATACCAGATTTGGGCTATCGTTCTATGAAATCGCCGTGTGATTTCATGGGGACTCTTCATGGGGTCAACAAACTTATGTCAAGCTCAATATATGCAAAACCTGTACACAATCGAAGTGGGAAGCTAATCGCCGGACTCTGCTCTTGATTGGGTATCGATATTCGTTTAGATTTTATATTTAAAGGGGGTATTGTTGGTAGATTTTGATCAATTTTATTTTACTGTTTTTGACCTTATTTACATCCTCTTCGATCCTGACTGGTACCAAAATTAAAAATTGAAATGGAGTCGATGATCGTTTTGCTAAGATGTGAGCGGTGACAAAGACTAAAAAAAATTTGGTAGCTCATTTTTTTTTTTATGAAAAATATGAAGTATCGTTTACTGTATTTGGGCAAAAATCTGTGGAATTGTGACTACACTTCCGCTCTACGGGGTAAACAGCCCTGTGCACAAGCCCGAATCCACTGGCTAGCATTTTCCGTGCAGTGGCCGTGTTTCAGCCGTGCCTGCTGTTCTGTGTTCAGTCCCAACCTAAGCAAATCATGTCATGTAAAAGTTATTTATTATTGGACATGTAACTTCGCCCCCACGCCCCGTCTGCCTTTACTTTTATAGCTAACTTTGATTTAAAGAAGAATTCCACTAGCATCGACGCTCACCCAAAAATTGCTGTTATACAGACCCAATAATATTCATGATTTAATGGAAAGGTACAAGGTAATGATTGCACAATTCTACGACTAAGTCTAACTAGTTAGACATGCTTTGCTAGATTCTACCCCTATTTTATTTTAATATTTTTAATCAGCATTCATTCAGAATTTATATAGAATTCTGACTGGTGTAGGAAATCTATCTATATATCATTCCATGTCACTTGTCAATGTCAGAGTCAAGACCTACTCGAGACGAGTAATTTACAACATGTCTTGGATACTTCATGTTGTTTTCTGCATTGTGTTAACATCTAGTATTTTCACTTTGTCTTTCAGGAATTCCAACAACCGAAGGCTTGACTTCAACATTACAACAACTACTTTCTCTTCATCATTTGAACGGATAAACAGCAACAATGAAGTGTAATGGATGTATAATAAGCTGTGGCAGGACTGTCACTCATACCCATGGATTTGGTTTGCTGAGGAAACAAAGTGTTCGAAAAAGAAATTAACCCACAACAAGTTACGAGTGCGAAGAACAGCCTGGGACGAGTGTGGTATTCCATTCTCAATGTATTCATGGTACAATATATACACCAGTAGTGTAGTTTATCACAGAGGAAGAAGATTCTTGAAGCATTTTACTGGTGATTCAGCGCAATAATAGACCTTCCTATGCATGCCTTATTATGCAGTCAAAATTGACACCTTTGATTGTAGGAATCATATCACTGATGATTTCTTTTTTTTTGGTCGTCTCATTGAGGTTTGCAAATTTATTTAGAAGCAGAATTTATCTAAAATTTTTTTTTACGAACTCCATAATCTACAAACTAAATTTAAAAGTGTACGTAGTGTATTGTTACCAGAGTGCATTACACTGTAGCATTGTTCAGCACTTCAGAAGTTTCAAGTTGAAAAAACCTGTAAGCTGGAAAAAAAATGTCAGTTTTTACGGTAGCCCAATCTAGCAAGTAATGTAAAGGAGTTGTAAAAAAAGAGCAGATTATTTCGTAAGTTCACGTACAATGTATCTTAATTGTCCTCCACATTTACTTCGATTAAATAATTTAATGTTTATATTTAATAAATTAGAAAAAGGGTTTAGGTGGGCAAATAATTTATCATTATTTATTACCCAACAGTTTAATTTGATATTTTTGTAGTGGGTAGGCCTTAATAATACATCATGGCAATGTTGTAAAATACTAAAGTGAGCATTTCAGTTTTAATAATGGATCAAAATAAGAATATCTTGTTAAT
>CALNVZ010003429.1:34684836-34704716 GCA_940671915.1 Paracentrotus lividus
CTCGTTTCGCGAGTTCGGGTTTTCTCCTCGCTTCCCGCGACATCATTCGGCAAACGACGACCAGCCAACAGGGCCTCGACAAGAGGCTAACTTAGCTACCAAGAAGACAGGAGCACCTCAGTCTATCCCACCCCTAAACCGATATCCCCAGATTCCACCAGCCCAATTCCATTTGCATTTTTTTTTTTTCTCTCTCTCCAGTCAACTCAAAGCTCAACTTTCATTCAATTTTACTCACCTCTCAAGTCCAATTTCATTTCACTTGTTTGCTTCGCTTCCTCACACACTAGTCTACACAGTATTTTTTTTACTCGATGTTAATGTTGGATTTAGATAATCCTTCCAAAAATGAAGAAATTTCTTTTACTCACCGGTTTTGTTGCATCTGATCTGATTTAGATTGGGCTGTGTGCGTGGTGTGCGAATGTGATGTTGCAGCTGCAGCCAGCAGCTAAATTCACAACCCGGTACTGCACTGGCTCTGACCCCGTTGGCCTGGCGTATTAGGATGCGGCTGGTCTCGGTCTCCTCCCAAACCAAATCGTCTCGCTAGCTGCGAGTAACAGTTAGAGTTCATTTACATCGAGTTTCAAGATATTTTTCACGGTTTGTTAGCTCAGTCGCAGTTCTCTAGTTATTCGATTGATGTCTAATAAATGCACAGCAGAAAGGACAACATTCCAACATTGAATATCGTCATTAGCGGTATCAACATCAGCAGCTGGACGGCGACATGGAAAATACAGACTCGAAATCGAAAATAAAAAGTACGGCGCCACAACGCGTAGATTCGAGAAATACATGCTACGCAAGATAGCCTACACATGCCATGATAATGGTGAAACTTGTGAGAATATTTAGCACCGCATGCACTGGACATCATGATTTTGCTTTAAGAAATATATATACATATATATAAATAAAGTGAGATGTCAATTTGCTTTGCAGAGGTCTATAATCATGCCCGACCATTTTTAACTAGATTGTTTTGGCATAAAAGATAGGGACATTTAAGAAAGTGCTTAAAATAAAAAAATTGGGGAAGGGCCGGGTCTTTGCCCCAACGCCAAAAAAATATAATTGTTGCTGGCATGGCCGACCTGGGGGTGAGACGAATCCCTCCCCCCTTGATGGATGGTCTTTTTTCTTCTTTTTTTTCACTCTTTGACTGTCTGTTTTAGATAAAGAAAAAAGACAAAAAAAGACCCCCCCCCAAAAAAAAAAAAAAAAAAAAAAAAAAAAAATCATTATGAACTTTAGATGATTGCATGCTCTCTAACAGCAAACAATTCCTGAGAACAATTTCCACAATATGCATATTGGGGGGGGGGAGGGGCGGGGGGCAGGGGGGAGGGGGGACATTTGATAATGATGCATGTCCACAACCTCGATCCACATCAAATAAAATCAAATTTCAGTATTAAAACAAAAATTCTGCATTTCGGATATCTTCAATACAAAAGAATACAGAGAAAATATAACAACAATGTGAACATACATAAAATTAACATACAAATACATCATTCATAATAAACAACGAAAACTAAACAGAAATATATTTAGAAAATATTCACACTAAATAATCATTTACGGAACCTGCTAAGCTCTCATGAGGGTTACATGTCGCTCGCGTACGCCCCCCCCCCCCCCCTTGACTGACGCCCTTTTTTTTACCGGGAACACATTCCAACTGATAACCAAAAATGAGTTTTCAAGCCCATTCAAAATACGCTAATTATATAATATTGGATGCACTTGAGTGCAATATGAGATATATTCCATTCATCAGTATGAATATTGCAAGAGTCGAAGACGAGTGCAATATTCATACTGATGAATGGAATATATCTCATATTACACGAAAGAAATCCAATATTATTATTATTATACATACAAACCATTTTCCATGGCAACAGCAACGCTACCATTTAAACAAGGAAAGAGGTTTACTCACCCGTATCAAATCTGCCTGATCCGAGAATCTCACACAATTCAAATGATCAATCTATTATGACGTAAATTGTTGCTCCGCGTATCCATTGTTATAAGCTGTGTGCTATTATGACGTAAATTGTTGCTCCGCGTATCCATTGTTAAAAGTTGTTGTGCTACTATGACGTAAATTGTTGCTCCGCGTATCCATTGTTAAAAGTTGTTGTGCTACTATGACGTAAATTGTTGCTCCGCGTATCCTTTGTTATAAGCTGTTGCGCGCAGCACTTTACTGGCATCGCGGAGTGCAATATTGTTACAATAATGCACTGCTTTTCTCCATTGATTCGGGTAATGTAGAATACATAGGACATGCATTATGCTAACAATATTGAACGCCGACAAGCAAACATCTGGAAGAGTATCAATACATGGTTTTAATGTATTGAAAAAGAGACCTAAACGTGTAATAATGGTCATTATTGGATATCATTATTATTTTTTATTTCATTAAATTTTTTTTTTTTTTTTTTTTGCTCCATTCACATCATTTTGCTCCAGCTTTATTTGTTTGTCCCCGCTTTCACTTTTCGGGAACTTGGCTATATATCTTTGACGTTCTCCAAACCACCCCATGGGATTGAAAAATAAAATAACTTTGTCAATTAACCCCCACAATTCCTATTTTCGCATTTTTTCCCCAATGTTGGGGCCCCTTTAATTAATTGAATTAAATTAAAGCCAGAGCAAAATGATGTGGCTGGAGCTAAAAAAAATAAAAAAAAAAAAAAAAAAAAAAAAAAAAAAAAAAAAAAAAAAAAAAAAAAAAAAAATATCAACCTTTAAGACCAACAGTGTTAGCTGGTGTAATTTTTGGTAAATTTGTAACATGAAAACTTTGATGTTTTTAGTTTAATTTGAGATAAATATAAAATATTTATGATTGTAATAAAAGAGACAATTTACCAAAACTATTATTAACCAGCTTTAACCCTATCAAGACCAAGGGGGGGGGGGCACAATGTGCCCCATACCCAAAGTTTTATACGCCATTTCTATACGCTTGGATCTTGGTGACTTTTCCTAAAATTTATTCACTATCATTTTAATACATATTCTGTGGGGGTGTGATATTCCGTGTTGCTATGGCAATCACAAAATGGCAACCATGTACGTTTATCCAATTTTTGTTCATTTTCGATATCCATAGTTATAAACATTATTAGGGTGTTATCAATGGGGTTTCTTTATTCAAATTGAATTGAAATAACATTTTAAACTGAATACCACTCTTCTTTTTTGTTACTTGTCTGTGAAAAACAAGAAACAAGAATTTGAAATATGAATTTTTTCCCGTATTTCTAATTTCTAAAATGAGTTTGTCCTTCTAAATTCACAGAAGATGTCTATTTCTTATTATATAGTCACTTTGCATAATTAAAAGTGAAAATAAGTACAAAAACAATGCCCTCTATTGGTGAATTAAATTGAATTTTCTTACTTAAGAGAATAAAGCGCCCCCATGTGGCAACCTTGAACATTTCAAATAGATGAATGAACTATATGCATAAATCACAAAACATTCGTGACTGTCCCCCATCATCAAACTGTAATTTTAGAGAGGTAAAATGATTCAATTCAGATTTGGTACATTTTTCTATGTATTTCTTTATTTAAATGCAAATAGCGTCCCCGTATGATGACCTTGGAAAATTTTAGTTGTACCAAGTTGTAGAGCTTGAATTACTCTATCATCATGCCAAATATGAAAGTGATCTGTCACTTATTAACAAAATTATGGAGGGGGCACAATGTGCCCCCCCCCCACCTTGGGCCTTGGCCTGAGAACGATCAAAATACCTTGGTCTTGATA
This sequence comes from Paracentrotus lividus, assembly GCA_940671915.1. Classification (NCBI taxonomy): domain Eukaryota; kingdom Metazoa; phylum Echinodermata; class Echinoidea; order Camarodonta; family Echinidae; genus Paracentrotus; species Paracentrotus lividus. Next base: position 34,688,642 of record CALNVZ010003429.1, read on the forward strand.
GGGCTAAAGAACAATGTTTTTCAATGGTTTCCCCGGGCCCGTAAAAAAAAAAAAAGGGTGCACAGTTGAGCCCACCCTCCCCCCCCCCCCAAACAAAACAAAAAATATATAAGAAGAAAAACTCTTGTCTGCCCTTCTGGCAAGGGTACGTCTTTTTTTTTCTCATTATTATTGTTATTATCATTTATTATCATAATATACCATACAATTATCGTAAATATGAGAAGGCCTACAATGTTAATTTTCATATGTACGTTGCATTTTGTCTGCTACACAAGATCAATTAAGTGGGCTATCTTGGTTTGTTAATAGCTGCTTATCTTGTATCAATTCTCAGCCTCACGGTACTCCCCCCCCCCCCTCTCTCTCTCTCTCTCTCTCTCTCTCTCTCTCTCTGTTTCTCCTCTATCCCTAATTTCAGCATATCTTTTAAGAACATATAACAAGAAGTACAATAAGATAACATTGCTAGAACTAGTAGAAGAGGAACACAAATATCCAACAAGTTTTAAAGCAGAGAAATTAAAAAAATGTTTTAATCTTGAAAATGGTTATATATATGAGAATACTGTCTCATGAACGAAAATAACATTTCTCGAAAGTATTATGCAAATATACAGTAAACACAGCTAGTGCTGCAGCTTTGACATGGTTTGAATTATATACATCTATACCTTCATATAAATTTGTATACACATGGTTAAATATGTCAATCAAATCTTGCTGTCAGTGCATGTAATATTGCGTCTAGATATGAAGCCCTCAAAAATTCATTTCTCAGCATCATTACATGCCGCTCACACAAAGTGAAAGAGTGCAAGTGATGAGCTTATTTTCCATCCATATACTGCAGTATTAACTACTACAGGTATGTACCAATGCAGGTACAGTTTTGACAACTTTAGCGTTATTTAGTCATAGATATATTCATGATAACATCATATTTTGGAAAACCTTTGTATTTTGGCTGTTTTATTCATCCTTATGACTTATCATATAATGTGAAAAATCAACAATTCATTGAATCATGTGTCCAGAATATTATCAAATCCCTTTAGATAATAAACACTTGACATAGATAATACTCTTTTACTTCCCAACATAATTCTGCATTTACAGGCTTTAAATAACTGATATACTAACATGTATAATCTAATAAAGTGAGTTACGTCTAAGAAAAGTTCCATCAAACAACTTCATGTATTAAAACAATTCTTTGATTTCACTCATTTTAATAATAAAGCTCTTTGGAACACCTGCACCCAAATTGACAAATAAACATACATACATACATAAACACATACAGACAGAAGAACAAGCTAAATTATATAACTTATTATACAGTCTGTATCCCGAAAAATGGTAATATGAAAAAATGAGCAAAGAAAATAGGGTACCATCGGGATTCGAACCAGAGACCTCCTGGTTACTAGTCAGGCGCTCTACCATCTGAGCTATAGTAAGCCCCGGATGGGGTGATCCCTAATACCCATTATCTCTTCAATGCTCGAGTGGTCAGAAGCTATTGAAACGTGGCATAAACCCGAAGGATAGAAATCAACTTGGAGTAAATGCGAGGGATCACGGTGAAGTGATGCAGCTTTTTTTTAATATAAATTTTGAATAATGAAGGAAACTGACCAGAAATATATAATATGAAAAAATGAGCAAAGAAAATGGGGTACCATGGTACACGCAAGAATTTTTTCTTTGTATGAACATCAATCACAACCTGGTCATTAGTAAAAGATTTTTTGTTTTGCCTTTAATTTGATACGAAATACATTTACCATTTGCGAAGATTTCATACTTAATTAAGTTTTCCTCGCTTGTGCGATTTTCTTTTTTACAGCCTGTAGAAGGTGAAAATCAGATTGTCTCTTATTGCATTTACGAATACAAATTTTAAAAATCACTAAATTTTAACAAACAAAAATCTTGTTATAACATTGAAAAAAAAAACCACATTGAAAAATATTCACAAAATCTGAAAGATTGAGATATCATACTGTAACTTTGGATGACAAATTACACAAACTCGACAAATATGAGTGATTTTCTATAACATTTACAACAATAATGATAATACCCAATCTAAGATAATACAGCCTTTTAGTACAGTATGCAAGTCTAAGTTATTCAAAGGTAATTTGGGTTTATGGAAAGGTGATTGGTGGTTAGCTAGCACAGCAAACTAATAGAGGAAAACATTATATATGACACAATCCGCTGCCGAGGCATTTATCCTCACAACCAAGTCCCTCTGATAAAACTTAAAGCTGCAGGTCACCATGCTTTAATACTTTAACCTGTTGGAGATGAGCTGATTTGGCTGCAACACACAATGCATAGACCTCTCGCTGAATATATTCGGGCTCAGTCCTCAATAGGTTAACATTTTATTGCTTTTCCACTCAGATGCTCTGTCTAGCGGGGCAGGTAACTGCTCAGTTGCTTCATGTACATGTCAAAATGATGTATGTCAGACATGTTGAAACAAAAGGAGAATGACAATTTAGAACTGGATTTCCTACCTAATGCTAAAAGCAAATGGATGGTTATAGGCAGTTTGAGGACAAAGCAGAAGGGGAGGTTCCGGCTGTTTGAGGGGCTATGGTTAGCAAAAATCAAAAGGGTAGTTCAGGGCAGTTTGAGGAATAAAAGGAGAAATGTAAAGGATTTCCCTTGGAAACATTGCAAACCTACAACACCAGGGAAATAGCAGTACCTTTAGCAGAATATGTCATCTTTGTGAAAACAAGCATGCACTTATAGAATAAATATATTTGCTGAGATATTTGCTGAGATATTAAATTGTACCGTATTATATATTGAATATATATTTGAAAGCATAGATGTTTAATTGTAACAAATAGTAACAATTGCACATATCTTCATTGGTTGCAATGGGTGGTCACACTGCTTGCATGCACATTGTGAGTAAATACTTTTTTGAAAGTTTCTGCTACAAATACAAGTAAAACACACTACAGACTAATACCTTTTGACTCAAAACGAACACGTAGTTACTATGATTCATTATATATAATTCTGTTTCATGTAAGAAATATATTCAGATAATATTTTCCTATATATTTATCATCACTTATTGGTGATTTTAAGTCGCTGGGTCATATCTGCGCTTAGCTAAATACCATCATATTGCAAAGTTCAGTCACTAAGTTTAATACTTACAATGAAATGATAAGAAATACACTTAAAATAATAGTACAGGAGCCAATATGTTCAAATAAAGAAAAAATATGTCAATGTTCTCTCTCATTTAAAGACACAATCATTTTGCCTGATAATGTCACCAAAAAGAAAACCCTTACGTCCAAAATAATCCACAGTTGAGTGCACCGAGATGTTAACAAGTAAAACAATATAATATCTGATTATAAGAATGGCCTGAGTCCATGACAGTTCATTTTGTAAATAATAAAAAGAAATTAATATTTTTTGTGTGTGTGCTATGAGGTTTTGGACAGTTTTCATTCATTTCAGGCACTTCTGGGTAGAATTTAGCGTTGTAAATTATACGCAAGATAGATTCATGCATAATCAACAGTATTCCATGTTTAAACTAAATTTGGCAAAGAGGTGGACTTGGGTTGTTCTTATAATCAGGTCTCTTACACTGAAGAAAGAGATATCAAACCTTGACCACGGAAATGACATCACAATGCTGACTAATAACAATTAGAAGGAAACTGGTATACTACTGGACGACAGAAAGGGAAATTTACGAGGTCTTTGTCCTTTAATCCTCTATGTATGAGCAACTGGGAGTGTGGAAATTATCTTAAAATTTTGGTCAATTGTTAAATTTGGCATTAAATATTTTCTCTCTGACCAAATCTTCTCAATGTATGAATGTCCTGGGCCCCGTAACACAAAGATTTGCAATCAATCGCAAAGTGGCAATAGCCAATCAAGATCGTTGTTACACACACTTTTGGTTCAAAAGACTGACCAGCAGCCAATCAGAGTAGTTCTTCCAAATTTGCAATCAATTGCTAACTTTTGTGTTACGGGGCCCTGTATGTACATGTACCTGTTTCAACCTAAGGGAGAAATAAATAACATTTTATCCAGAACACTTACATGTATTTTCTTGGACAAGGTTTGCTAGCCAAGGCATAAAAAGGTGTTGAAGTAAAGGTTAAATTTAAGTGATCTGGCATTTCTAAAAGGCATGACAGAGAAATTAGTGGAGGCCAAATACCTCTTAGACCCCAATTTCATTGATGGGATTATAGTGATCTTTTTTGGAATGGTTCAAGTGATCTATAAGAAAGGTTTGTTAGTCTTCCTCCCTCAGTGCATTGTCAATAAGAAAGAAATCTTTAACCAAGTCTGCAACCAAAATTGTTTGAAAAAAAAAAAAAAAAAAAAATTGGCCAAAATAGGGGGAAACGGCCCATAATTGAAGGCCATGCCCCCCTCTTCTTCTCAATGAAATTATTGATAACCCCTTACTCAACAAAGAGACTGTCACTTGCTCTTATTTTCTTTCACATAAATTCTGCCTCATGTCAACAAGGATACAAAATTCAGCATGATTCACCCATTCTTAAATTGATACACAAATATTAAACAAGATTCATCAGATTTTCATTAATGATGCACAAGACATACTTTCATTTGCTATCAAAATACGTTTGTAAAAAAAATTATGCCATTTAAATAACATTCCATCTTTGATCCTTTACATTATTTACATATATCATATTATACACACAAAAAAAAATCTCAATTAACAATCAAATCCCCTCCTAATAACCTCTCCTATTATCGTACAAGAATACCAACTACTGTATTCGCTGTTATTTTTTGCACAATTAATTTTTCGCGGTGAGCAGCCTCAAAGAATGTTCACAGGTTCTTCAATTCGTGCAGCATGTTCGTAACCATGCAATTGAACCCTTCCAGTTCAGGCATAAAAAAGCATGCCCATATATTCGCGGGTTTTTTAATTTGTGCCTGCCGATCTTCACGCAAAACCCGCGAAAATTAATGTAGCACGAATATTTCCACAATTACAGTATGCCTTTAACGACAGTCAATATATCTACACTATGACTCATATCATATGGGTTACTGTAAAACCAAAAAGTTATGTGCATTTTAGGCTGGGTTCACATAGAGCTATACGGCTCGGGTATTCGGGCTCGTTTTATGAGGGCACGCGAATAACGAAAATCAAATAAGCCACATTCACTGGTTGAACAATGGCATTTCCAAAAACCGGTTCACATACAAGGGCACTACTCGAACTATTGTATAGTTGCATTTTGTATGGTATAGGGGGAACCATGCATGCATGGATCAACTTCAAAAGGCGAGTATAGCTCGGGCGTGTGTGCTTTGTGACTCGCCATGCCCGTATAGAGAATAGCGATTCAACGAATACCGTACACTGTATACCGTATACTTCTATGTGAACCCAGCCTAAAGCTTTAAAAGAACTTAATACGGTGGTGATGATTTGCAATGCTTTACATACAGAAAACAATTTTACATGATATCCATCAACTTACAGCTGCTTGAAAAACGTTTCCAATGTTTTTTTTTTGTTGCTGAAATTTCTGGCTTTACAGTGATTATAAAATCTGGGTCCTGTAACATGAAAGTTACGATCAATTCCAAATTGATAGTAACCAATCCCTGGTGCATGTACTTCTTAATTACAAGTCTCACTCAGAATTTTCAATCAATCGTTATTATCTGTTACAGGATACAGAATAACAGATATACAACAACAACAAATAAATAAATAAAAAATAATCGTCCTAAAAACAAAAAGAGAAGTCCAGAGCTACAGGAAATTAAATTGTAATAAAAGCGAAAAAAATAGGAATATGCCGATACAAACTTGTAGAAAATCAGAAAACTGCTATGCATGTTATGAATTTTTAAGAGAGTAAAAAACAATGAAAATTATTTGGCAAGGAGTGGGGTGTGAGGTCACAAGCCCATGTCCTTTGCAATTTCTCAAATAAAGGCAGTGATTTTCAATGCATTTGATGCTATCAAATAATTCATAACACTCTTATTAGTTGTCTGATTTTTCTTCAGATTTGTTAGTCAAGCTTCTCTCATTTTCCGCTTTTAAGGGGTATGTTAAAATACTTCAATCTTATTTTCTACAAATCCAGAGTGCACCTATTAGACGACTTCTTTGGCTGGGTTTTGGGATCTTCATAAACCAGTTGGAGCTTGGCCATACTCATTCAAGTTTCAGAAGGTTGCCAGGAGTCCTTCAAGGTTCTTAAGGTTGTTCTTATCTTTAGCCCGGATTGCTCCTTTTGGAGGTTATATCAAAATATTTGAATCCTATTTTCTATAGCAGTGCATACATTAAGACTTCTTTTGCTTGGCTTTAAGATCTTCATAAACCGGTTGAAGCTTGGCTAGATACTCGTTGTGGTCCCAGATTGTTGCCAGGAGTCCATCAGGGTTCTTAGGGTCATCCTCCCTGTCGTAGCTGATGGTATCTCCTTTCAAGGTAGTCATCTTAGATTTCATTTCGGTGAGGATGGCGTTGCCAGCGCAGATGTCCCATTTCTTAATGAGTGTGACGTGAATGTACAGATCGGATTCGTCCTCCAGAAGAGACATGACCTTGAAGCCTGGAGGAATTAATAACAGAAATAAAAGAAATAAGTCACTCAAATCAAATCATTCTCTAAAGAGCATGATATCACAGCGCAGTATTGTTAAATATACTATTATTATTATTATATCAACACAGAGGTTAGTGCCTAGTCTCAAAAACAGACCTTGACATGAGATTTTAATGCCAACACTGTAAATAGGGCAATTAGTGCAGTCACAACTCATTATAAGGAGGAGCCCCAGAAAATTACCTTGAAATCTAGAGGAAATTTGAGAGAAATCATATTAATCCAAATCATATAATTTCTTGATGAGTGTGACATGCATGAAGAAGACGACAAGTGAAAAATTTGACTGATAGGAAAATCATATGGGGGAGGGCTGCCCCAATCTAAACCAAGCCCCATTTTCTGACAGTTTCAGCAATACACTTTGGGAATGAATTCAGAACTATGGAAGTTTTGCCACCACAGGGCTATGGCCCTTTACAATACTGTATAAGCCTATATTTTCGTGTCCAGATATTTTTGTGATTTTGGACTAGTTGGGGAAATTCGTGAGAGCAAAATTTCGCGATTTTGGTGATGACTTCATCATTACTCTAAATGGACTTGTACTGAAGTGGAAATTTTCACAATGATCGAGTCGCGAAATTTGCGAAAATAAAGTCACCGCGAAAATAACCACTTACACAGTATGTTATCACATCAGCACAACACCTCATATCGTCGGCCTCATGCCAAAAGGGCCTTAACATTTTTAAAGGCCATTCATATTGTACACATACTAAAAACGGTAAGGCCCTTTTGGCACGAGGCCGACGATATACTCCCCTCACCAAAATCCCATGACGGCAATGGGAATGCACTAGTTACATCAGCAAGAAATAGAATACAGAATGACAAGTTAATCTCTGATACGGACCCATTACGAGCAAGTCCAGGCCTACATTCTAAGAAACTTAAAAATAAATTACAATCTTTCAAATGTAAACAAATAATGATACAATCAAACAGAACAATGATAGAAAGGACTTGAGATGAAGAAAAACAGTTGATCAAGCTTAATACCCCTCTTGCATCACTGGTATCTATTTTGTAAGCTGGTGGAAGGCCAATTTCCATGATTTGGACTTAATAAACTATCTTGTATCTTGTATCTGCTATGGATTATGAAAGAGTACCACTGATTGCTGGAGATTTCAATGTTGACCTTGTACACCTGCAAAATACAAAAACGGCACTACTCACAGGGCGCGACAAACCCGCTTGCCCGAATGCCCGGGGCAACCAAATTGAGCCGTCGGGCAAGTATACAAGTATAAATAAAATTATCATTGCCCGTTCGGGCAAGTAACAGTTTTACAGTAATTTCCCAGTGTCCAAGAACTCTACCATTCACCCGTCAACTTCTTACCCGTCGTCAAAATCCAGAAGCAAAAAAGCGATCATTCCGATTTCAAAAAACTTCACAGACAGCTAGCTAGCCAGCTCAGCTCAGTGCGCATGCAACAGTGACACTTCAAGCAAAGCCGCGCGCCGCGCCCCGGCCCGCGCCACGCCGCGACGGCCAGGAGCTAGACAGCTAGCTAGCGAGCTTATTTGCGCTCTCTCTGGCCGCTCCGACAGGCCTTTGCTATTCTCTGATTGGTTGAATCACGCCAAATTTTCTGATTGGTTGAATCACGCCAAATATGACATCATTATTCTAGGGAATGAGCACGTGCGAATTGGAATGGAAAATAAGAGTTCCGATGTAAACAACAGACTTTGGGGATTTTCTAATAAGTACAAAAAGTCACATGTTTGATATTTATTCATAATGATTGTGAACATATGATTTGATACTCGCTGCTCGTATAAATCAGATGAATTTTTTGGTCTCGTTTTCAATTTATTACTGCGGTCTCAACATCTGAGCGAGCGAGTCATTTTGATTGTAGTATAATATCAAGAACCCAGAATAAGCCGTTGTTGTTTTGTTTTAATGGTTTTCGCGATGTTGTTTAGTCTTGTGTCGCATACCCTTATCCGAGATTTATCGTTAAATATCTTCATTATTATTATTATTTAGTAAGAATTTACAAATTCTGACATGAGATTTATAGCAGTGATGATGAATAAAAATGTTTCGTACTTCATCAAAATAGTTGATTATCCATTATTTACATGTTTCTTGATGAAGAGTTGACCCAAAATCACCGCTAATTATTAACAGCTGAAAATTAGCCTACGTTTCCAAATGACCGCAGCTAATCCGCCCCAGCAATAGTCCTTAAATTCCACTTTTTTCAATGGATTTACTACCTGGTATGTATTTCTAGAAGTTTTTAGACCATTGAATCTATAAAATGACATTTTGAGCAAATGAAAAGGTCTCAAAATGAATCTTAATTTCCGTTTTCAAACATTATTTTTCGCCAGTTTTCTAGTGTAGTCCCACCTAGATCTATACAAAAAATGTGTCAGTCTATTCATTTGCGCTTTAAAGTTTTGGGCAAGTGAAAATGTTGTTTGGGCAAGTAAATTGAAAACCCACTTGCCCGACAGGGCAAGTGGTGAAAAAAATTCTTGTAGCACCCTGCACTACTCATAACGGAGGTTCTTGAGTCAGAATGACTGACTGTGTTGGAGGCAGATTTAAGTAGGTCCATTCTATAAGCTGCAATTTTTGTGAGGGTTATATTTTCCTGAAATTTGCAAGTTAGTCCTCGTGAAAAATTCCACTTCAATGTAACACTACTACAAAAACAATCCATTACCAATTTCCACACCTAGTCAAAAATCGTGAAAACATCTGTATGCAAACATGTTGGCTTATAAAGGATAATATAAAGCCTGAATGGGAATGTGTCTGCAGCCTGAAAACTGGCTGCTCTGATACACAATGTCATTAATGTCGCCATCACACATGGCCAGATGGCTCAACCTACATGTACAAAAAAAAAAAAATTATATGATATTGTTTATCAATTATTTGGTTCTCAAACCTGAAAATACATGTAAGTTTTATTGTATAATTTTGGATTGATGTTCATCGTCTGTGTTGTCCGTCAAAGTAACCAGAAAAATTGTGTGATGCGCACAAATCTATGGTTGATTTGACAATGCCAAAAATCAACAACCATTCCGTAAACTTGACCTACCAGCTCCCCCTGCAGGTTTGACCTTTGTGCTTGCACCAAACGTATTCTTGGAAACGTCTTCAACTTCGCCGGCGTGGCTCCTGGATACAATGATTCTAGGATTCTCCAATGCATCAGGGTGGCGTTTGATCTCTTTTAGATGCGCTGAGTGACCTTTACCTACCCACGCCCAACCTGGTGAGAAAGAGAGAGAGAGAAAAAGAGAGAGGGAAAATAGATGTTTGAGTTGTGATTGCAAAGTAATGATACAGTTCACCCTCCATACAGTCCACAGTCCACTAAAAAGCACAAACACAGCAAAATCATGCGAAAATATGAGGCAATTTTCCCAGCTCCAACTTTATAAATGTAAAATACTATGGAATGTATTCAGCAGTTGGGTACAAAGTTTGCACCTGAACTGTGGAACAGTACTTCGATTCGCATTGATTCTCTATTGAGAGTCAATGAAGCACGAGTCTATTGCCACTGACTCTCCATATCGAATGCATACTAACTGAAGTACGAAGTTTGTACAATAGTTCGGGTACAAACTTTGTACGTGACTATAGAATACAAGCCTTCGTGTTCAGTATCAAGATTTTAAAATGTACACAATTCATTATAATAATTTAAGAGAAACACAACAGTGTGAACACTGCTTTCTTGACTAGATTCCTCCAATGTTCTACTTGATTATAAGTTACTCTTCAGATCACTACATTACAACATCGATCCAGTGTTGGACACAGGTTTCTGCTCTGGGGTATTACTGTTAAGCCCTTCCAGGTCTGCAAGGGTACCTGGTTCAATAAGGTGGGGGCATACCAGCAGCATACCTGCCAACATTTTGAGTCCAAATATAGGGACAAAGTGGGAATACAAATTTTAAAAATAGGGACAATTCTGTATTTCCTATAGATTACTGTACACAGATTTTTCAAAAAATAGGGACAAAGGGTTGTAAATGGTGATAAATGCTCCTTCTTTTTCCCTAAAATAGGGACTGTCCCTACTAAATAGGGACAGTTGGCAAGTATGCAGCAGGTGTTTCATGGTCTGCTCTTCTCCATACCCACTCAGTTTTTCCATCCTTGCTGTATCCCAACTTTTTCCATAGAATTAAAAAGCTTTTCTGTGTTTCCTGTGCCTGTCCTAAGATGGTTTGCGACAGATTGATTAATGAAGTTTATGATCAGGAATAACTAACAAATCATGTCATGAAAATAGGTAAAATTCTATTTCAAAAAGTATATTATCGACTGGAATTGCCCATGTTACTTACTGGTCTGTGGTCCATCTGTTTTAAATGGCTTGTGTATAACTCCAATAGTAGGTACCCCTTTCACTGCGACACAAACCATTGTTGTGACATATTCCAGCAGGTCCTCTGTAATTGTGTAAAGAATGAAACACAAATGAAAATCAAAATGCAACACTTTTCAAGACACAAAGAGTTTTCATCAAAAACTAAATATTGCCCTTGAACCTAGTCACTTGCCTGGACCATCCTGTATTTTCATATCAACCCTCATAACACCTAATACATGAACACCCAGTACTACAGTATGTAATTTAGCACATCAGCATGATCAGGGACTCTCAGCATGGTGGTTTTGGCAAGGAGCTTCTTGGTTTTGGCATGGATGTAGGGAAGTGGATTTGTGATAGAAAGAGAAATGGTGCGAAGGTCGAGTCAATAGAGGAAGGTGAAAGTTTCTAACCTCCAGATCCTGGTCTACCTTGAACCCTGAGCTATGTTCTTATTTTGTGAGTAAAACAGTTATATTTCTTCACATGATTGAGACAAAGCATACCGGTAGGCCTCAATTTTAAAGTCATGGCATTTCCCAACGTCCCACATGTTTGTTGTTATTGTATGGCCACGTGGACAGTGGTCTTTTCTAAAGGAATATACATTGTAAGAAGTTCACGTATCATTACAACTCAGATTAACTCAAAACAATCAGACATGTAGGTCTGAGGACCCTACAGATGCAGCTAATAGCATACAGCTTGGAACACATTATCAGATAAATTACTTGATTGTGTAAAAAAGAAGAACTAGTTTAGAATCTTAAATTCCAATCAGATAGATCTAACACTTTAGTAACTATTGTGCATCAAACAAACTACATGTATTGCTAAACAAAATGTTGAAATTCATCATTTTATGAACTACATTGTAAACTTTAACTTTAATGTATTGGTTTCATTTTTTTTAATTTGTCCCTCTCAAAAAAATATGTTTAAAAAGATGTTGAAAAAAAGGGGGGGGGTCAATTGTGTAAAGGAAGTTTCAGCTTTTTCATTCTGCAGGTACCCTGACAAATAACTGAAAGCTCTGTGGCACAGGTCTACAGGAGGAGGGTTTATTGAAACAAGCTGTTACACCATTTAATATTGTCTCACAAACAAAACCTAGTCTACACAACCAGACACTAATACAGTCCCATACAATTTGATATTAGAATGACAAGTATGTAACCCTTTAGCTAAATATGTTATTATATGCTTGATACAATTTACATCTTTGCATTAAAAAAAATAATGAATCTCAGTAAACAACCTTTTTTTTTTATTGTGCTTAATGTCTGCTGGAGAAATTATAAAACATTCCAGCTATAAAGATTGAAAGCTATACAAAAAAAAAAGTCAGCACTAGATATGACACCTCAATTTATGATGTTCAGAAATGCTGGTATGATCTTTGTGGATACATGTATGTGTTTTATTTCTTAATTTTTTTTAAGTGGCCAGGTCAGCAGCCTGTTTCACTCACAAAGAGTTCAGTTTTCAAGGCGAACTTAAATTTCCAGCCCATCTGATGGGGTGCTGCTTCATGCAACTACATACATGTAGAATGTGACTTTAAGTCAACCTCTTTGCAAAAAAAACAACAACCTAGTTTTATCTAAACTCATATAAGCTTACAAAATAAGTATAATTCTGCTATTTCTGTAACAAAAGGAAATTTTCTCAATATAACTTGATTCTATATTTGCTCAAAATTGCACTCTACAGTCAATCCCTAAAACTGATCTTCAGCCCTGGATTAACCACCATTCCTATTTATTACCCTAACCCTATACCAATACCAACATAGATTTAAAAAAAAAACTTTTTCTAACCTGGTTCAACACTAAAATTTAATAGAAATAAAGTCTTTAACTTGCGTGAAGTTAGGAATGATTTACCTGTGTATTCTTGTGTGGCGTCTAACGGATCAACCCAAACAGTGATATCATTGACAGGAATCTTTTCATCAGATTGAATGATGCCCGATACCTCTTGAAGGTCTTTGGCCACTGGGGTTATCTTGTCCATGTCAAACTGTTTGTCTTCATGCTCCTCAGATACAACCTAAAAAGAAGAAGAACAAGAAAACAGTGTCATCACCCTCCTCCTACATGTACATGTACTTGTATATCTCGTCATCATCACCATTTTCATGATTATCATCATCTTCAACATCATCAACATCATCATCACAAACATCATCATCAACATGATGGTGAGCAAGATCAACATCATCCTCATCAACACCATCCTCATCATCACCAACAACATCCTCATCATCATCATCATCAACATCGCAAACATCGTCATCATCAACATCAAAATCATCAACATCATCATCAACATCATTATCATCATCATCATCCTCATCAAGCCAGGGGAATTTCTCAATGAAATTAAGTGAGCAATCAAATTATTGGTAAAAAGAGACTTTAATTAAACATCATTTAAACAACATTTATTATTTTGACAAAGTAAAACCCCTAAATCTAGAGTCTAGACTCTTTTTAATTGTTATTAACTTAACATGTTAATCAATTCTAAACAAGTAACACATCACTGAGAAGGAATGATTCCGAGACAGGCAGCAGCAGAAACGCCGTGCAAATAGATTCTAAGTAACGTTAAAGAGTCAAGACCAAAGCAAAGCCAAAGGCAAAGGCAAAGTTCTGAAGACAAAAAATAAAACCTCAAGACTAGCTAGGCCTAGAGAAGGATGACTCACATGAACATGTGGAAAGGACTTCTGAAATCCAGATATGATAGCCTCATGTGATTTCATATCTCCATCTGTCACTGGATTATTCGCTCCTTCTTGAGTCTTTCCTTTGCTGGCCTCGTTCAGCTTGTTCGTATCGCGAATCTCCTTCACCACCTTGCCGCCGCGCTCGGCGAGCTGGATGCTAGCGACAAGGAGCTGCTTCATGCTGACCAGTTCACGTAATTCATCCTGCCCCGAGAGCTCGCTCTTTTCTTTGCCATAGAACGAATTTTTTAGGACAAGAAGAGTTCCTCCTCCAAGAACAACAAGGAATATTATCCCAACGGGATTCACCTTTATATTCGTCATACCGAAAGACATTAGAAATTAAATGCTTATCAAATTTTGAATCGATGACCCTCGTATGTGTAAACGTGTACGTGGAAATATAAATAATGGATTTTAGACATCTCGTCCTCCAAATTTCGCAGCCGCGCTCCGATCCGAGCGAAGTCGCAAGAGGATTCCATGGTCGCGACGCTATATTCATGTGGCAGATCCGGACGTGGCGGGCGGGGTGGGCAACAGGTGAACTTAGGAGGAGGTAGAGAGGTCAGTGTGTGATATTGTTGGTTGAATTTTTTTTTTTTCCTCAACAGTATAAGTTCAAGGACTAGTTGTGAGAGTCACGGTTATGGGGGCAGTCTGTTAAGCCCCCCCCGGGAGGGGGGGGTGAGGGCGGGGGGTCCTGTACAATTCAAGGACAACTAGCCCCATAAAACTAAAACATATTGGCCTAAATAAAGCTTTTAAAAAATCCACCAAAAAAAATAAAAAGATATGAATTTGTGACGTGATTTGCGAGCTGCTGTAATTATTTTGTAACGTTAATTCCATATAATGAATTTTTAGAACAATATTTCAGCTTTGATGTCAATATATCGGATGGAAAATAACGAAATTATGATTTTTGTTTCAAGTTTTGCATTTTTTCGATAAAACAGTTATACTATGTGCATATTTTCATGCATATTGATCAAGCAAGCTAATTGATGTCATTGATCCTTTTTCTTATTATGTTATATGAAATAGCAATTCAAATCATCAGCTCCAAGAATATGAAAAAAGGGAAAGACTCCTTCTGGAATGTTTATCATTAATTATTTGATGGAAATATTGTTTTTATAAACATGTATGAAAAAAAAAATTAAATGAATAAGATTTCATAATTAATGAAATACAAAAGAAATGTGAATCGATGACATCATTATTCTTGCTCATTGTTTTTAATCTAAAAAAAACCAAACTTAAAAAAAACCCCCGAAAAACAACATAACTTCGTTACTTTTCATCTGATTAAGGTGATTTTTTTAAAAAGTTTTTTGCTTAATGTATCTTACTCTGTATTATAAATCATCTAAAGTTCAGCCTGAAGTCTCTCTTGAGCTCCCTCAGTTTTATTAATCTCTTGCAATTTTTTGTTTTTTTCTTAATTCGTTTTTCCCTATAGCTTCATGATGTGATCGAAAGGCCAAGCTCATTGTATTTTTCATATTAATTTGAAACGACAGATCACCACCCCCCCCCCCCCCATCAGGCGGTCAACCATAGGCCTATTCGTATTCTTGTTCCCCCGGTCAAGGAAAATTATATATTTTAGGGCTTAATTCAGGGATTAAATCGGGAAATATTAAAATTAGGGTTTTTTTTTAGCATTTTCCTCCGAATTATATTTTCAATTCTTTGAGGGAGGACCCCCCCCCCTCCCCCAGAAAATATTGATGATCTCAAAACCTGTGAAAAGGGGCCGTATTTTTGCTGGGTTCCCAAAAGCCTGTATATAGGCCTAATAAAAGGGTACACTTTTAATGCAGCTTCTATTCCCAAAGCTTGTGATAAAGGAGTATAGGCATAATATATCGGGAGGGAGAGTTCTCCATGAAAATGTAATTTTGAACATTCTCCCAACCCTTCACGGAGATTTTTTCCAAAACAGCTTTGTCAGCCCCCATGATGCCCATTTTTGTCATTTTTTCTCATTTTGGGGCCCCTTTATGTTTACCCGGCCGTTTAAGCCCCCCTCAATCCTACCCCCAGGATACGCGTCTGAGGGGTACTCTTTATTTTGGTTTTTAAGTTAAATCTAGATTCATGGGGAAAGGCTTGGGTCTCTTGTCTAGGGGAGGGGTTGAAATAAAAAGGGTGATTGGTGAAAATTCGGAATATTTTCTTCCACATTTATGCTTAAAGTAGACAACTGGAGAGTCAAAACTGCTTTTAATTGCAACAAAATTCATACCACTGCAATGGAAAATCTTTACTGATTCAGA